>JAAVVG010000006.1:600000-1091220 GCA_012976225.1 Golubevia sp. BC0850
CTTGCCTCTTCTTGAGATAACCGTCCGAGGTGAAACTTAAGGACGGTTCTATGGGTACGAAAGCAAGAGAGAATCAAAGCCGACTCCTTGCGATTATATCCAAAGCGACCTTTGAAAAGCAGCCTGATGATATCATCTGAGCTTTGAACGTGGAATAATCGAGAAAGATGAAGAGGGAATGAGTAAGAGCATTCGACGAAGCAGGCAATCTCTGACGAATCAGAGAGGAGGTAAAGGTACTCACCAAGATTCTTCTGCTTGAAAGATTTGCAGAGGATTATTTGATGGATCTTCCTTTTAGATCTAACCTTTGAAAGAAGATAGCGAAACGGATCGAATTGAGTGGTGATGGTTCAGAAGGTGGCGAGATGAGAGAGAAAGTTGGAACTTGAGCTTAACCATTCTGCAAGTCGACAAACCATCAGTTGGATTACAAGTTATCATGGCACCAGTGATTGGATCAGATTTGATTTTAATTTCCTTAACACCATCTAATGGTCTTCCCAATTCTGGATCTTTAAATCTTCAAGACGCATTCAATCCCAAACCGAATCAACCAATCCTTTCATTGAAACAATCTTCTTCAATTGCAAGTCATTGTCTATCTTCAGTAACTTCAAATCAAAACAAAGCTGGAATAATAGTAGCCTCAGATTGGAATAGAACTGTCTTGAATGTATGGAATTGGCAAAACGTGAGCAAGAAATGAAAGAGAAAGAGATGCCAGAAGGTGCCATATTTAACTTCCCTTGCCTTCTCCATGCCCTTTCCCTATCCCAGGCAACTCCTCAATCGAAATTGATTTTACCATCACCATTAACATCTTTATCACTTTCACCTCAAGGCTCTCATCTAGCCTGTGGTTTAGAATCAGGACAACTTCTCTTCTACCATCTCTCAACTGGTCAATTACTATCCTCCTTCTCTGCTCATTATAGAGCTATCACTGTCTTGAAGTTCACAAAAGATGGCAAAGGTCTGATCTCAGGTGGGAAAGACAGTAGGATTAGTGTTTGGAGCGTAGCTAGTTTAGTCAATCATAGAGAATGCACTTCAAATGAAGAAGAAGGTGAAAAAGGAGGAGCAGAGATGTTGATTAACCCTTACACCACTTTTAATGATCACTCATTACCTATTACTGATATTTGGGTGGATGAAAATACAGATCTTTTGAAGGGGAAGGTTTGGAGTTGTAGTTTGGATGGGAGTGTTAAGGTGAGTTTGATGGAAGGGAGGAATGGACTGAAGAAGTGTGAGGTGATACTTTGGGACATAAACAGTGAATTTGTTGGAAGGAAAGAGAGAGAGAGAGAAGGGGGGGGGAGAACAGATGTGTCTGGAGCTCTTCTTGACTTCTCGCCATCTTCTGGGCTTTCACTAAATCTCAAAATACTTTCCGCCCCTTCTTTATATTCCTTCCGTATCTCTACCACTGTGATTATCTCCTCTTCGCCTCTCAGTTATGGTCCCTCTCAACGCGTTCCCTAATCTCAACCTTCATCTTCCCAACTCCAATTTCAACTTTAATCGTTGATCCAATTGGTAGATTCTTTTTCGCTGCTTCTTCTCCTCCTTCAACTTCTACCTCAGCTTCTACTCCCAGTTCCAATTTCAAAGGAGGTAAAGCTTATCGAGTAGACCTTTTCAAAAAGAAATTACCAGGTGCAAGACATGGGTTTGAGAAAGTTGGAGGAGGTGGAATTGGTGGAGTCGAGAGATGGAAAGAAAAGGAAGTTAGAGTTGGAGGAGATGAGGAAGATGACGAGGATGAGGAGGAAGTGGAGAAGAGAGGAGTTGAGGGTCATGATGAGGAAGGAGAGGGAATTGGTGGGAGAGGGAAAGTGGTTCTTACTCGGTGAGTCACAGAGCATTGAGTATCGGAGAGAAGATTCGACGTTCGGAGGAGCGGCTTCAACTTTACATTCTCATTTGAAGGCAGAGGTTTCAAGATCCTCAGCACGAGCGCCAACTTCAGACCCAAAGTTTTCCCCCCTCCCCCTTTCGGCCATGCTGATCTTACGTTGTTTTTCCCTTTTTTCGAACTTTCCAACAGTCATCCGATTACGTCAATGCTTTTACTACCTTCAACAACTCATCTACTACTAGGAACTTCATCTGGAACCTTAAATCTTGCAGATACCAAAACCTGTCAAATCTTGAAATCGACTTCTTTAATTCCAACTACCAATTCAACTTCTAATACTCTAATCGATTCAAAACAGAAGACCAAAATGAGTTCTGAATTACCTTTCTCTGCTATCACCAACTTACAATTGGTTCCAAAACCTTATGATTTGAATTCGACATCCACTTCAACAAGTTCTAACGAAGCTAGCTTGAATTCTGCAAATGGTTTGGGATGTAATGTTCCTGCTCAACCTTTGAGACCTTTACCACTTAATCTAGATAGGATCTTAAGAGTCGAAGGTGACAATTTAGATGATTATCTTCCTGTTAGAATTGAGGAGTTTAAGGAAATTGGCGGAGTCGCTTTTTCGGATGGGATGAAAGGATTGGAAGGCTTGAGGGAAACGTTTAGAATGGATGAATTTCAAGAGAGTGAAAGGAAAATCGCTGGCAGTGAGAAGGTTCAAGATCCTAAATCTCAGGAGAAACAAATTGAGATTGACTGTTTGAGGGATCAATTAGAAGAAGCTAAAAAATTGAATGAGGAAATGTGGAAGAAATTGGTTGAAAGTCAAGAGAAGGGCAAAGGTAGAGAAATGAATCTAGGAGAGGGGGATGTGGATGTGGCTGTAGAAATGGGGGATCAAGAAAAGGTCACCAAGACGAAAAGTGGAGAATCTAAGAGCAAGAGTAAAAAGGGCAAGAAGAGAAAAAGTGGAGATGAATAGAGTTAAATGAGAAAGGTTTTGTTCACTGGCTTTGACTGGAGAGATGCCAACTCTCACCTTCCCACAGCACATTCATCAACCATAAAGTCTTGTTTAATAGAAGGTTGCCTCATTATCATCATACTTTGTAATTTATTTTTCATGCAATGTAGAACATGCAAGATGGTTCGACCAATCTTGTCTCGTCGAACGAGGCGAGACGAGAAGGTACTCACTTTATGAAAGAAGGGTTCAAGTTGACTTCTGGATCTAATAGGTTCACCTTATGAATAAGAAGTTTTTGTTGATCATCAAAGTCTTGGAAATCAATCATGTTATTGGTTTGTTGAAGTCATGCATGTCCGTCCAGGTTACTGAAGAGAGAGTCGCGTTGTCACTTGCGATACTCTTGACCAGCAGCAGCACCACTCATCTCAAGTCATGGCAACTTCAGCCGCAGAGGGGGAGCTTTCAGCTTGGGTTAAACAGATTCGACAAAATACCGGTAACGCATCTGCCTCTACAGCTCAGAACAGTTCAGATTTAGAGGAGGAGATTCGAAAGAGTAGATTGGATAGAGCAAAGAGGAGAAGTCGCTTGAGTGGTGAAGGTCTAAGGGGCTTTCCAGTCACTGGTTTACCTACTCAGAATACTGGTGATGGAAACGGTGATTCAGCAGAGACCAAGAAAGATGGTTAGTACTCAAGAGGGGGAAGAGAGAGAGAGAGAGCGCGATGAAGGGATGGGGAATGATAGAGATGCTGGGATGGCGATTCAGTTACAAGCTATCTTCAGGGCTGCACAAGATTGATTCTGACTTAGTCTTGAATCTTCATTCATATTCCAATGTCCTTCTCATCAGACGCCACCTCCAGAGAAGACACTTTACGTCGTCTGATGGGTCAAAGGAGTCCCCCTTTCACTTCCCCAACTTCAGAAAGACCTCCTTCTCCAACTCGCAATCAATCAACTTCGTCTTCCTCCAACTATCAACCTCAATCCACTTCCACTTCATCCAGAGGAGCAGCTTTACTTTCACGTTATGGAGGTCAAGCAGGTCCAACTGGAACAGCGAATGCACCAATAGGTCAAAACACTTCTTTAGCTTCTTTCATGGGTGGTAAAGCCTCAGGTCCAAGACTTGGCAAATTATCTGGAGACGGCAGATCTGCTCCACCTGAAGCTGGGTTGTTAGATGAAAGTAGATGGGAAACTACTGGTGGAAGAGGGAATCCACTTCCTGGAATGACTTCTGGAGGTGCCAAACCTTTGGCTAGCTTCTTGGAAGCAAGATCTGTGGGGAATAGCTCTAGTGGAAGAGTTTCGCCTAGTAAAGAAGAACCGGTAGCTATACCCAGATGGGGAGGAGGAGGAGCAACTGGAACTGGGACTTCAACTTCAACTCCTCAAAGTAGAAGCACTACAACCGATTATAAGGTTGAACGAAAGGATCGATCTGAATCAATGGGCCCACCAACTACTTATACCCCTTCGACTGCTTCAAGAGAACCCACTTCCATCACCTCTAGACCTACTTATTCACCTTCCTCTTCCTATTCTACTAAAGAGAAAGAATTGGAATCTCCAAAGGTCGAAAAGGCAAGTTTCACTACTCTATATAGAAGTGACTCCTTTGGTAAAAATGGGAATGGTTCTGATTCAAAGAAAGTTGAAACTGAAGATTTGAAACCAATCAGAAGTTTCGTAGCTTCTCCTAGTCCTTCTGCTACTTCCTTTTCCAAAGAAAAAGAACAATCAGCTTCAGCTTACTCATCTGCTTACAAAACTTCAATTCTTCCAACTCTATCTCCTCAATCCAATGCTCATGATTTCAAATCAAGTGACTCGTATTCTCAACCTTCTCAAAACACTACTCCAACAAAATCAGAACCAAGTCCAGCATTCGCAACTTCACCTTCTAACTCAACTGATAAATTACCAACTGCCAGTTTAACTAGATTAAGTGCTCAAAAAATGGTAGGACAGAGGATTAGAGAAGCTCAAGCTAGAGCTGAAAGTGGAGAGGTTTCTGGTTCTAATTCTTCTAATTCTCTATCTGGTTCTGGTTCTGGTTCTTCTCCTTCTAAATATGGAATTTCACCTTCTAGTTCAAACAGCAACGTTGGAGGTGGTTTGAGATCTCCACCTGGAAGTGCTGGTGGAATTAGAGATCGTTGGCCTGCGGGAGGAATGATGACCAACAATTCAACCTCTCAAAACTCAACTTCTAATAACGAAAGAAAACCTTGGACTCCTGGTAGAATGGGAACTGCTTTACCAGGAATGACTAAACCCTCTACCACTTCTTCTGAAACTCCTTATCGAAGCTCAACTGCTCCAAGTGATTCAAGAAGAGATACTACAGATGAAGAAGAGCAAAGATCTAGAGCTCCAATTAGATTACCTGGTTTAGGTGGAGAGAAGTTACCAAATGCCTTTAGGAATCAGAATTCAGTCGAATCTTCTTTTAGAGATGTGTCTCCTACTAGAAATGAAGGTGCTGTTTCATCTTTGAATGAAGAAGCTCCGAAAGCCAAAGCTTTGGAGCATGTGGTTAAATCTAGAGCTAGACCTCCGAGGAGAGGTGGTAATGTCAGTTCGACTTCAACTCCAGCTCCAGTGGTTCAATCTGATGACAATTCAGCAATCAATCGAGCTTCGGAAACTCAAGTGAGACCACCTTCACCTCACAAAGAGACACATGAAAGAGCTGCTTCCCCGATTAAGAATTATGAGAGAGCTGCTTCTCCGGTCAAGGATTATGAGAGACCAGCTTCTCCAAGTAGATCCTTCCAAAGACCAGCTTCTCCGATTAAAGAACCTTCTTATGAAAGACCAAGCTCTCCTTTCAAGAGACCCGAATCTCCAACTAAGAACCCTTCTTATTCATACGAGAGGCCTTCATCTCCTTTCACAGGTTTGGAACGACCTTCCTCTCCTGCAAGAGAGGCCGAACGACCAGCTTCACCAATGAAGCCATGGGAAAGACCACGCTCTTCAATGAAATCTCCAATCAAAGTCGGAGGCGAAGAGACTCCTACTAGAAGTTTGACCAATCTTGAAGAACATTTGAACACCTTGGAAGGATCTGGATTTAGGAATCAACCGAGCAGACGCTCTACCATCGTCGAAGATCCCGTTCGATCTTCTTCTCCAAAGAAAGGAGCTTCAACTCCAACTCCAACCCAAACTCAAATGTCTAGTCAGTCCAGGTTCATGGATCCAAAACGAGAGATTCAACTTCTAGTCTCCTCCTCCGAGAATTTCCAAAGAGTCAATGTCGAATCACTCCTCAACAAAGCCAGTTCAAATTCAGAACCCAACAGCAGTGGACCAACGAAAACGATTGCAATCGAAATTCTTTCTATCTTATCAAGTGGCTCAACAACTGAGATCGATTATGATGAATCGAACATTGTTTACGATAATGAATTGTTGGTGATCATTCATAGGTTTAAAGAAATGAATGGATTGACATCTACTAAACTTTACACGAGAGAGGGTAAACAATTTTCCAAGGAAAGGAAAGGCGGACGAAAACAGAAGGAAGAGATGAAGCTCAAAGAAATCAAAGATCGATATAAAGTGCCAATTGAAGAAGGAGATTCAATTGATCTCTTCAAGACTCTACCGGATGAAGTTTTGATCAAAAGGGATGGAACACGAAAAACTTGGGATGAGAATAACACATTTATGATGAAAGTTCAAGGAATACCTCAAGGAATTTACCTAGATCAATGCGAGCTAAAATCTGAATCTTTGAATTCCAACAACTGTTTCGTAATTTCTCTGCTCGGCGATTTGATGATTTGGTTCGGAAATGGTTCTACTAAGTCCGAACAACAGAGAATTCTTAATCTCTTCAAAGACAAATCCTCAGTTTCAATTTATAAAGAAGGTAAAGAAGATGAATTCTTTTGGACCTTCTTCTCAAATCAGAGTTATCGCAAACCTTTGACTCAAGATTCAATCAACTTCAGATCCAAGTTGTCACAGGACCAATTGGTTTCAAATCTTTATCATCTAAAGTCAGCTTCTGAAATTTCAATTTTCAAGACTTCAAATCCGAATCAATTGTTTAAGAATGGGATTTATCTCTTAGTGACCCCTCTCGAAATTTTCCTTCTGATAGGAGAAGATGCCAGATCTGGAAGGAATCTCATCTCAATGGGTTTAGACCTAGCTCAACATGTTAAGGATCGAAACTCATCTTTCATCAAGAACGTTCAGGTTTTAATTTTCCCAACTTTACTTCCCACCATTTTGACTTCTATCAGAGGTTGGGAAGAGGACGATTTAGACCACTTACAAACTTCTGAAAGGTCAAATAGGTTATTGAATGTGGTTGGATTAGAGAAAGCTAGGAAAGAATTGAGTAGGAAGTCCTGGTCGTTTGAAGTCTTGAAGGATTTAGATCATCTACCTGTTGGAGTTGGAAGGGATATGTTGCAAAGCCTTGTTTGAAATGGGCTGTGATTAGTTTTCAATTTCACGAAACGACTTGTAATGTTTGTTACTGTTTGTAATTCACGAATCTCGCATCTGACCTTTGGTCACTTCCTGAATGGTCTCAGGGCGCCTTCAGAGGAATGAATTCCGGGAACGATCTAAATTTGATTGCTGAAATGTATTTTCGGTTGGCGGAATAAGGTTGAGAGGAGCAATTAGTGATAAATTGAAGAGCAAAAAATGATGAGGAGGAAGGAAAGAATGGTAGAGGATAAGAAACATGATGTTGGGATCGGAAGCCCTAGTTTTTCGATTCATGATCTGAGAGAGACGAGATTTGTGATTCTCTCAGAATTTACCTGTCAGAGAAGGAAGAGATTGGGCGGAAAAAGAGAAGTCGTGGGGATCATCAGCAAACAATCTTTTTTCGATGTCTTTCTCGCTCAAAGTCAACTCACCCTTGAAGAGATTCTTTCCCATTTCTCTAGCGGTGATCCAACAAGTCACACCGAACGTTGGGAAATCCAAGGTGGAAGAAATGACATCTGCGAGTCCGAAAGGCATCATAGGAGGGATCCAACCTTGAGCGTATTCCAAAGCCCAACATCCTCCTTCTGGCATCATGTATTGCTTGACTGTTCCGCGGGGTAAGTAATGTTGAGATCCTGGTGGGTAACGCTGGGAGGTAGGCAATAAACAGAAGGGAAGAGCGTGAGAAAAAGAAAGCCCACAAATCGGGAAAAGAAATGATTTGACACTTCTTTCTTCCAAGACTTACCTCAGCTTCCAATGCGCCAGCTTTGAAGGCGAATTGCTCTCCAGTCAAAATGTGGAAGAAATCGTCTGCGGTGTGCCTTCCAGTGTGACCCTCAGTTCCGATAGGAGTACCAAAGAAGATCAAATATTCAGTGATTGAAGCATGTAAGATGAACATTGAACCCATAGCTCCTCCAGCATTGTTGAACATCCATTCTGATTCTTGTTCGATTGAGTGGGTGTTGAGGTAAGGAGACCATTTTGGGTTGGATTGAAGACGTTGTACGATGTCCTGCATCAAGAAATGAGTAGAGTTGTGGTTTTCAGAAAGCGCTGATAGAGCCACTTGGTGAAGTGATTGAGGATCGAAAACATAAAAATTTGCCTAGAAATGTCAGGGAGAGATGAGATTGATGGGAGAAGATAAGAGATGGATCAGAAGAAGTCGAAAGACGAGCATGCTGATCGCAAACAGGCTGCGACTCGAGTGGTAAATTAACTGACCCTGGCGTAGTCTAAAGCAGTGAATACTGCGATGAAGGCGGCCGCAACAATAGAGAAGAGCATCTTCTTAGACATCGAGGAAGGAGAAGAAGACTTTGACTTGTTGGAAGAAGGTTGAGGAGTGGAAGCACGGGTTTTCTTCCTTCCAGTCATTGTGTTTGTTGGAGAGGGGTTGAAGGAGAGTTGGAGTAGAGTAGAAGTTTAAAAGAGTGTTACGAGGGAAAGCAAAAGGGAGGGGAATGCCCAAAGAAGGATGGAGTGGGACGAGGAAAGAATAAAGATCAGAACAAAAAGCGCCCTCATTAATCGTATGATGGCTGGAGCACTGAAGAGGGCTTAAATCCTCCTTGCTCGTCCGAGCCCTCTTCTTGTCCTTTTTTCTGTCTTTCTCGATCTCCGAAAGCAGATCTAGGACAATCAGGAGATGAAATTCGGTGCCTTGCTTTGTCTATGTAGACAAAAAGCTTGGCGGCGTAAAGTCATCACAGTCTAGGTGTTGGTTCCAGAAAAGGGGATGAGGGTTCTCGTTCAGAGAGAGCGTATTTATACATAGCACCAATTGGGAAAGCAAAAGAGATGGATTCCAACACACTTGAAAGTCGTTGACACGGCTCATACCCTTAAGCAACGTTGAAATTCATAGAGGCTTGACCAACGTTCAACCTCACGCTTCTATCGTTCTGCCATTCAAAAGAGACAGCTTCCAGAGCATCCGCAGGAGACAGCGATCCTTCAAGAATCAAGCAAAAGATAGAGACGGGAGTCAGTCCCAGCAAGCAACCAGGTTTTCTTTCTCTCCTTCCTCTCCAGACTCACCAGCTTCTCCGATGTTGAAGTCAATGGCCTTGTAAGCGCCACTAGGATCGTTGCCGCCTTGTCTAGGCATAGTTCCAGGATTGAATAGACCAGTAAAGCTGTTCCCAACTTTCCAGATCAGCGCTTTTCCCTCTTCGAGACTGATGCTGACCAGTCTTCTACCATCTGTTGCAAATTCTAGACCACTGAGAGTATTTCGATGACCTTCCAGAACGTATAGCCTAGTAGCAGTCTTGAGGTCATACATGATGATAGCTCCTTCATGAGTACCGACTGCTAACCTCTGAAGCTTGCCGTGGAAGGCTATCGAAGGATAGGCTGAAACGAGTTCGGAGATCATGACAGTTGCAGCTTGAACCACCGCCTCCCGCATAGCTGTGTTGGTCGGATCCAAAGACTTCACGACCGCTTCAGCTAGACGTGGTAGATTGGGATACAGAATCAGAGGTTTCTGAGATGGACGGAGAAGAAACGGGACGAGTCAGCCCAGTAAGGTAGCAGGTTCAGAGCTCTTGAACGCGAAAACTCACTCTTCGGACCATGAAAGCCACGAGTCTCATAGTAGCACTACAATGAGCCGGGGATCTGGCATGTAGAATGTCCAACGATAGCGTAGTCATGAAGAGAGGAGTGTTGTCTGCTGCTATCTGAAGCGTCGCTTGCCTAGCAAGAGCACGATTCTCAGCGATGGCTCCTGATTCCTTCGAAGTTGATAGAGCAAAGAGAGAACGAACGACCTCCATAGCATCGAGATAGTGTTGCCACGTCGAGAAACCTCTGCAACAGAGCTCGATTGCCAGAGCTTGGTGCATCGGTCGGTTCTCATCGTCGATGTAGAGCGAAATCGAAGAGGCGATGTCCTTGAGAAGACTGGAAAGAAGCAACAATGGAAGTGAAGCACGATTAGTAGAGACAGGTATTGGGATCCGCGAGGGCGAAGCACTCACGTTGGAGCTAACATCTTGTAACGCTCTGCTGCGATAAGACCTAGTAGACTGAGAGCCAGTGGCCGAGTCTCTTCTGGCGAATTGGATTTAGAGGGAACTGAGAAAGTTAAAGAGAGGAAGAGGCTTAGAATCAGTGTCATCGGGACGATTTAGAGAAAGCAGTCGATCAATTGGTGCTCACGAGAATCGTGCCAAGCTTCACAGAGAGAGTCGATCTCTGTCTGAGACAACCTGTCCAAAGCAGCAGCGAAGAGAGCCCTTGCAGCCTGCTGAATTTCGACTGAAGTTCAGTCCGATCAGAACAAGGGAAGGAAATGTCAGACCTTGGTCGCTCAAGAGGGGTGGAAATAGTTTTCAACCTCTCCAATCACTCACGGTTTGAATCCATGAAATAAGAGGCTAGAGCAGGTAAAGAAGATGGCTGGTAAGCTTCTCCGACCACATCTGGAAGATCGATGAGAAGGAAAGTGATGATCGAAGTAGCTGGGACTTCCAAGTCTTGAGCGTGCGAGAGCACTCCCAGCATGGCGACTAGAGATAGTAGAAGATCCGTAGTGGTAGAAGTTGAAGCCGTCCAGGTGTCATCAGGAGATGACAGAACTGCTCGAGCCAAGAATCCTGGAGAGCTGAAAGTTCCAAAAGTTGGATTGGAATCCACCTGCGAAGGACCCATGATCCGGCTGATCGTCTCTTGAGCGTTCGAAGTGAGTGAACACGAGGGAAGAAGAGCTGATAGAAGCGGTTTGAGAATTGAAAGAGCTTTCTTAGCTCCAGCAGGAGAAGCTTTGGATCTACCAGCAGAAGCAATACCACTTCTTCCAATCGTCATGAAGGCATCGGGTGGTGGTAGAGCTAGAGGATCTTCTGAAGCCGACGATTGATTCGGAGCTCCTCTGATAGAAGCAGTTTGACTGGCAGAAGTCGGATTGACAGCTTTGCTAGCGGCTTCGATAGCTCTTCTCATATCAGCCAGAACGGTAGTGGAAGCCAATCCTCTGGCGGAAGGAATGACAGAAAGAACTCCGTTGGATCCCTTCTCTCTCTTGGCCATGGTTGGATCAACGTCGTACTGACTCCAAGATCCCTTTCCGTCCTCCAGCAGGTTTAGCGCTTGCTCCAGTCCGACGCTCCTTCTCAGTTCTTGGCTTCTAGCATCCCAAAGTCTTGCCTTTTGATCATCGTAAAGAAGTAGGAGCTCGTCTGCTCTGGAAGCTACACGCTCCAGCCTGGCACCAGTTCCCTTAGCTCCTCCTCTGCCTGGGACCATCGAGAGAAACTTGAATCCGTCCAGACCTATGATCGACATAGTACCGTCGGATGAGATGATGAGTAAGCATCCATGCAATCGAACTGCATTGTCTGAGGAGCCAAATTGAATCACAGTGGTGACGGGGGAGGTAAAGAGAGACCAGTCCGCTTGAAGTTTCAAAGTTGTCGAATCCCAAATCATCACGTCTCCTTCTTCAGTTCCACCAATGATATGTTTACTTGAAGTTCTGAGGTTCGAGACCAGCTGCAGGAGAGAGATCGTGCCATTGTACCTAGAAGAGGTCTCGCTTCTGAGATCCGAATCCTTGAGAACGATTTCATCTCGATAGGAGCGGCGAGTCGTCAGATCCAAGAGCGGCGAGAGGACGAGCTGGCCAGAGGAGAGGGCTACCACGACTCTTTCCATGCTGAGGGGAAGGATCGAAACTACTGAGACCTCCTCCTGTGATCTCTTGACGTCGATATCAGAGTCCGAACCCAGATGGGAGCACCCGTAGACGAGGATCGGCTGCTTGGTTTCCAAGTCTGTTCTCCAGATGTTGAGTTTTCCATCACGAGAGCTAGCCCACAAGCTCTCGCCCTTCTCATCACCTTGCGAGACAAAGGAAGAATCGACTGAGGAGATTTGCGAAACTTGTGAGTACTCAGAGATGACGATTGAGTCTGCCTTGATGAGCCCTGCTGCTCGGACAGAGTCCTGACGGAATCAAGAAGCAGAGAAGGCAAGTGAGCATGAGGTTGTGAATCCTCCGTTTCCAGCACCCTTCAAACCGTACTCACATCAAATTGCAGTATGGCCTTCTTTCCGTCTACGGAGAGACGCTTGATTGAAAGCAAGCTACTGAAATCCAAGGTCGTCACTGCCAATTTCTCAATCTTGTCTCCGAGAAGTTTTGCGACCTATTGATGAATCGATTAGAGAACAAAAATGATCAGGACCAAACGCCATGTTTGCCTCTCACAGAACTCCGACCAACACTCACCAGCAGCCTGCTCTTACTCCAAATCCATACCAACTCATTCTCGAGATCGAATTCCACTCCCACGACTTTCCCAATCCTTGAAATTTTCGCCACTTCTCCAAGGTCCTTGATCTCAATCTTCCCTACCTCTTGCACTGGTAAAGCAGCTGTCCGTTTATCGAGTTGAGAATTTCTCTGAAATGGCAAATGGAAATCGAATCGTTGATTTGTTGAAATGACGCTAGGAGTTGAAGGTTGAGAATTGGATTCTAAGATGACTGGTTGAATTTTCGGAGAAGCATTTTGAGACTGAGAGGTACCATTCCCGTTCCCGTTTAGGTTCAAGGTTGAATGGACTGGAGGTTGATTATTAGAAGTAGGTGGGTTGAGATCGTGGTTGGAGTTCGAATTTGAAGAAATGTTGATATCTGAAATCGGATCGATTATTGATCCTTTTTCGCTTGAAAGGGGAAATGAAATCGATTGTACATGATCTGATGAATCGAGGTAGAGAATCTCCAGCTTTCTCGAGGATAACTTCTCAGAAGAAATTATAGCCGAGGGATTCGTCTTCGGCTTGATATGTTGTAGTTGGATGGATTTGAGTAGAGTAGGAGGCTTTTCTGATCTTGGGGACCTTTCGATCTTGAGCAGGCAGGCTCGTTTGTTGAGAGAGTCGAATGCAAGGAGTAAACCAGTCGTTCCATCTTTCACGAGCTCTTCAACTTCGACTGTCTTCACCTGCTTGAGATAGATGGATTCCATTTGAGCGAACCTAGTAGCCGAGCTGATTCTTTCCAGATTCGAGGAACTGGAGTTTTGATTTCCGGTTTTGGATGCCCCAGCATCAGATCCAGCTCTTGACCTCCCACCTAGAGGAGTTTCGGATCTCCTTAGAGCAGCCAGAGTGGTTGCCAAAGGCCCAGAGCTAGTAGAAGGAACGGCAATAGTCGGAGCAGGGCTTTTCTCAGGTTCGTAAAGACTTAGTTTGGAGAGGTTGAGAGTAGAACGGAGAGTTCCATCCTCCAATGACCATTGAGTAAGAGTTCCAGATTCTTGAAGAACAACTAGAATAGTGGGTTCTAGTTCTAGCTCTCCTGTTCCTTCTTGACCTTCAGAATTGGGGACTGCATCGGAGAAGAGAGTTGAAATCCCAACAACTTGCGATCGATCTGAAGTGAAGAACTGGAAAATCGGAGAAAACTGATTCAAGTCTTGAGGAAGCGCTGGAGAGTTCAAAGTTGGGAGTTGGTTGAGATTTGATCGATCCAGAGAAGGGGTGTGACTTGATCTACGAATTCCAGATTCCAAACCTTCAGTCTCGATCCTCGGCCCTTGATTCTCTCTCTCTCCATAAGAAAGCTCTCTCTTGAGCATCTTGGTTTGGGAATAGGAAGTCCGATTCGGTGATAGAGTCCCATTGGTTTCCGTCCTCGAATGAGAATGATGATGACCTTGATACGTAGAAGAAGTAGGATGACCCAAACCAAGAGCTCCCATCATGCTTTCAACCATTCCACCTTCTTTCTGACCAGCATGATATTGAGCTTCCAATTGACTTTCGGCATCTTTCATCTTGTGATTCTCGTCCTGGTTATTCTCAGCCATTGCATTGACATTTGAAGTTTCAGGAGTATCTCTCCCACTTGCACTTGAATTGATCCCAGAGATCGAGGCCGAAGAAGAAGAAGGAGGGTTTGCACTGCTGAATTCACTTGAATCGGTCACTATCTGATTGAGAGAAGTTGAGGCCATTCCAGTTGGACTGATTGGACTCCCGAAACCAGCAAAAGGAGGATGAGAATGTGATTCTTTGTTCTTTTGATGACTTGGGTTCCTATTGGATTGTCTAGAAGTATGACTATGAGTTGAAGGAGTTGGAGAATGAGTTCTAGAAGGCCTGGAGGATCTATCTCTTGTACTTGTTGGAGACATGCTGATAGAGGAAGATGAAGGTGGTAGGTTCACATCATTTCCTCCACTCCCGTTCGCTTCCTGTTCGAATGCTCCTCCAGATAAATCTCTACTCTTTCCCTTTGAATTGGATTTGTTGGATCTTAGAAGCCAAACGGTTCCATCTCTCAATCCTAGGGCTATCCTCTCTCCTTCCATTCCTCCCAATCTAGCCTTCCTACCATCACTGGTTCTGGATTGATCATGGTCCAATTGCTCTCTTAGACCCGATGATTGACTTGTAGGGGATGAAGAGACGTTGATTCGAGGTACGTTACTGAAGGATGATGAAGACCCAGCTTCCCCTTTCCCTTTCCCTTTCCCTTTCCATTGACCTCCTGCTTGTTGCTGCCAGGATGAGATGCAAGTCACCCATTTCCTCTTGCTCTTGCTCTTGATGGAGCTGGTTGTGATTGAAGCTTGTTCTTCTTGCCATGGATCTGAAGATGAACTTGATTCGGATGATGAGATTGAGTCTTGATCATCTTCTCGGTCTTGATGATGGTCTTGATGATGATTAGTAAAAGAAGAGTGAGAATGATTGGCAGTAGTAGCAGCCGCTGTAGCTGTAGAAGAATTGAATTCTCTGTACCATCTCTTGTGCCAATCTAGAGGTGGCGCTGGATTGTTATCGTTTCTGGCTGAGAGTGAATGTGAGTGATTAGGTGAGGAGGTAAGATTGAGTGAGATGGCTAAATTAAGAGGTTTAGCAGAGGTCATTGGGAAGAATGAGAGAATGAATGAGACTGGAAGAGAGTATATGAGAGAGAGAAGGAACTTCGATGCTCGACGCTGTCTACTACTACCAACTCACTCTCTTCATCCATTCTCGATTATGGCCACTAATGGAACGACATCCAATCCGAATCCAAAAACTCTTATTCATACAACCGATACGTTTCGACCTTTACTGAAGAAATTGACTCTTTCTGCAAGTTTACCTTCAATCAATCCATCCTATCCTCCCAAACCTGCAGGGCCAGCTCTATCTCCTTCAGAGCTTCTTGAACTATTTCAACATCTCTCAGATCCGAATTTCACTTCTTCTCATTTGAATCATTCTCAAATCGGTTCAGCTCTGACTTCTTTAAGACTAACCGGTTTAGATTCAACTTCAGTTTCTTTAGCTTGTGCAAGTCAAGTCTTTTTGGCCAGTAGTTATGCTTTGCATGTACCTACTCTACAAACTATAGATAATGGTCGAGAGAACTCAGGGACAGAAGCAGAAGCAGAAGGAGGGAATGAAAGTAGGAGTGGCAATGGCAATCAGGAATCATTCAAGATTCAACAGGAAATCGAAAATTATGATGGAGCTCTAGATTTGGTTGGAACTGGTGGAGATGGACATGATACTTTTAATGTTTCAACTACTGCAGCTATGGTAGCTGCTGGTGTCGAGGGAGTTAGGATATGTAAGGTGAGTCACGGTTCTTGATCCTTGAAGGTGGGAAGAAAGGTTAAAGTTCTGGGACAATTACTTTGGACAAGGTTTAAGAATCACAAGGATAGAAATCAAGATCGAATTTGTTTCTTCTTTCAAGAAATCAATCTAAAGACGGGGATGTTAGGCAGATAGGGACCGTCGCTGAGAGTAGCAAGAAGCAACCACAAGGGAAAAATTGAATCTCATTGAAAGAGGCTCCCGAGATCTGATCGGTTGAAACTGTTGCTGACATTCAAGAGTATCAATAGTCTTTGAGAGAAGTTGATAATATTGAGAGAAGGTCATATTGGAGGTTCAAGATCAATAAAAGCTTCTTCTGCTGGGTTTTCCTCTACCCTCTTGGACCTCCTTCAGTCTTTGGAGATGACCTGGGTAGCACATATCCAACCCAAGGCAAATTCCAGCATTTTAATTTTCTGGGGATCAAAGAACGAGAGCTGAATGCCTTTGGCTATCTAGTTTGAACCTTTCTATCCGGAAGGGATTTCGAGACGAGGGGCCTGGGTTTGGAGTGGGGGTCAATTTAGATGGGAAAAGAGGTGCAGAGCCACAGTAATTCTGCTCGTCTTGGTGACAGCTCTTGGAGAGTCACTGTAGAATCAGCGTGTCTATGAATTGTTGAGACACAAAGCGTTTCACCACATAGACCTCCCAAAAGTTCTCTAACTTTAATGCCAACTCTAACTCTCTCCCCTTCCTTCTTCTCTCTTCCCAACACTATCCAGCACGGAGCCAAAGCCTCCTCCTCAACCTCAGGTTCAGCAGATCTTCTAATATCACTCTCAATCCCACTACTTTCATTAACTCCATCGATTCTCAAACCATTATTACCAACATGTTCCTTTACATTTCTATTTGCTCAACTTTTTCATCCATCTCTAGGACCTTTAGGACCTATTAGAAGAGCATTAGGTTTCCCAACGATTTTCAATGTCTTAGGACCTTTGATCAATCCTGCTAAACCTGGTCGTTGTATTTTAGGAGTTCATTCTCCTGGATTGGGATCCGTTTTTGCGGATGCTTTGTTGAAAAAAGGGATTGGAAGAGCTTGGGTCGTTTGTGGGAAAGAAGGGTTGGATGAAATTAGTTGTGAGGGGGAAACTGATGTGAGTGAAAAAAGCCTTTTTTTTTTTTTTTTTTTTTTTTTTTTTTTTTTGATTTGGAATGGATGGGGGTTTTAGGGTTTTTCGGAATTCTGACACTCATCTCCCACCCCTCGGAATTTTCTTTTGGATTTCCTAACTTCTTTGGGAAACAAACAGGTCTGGGAATTAAGAGATGGAGAAATCCGACATTTTACAGTTTCACCTTCTGATTTCGGTTTACCTTCACATCCATTAAGTCAAGTGACTTCTTGTTCTTCAAATGAGAATGCTTCAATAGTTTTACATATGTTATCATCAGAAGAAGAAAACCTACCTTCAGAATCTTTAAGCAAACCTTTAAGCCTTTCGTCTCAAACACTTCTTTACAATCAAGATTCTCAAGAAGTTCAACAAGCATCTTCAGCCGATTTCCCAACTTCTCACAACCTACCTCCAATCCCTTCTGGAGTAAATCTTCGAGCCTTAGCAGATTACACACTTCTACAAACCGCTGCACTTCTTTACGTTGGTGGGAAAGCTTCGAATTTAAAATCAGCGGTTGATTTAGCTAGGAACTCAATGAGATCTGGAAATGCTAGAAAGGAAATTGAAAAGTTTGGTAGGTTGAGTAGAGAAGGGGTTAGAAAGAAAGAAGAGGAGGATAGAAAAAGAAAAGAAGAGGAAAAGATTAAGGAATTCATGAAGGTGAAAAAGGAAAGGGAAAGGGAAAGAATTAGAAGTAGAACTGAAAGCATTGGGGTTGGTGAGAATGGAGCTGGGAATGGGGATCAGTATGAATATTATCCTTTACCTACTAAGGAGGCTGGAGTTGGGACGGATTGATGGCAGACAGATGAAAAAGATGGAAAGACTGGGACGGGACGGGACGGGACTGAGACTCCAGCGCGGCTCTGAGTCGTTCAAAAACTTTAAAACCTATCCATCTTGTAATGTGATTTTCAGAAACAGATGCTTGGCTAATTTCCTTGTGATTGACTGGGTGACTTGCGATGTGCGTTCATGAGAGAAAGAGGCGATTTTTCAAGAGAAGCAGGGGAAGCAGGGGAAGCAGGGGAAGCGCAGCGATCCGCCAATGCCAACCAACCTTTACCCTCTGTTAGACTGGCCCATTCTGTGAAGCTCGATGTCGACTTAGTGTCGCTTTTGATGGAAAATCGGTGAATCGAGTCAACCAGGTCCAACTTGCAACGGTTTGCCAGTTCCGAGTATGCGAATTGCGATCACCGATTCAAAATCTTGAAATCTCGATTCTTGACCGGCTCATCTGATTGCGTGGTAACTGTCCGTCCCTTCCAAACCCAAAGACGTTCATTCTGCTTAAGTAGTTGGCACTGATACCCTTTGAAGGTGCATTCATCAAGTTTGTTCCAACTCAAAAGCAGCAAGTTTGAAAGGTTAGGAGGTCTGCAAAGCACATCCTTTTAGAGAATGAATTCTAATCAGCAACAGCAAGCAACTTATTCTGCAAATGGTTATCATCCTTCAACCCAAAAAGATTCTTACTACCCTTCAGATTCAAATTCATTTCAATTACGTCATAATCCTTCACCACCTTTAGCAGTTTCAGCTTCAGGAGGAGCTTCTCGAAAGAGAACGTCTCCACCTATTGCCTCTGCCTCAAATCCAGCCTCTTCCTCCTCTGTCTCTCCTTCAATAAATCATCCAACGCTTTCAGATCATAAAGGAGCTGCTCTAAATACAGAGGAAGAGGGATCGGCAGAACCAGCTGGTCAGGCAAAGAAGAGGAAAAGGAACAGGTCAGTTACAAAGAGAGAGAGAAATTGGAAACAGCTTGGACAGATTCGAGGGAAACCAGACCTCTTTTTTGCTTATGCCAACCCATTCTCATCACATCAGGGTGGTTCTATCTTGTACAAATTGTAAAGCTCGAAAGATCAAGGTGAGTCTCTATCCTAAGTGCTTGGTTCAAGTTACCTTGATAACCGATCCAAAGCCTTCCTTCCTAATTTCCCTCTCTCTCTCTCTTTCAATCTCAGTGCTCCAGGAATGTGCCAGGATGTGATTCTTGTAAGAGGTGAGCTTGATTCATCGAGGTATCAAGGGAGTCACATGCGGAAAGAGAGGGCAGATAGCTAGGGAGGACAAGAGAGAATCAAAGAAGGAAGGACAAGGTTAGGTGAACAGCTGGGATTCCAAGAAGAAACTGGAAGATGGGAAAACTTTCCAAGAGATCTTCCAAGTGATTGAACTTCTTCCAAGATCTGAGCCAACGGAATTGGTTATTTAGATTTCAAGGGTGGAAATCTTCCTAGGACCTGTTTCCGTTGTTTTGAAGACCAGCCAAAACCGGAAACTCACATGGTTCGGAAGAGCAGGGCAGCGGTCGGGAAACGATTTTTCCCTTCGTTGTCTCCAAAGTCGGGAAATTTCTTTTCTTGACTTTTAACCTGGCCGAGAGATCTGCGAGAGTTTTTTCATCAACCGGACCGAGATCTTATCCTCCTCTTCTCGACCGCCTAGAAGCGCTCTTTTGATTGACTTGTCGATGCCTTTCTTTCGCCCACTTTTCTCCTTTGCATCCCCCCTACTTTCCAACTGCATCGTAGACGAGGATTGGCACATACCTGCAGGTGAGTCACTTCTCTTGCCATTCCAAGATGGCAAGATGGAAGAGCTGGTTCCTTCTAAAAGCCGATTAAATCATTTTCTCTTGTCCCCCACGCTGACTTCCACTCCCTCTTTTGATCACGCAATGTGTACTCTTTCTCTGATGCTGTAGATGGGGAGACGAAAGAGAGTGAGTGAAGCTTCGAGCTGGCTCGTGTCGACGCAGCGTCAAATCTTTTCGCTGACTTGCCTTGTCTCTTCCCTTCTATCTCGACTCCGTCTCGCTTCTTTCGATCTACCAGCCATGCCTTCCTCGGGAACGTCGAAGAAGCCGAAGCCTTGAAGAATCGAATCACTGAACTCGAATCTTTGGTCCAGAGTCTTCAAAACCGAAGCGGGAATGGAAACGGAAACAGAAACGAGAATGGTGGTCCAAGACGAACCGAGCAACCATCAGTCAATCGAACCCTCCAGAGTGAAGATGAATCCAACGACGAGTCTGACACTGAGGAGGCAGCCTCAGTCTTGGAACAGCTAGCAACTACTGGGCTTCCTAGCCTGAATTCGGAGAGAAAGGCTGCCCTCCTTCTACCTAGCGTAAGAGATCTTCCAAACGATAGAAACTACTCAGCTCCGAGGAATGGTACAGCAACGAACGGAAACGGGAAAGATAAAGAATTTCTCACTTTGCCTTCTCTTCCTAGTTTAAGCAATTTCTCAGCCATGTCTGCTCCTCCTTCAAACCCTGGTTCCCAAGATAGTCAAGTAGAGAATTGTTTGATGCTACTTCCGAAGATGAAGGATCTACTCGAGGTCTGTAGGTGGTATTTGGAAGAGGTGGATCCCATCTTGGCTTGCCTCAATCGGTGAGTACTTCTGTCTTGTACTGTAGATTTTGGATCTTTTCCATCCTGACCTTCCTTTCGTCTCTTCTTCTCCTTTTAGTGTCATCTTCAGGCAGCAACTATCCGAATTCGAGATGGCTTTCAACTCTAGGATGAATCAGACCAGCTCTCCTTTCAGCGTGGATCTCAGCTTCGTAGCTCTTCTCTTTGCAGTTCTTAGTGCCTCTTCAGAGTACAAGACTTCTAGAGAATTAGTTCAATGCAATCTAATCCCCAACGAAGAACGGATGGACGAATATTTGGAACGATTCTATTCGATTTCAATTACCATGCTTGGCCTCAGCGATTTTGGTGAGCGACCAACTATCAACGGTCTTCAAGCTGTTGCGATGTTGAGCCACTACGCTTTCGCCAGGAGAAAGCAGAAGAGCTATGGTTCGCTCTTAGTGATGAGCTTAAGGTTAGCAGAGACTCTGGGTCTTCATCGTTTAGGAACAGCGGAAGACGACGCTCGACGATGGGCGGGAGGCTCAAACGATGACAACAGCTCCAACTCTGGCTCTGCTCTCAATCCATCTTTTACTAAAGTCAAGGATCGAAGATTGAGCTCAACTTCTAAGGACTCAGGCTCTTCTTCTTCTCTTACTCATTCCTCTGGAGGCAAACCTCATCCTACTTCAAAAACGGTCGGTCAAGGGAAGGAAAAGGAACACCACTCTCTACAAGGCATGTTCCTACCTCCAAATGTTTTCGGAAGCTACGAAGCTTCCTACTGTGATGGTAGTCACCTTCATAGAGAAACAGCACGAGGAATTTGGCTAGCTTTATGCTGTCTAGAGACTTTTACCTCAGCGTCAGTATTAACACCACTGTGAAAGACCAAAAGAGAACACATAGACTCATCTCCCTTTCCATCCCCCTCTCCCAATTCCATCCTCTTCTTTTCTCAACCCTTACTTCCTTTAAACTTCCGTAGTTATACTGGTACCAGTACATATCTATCTTCCACAATCGGTCAAACCACAGGTCCGCCAGTCAATCTAGAAGACGAAGAGATTCCTTCGTCAGAAATCGGAGATTACGCCATTCATCCTCACCCTTTTGACATTCCTACGAAAAAACGATTCATCCCAATCTTACTGTCCATCGGAGTTGTGGCTAGACGCATTGTTGATTCGATGCTCGCCGGTGAAGGCTACTCTTCAATTCTCGACATAGATGCTGAGATGAGAAAGATAAGGGACAATCTCCCTCCCTTTTATCGGTACGATGGAGTCTCCGAAAAATCGAAGGAGGTGAAAGCCTTGCACGCTACTCGTCCTTGGCTGGAGCTCCAAAGGATTCTCATCTCGGAATGGCTGCATCACAGAAGTCTTCAGATGCATAGATTCTTCTTGTCTAGAGGATACAAGAATCCCAAGTACAAGCTATCTCTCGACAGGTCCATTGAAGGAGCTAGAGGTGTGGTAAGTTTTCAATAGCAGAGAGGCGAGGCGAGGGGGGCGGAGGGACAAGAGAAAGAAAAGGGGGGGGTTCCGCCTTCGATCCTTTCTTGTTCAACCCTTCTAGCTTGATCCTGTCTAGTTTGAGTCCCCTTCTCAATCAAGAGTTAAATTCTCCCTCGTAAATTTACTGACGTCAAGCAATGCCCCTCTCCCTCCCTCCTTCCCTTCACACAGATTCAGATGAGACGAGAGCTGGATCGTTACATGAAGTCAGAAAGTGGCAGGGAGGCTAGAGCCAACTACTCACTTCTAACTGTACATCTCTTCCAAGCTTCTTCCGCACTTCTGATGTATCTCTTACATCAAGTTCAAGCGAAGGATCTCATCTCTCACGAACTCAACAAAGACATCACTGATGCCCTAATCTACCTGGAAGCTCATCCAAGCGGACAGTCCAGGCAAGCGATGGCAGTCCAGGCAATTGATGTTCTTCACAAGCTGAGAAGCGAGTTGAGAGCAAGAGTCAACGGATCTGCCGAGGAACGAAGCTCAAGTAACGAGACCTCTAGCAACCTCAATTCAACTTCTTCTGGAAACGAATCGCAACCAGTCACTTCTCGTCAACCAAGCTATTCACATCAACACATCCGTCCATCAGCCACTCAAGGTCAGCAACCACCTCATATCCCTACGTATCTGCGCAGCAGATCGACGACGGGCTCAGACGACCCTCTTCACCAGGACGAGAAGAACGCTCTCTATTCTCCTCCTCTCCACCTCGTTCCTCAAGGAAACAATCACGTCCGAGCTGCTACCTGGCAAGTCGGACATCCTCCAGATTACCCGTACTCTCCATCCGCTACCAATTCTCCTCATGCACAATACCATTCTCCTCAACCTCAACTTCCGCCAGTCAGTCATCCACGTTCACAATACCTAGCTGGAGGAGCAGGACGTCTCAACTCGATTTCAACCTCGAATCCACCTTCGAATTCTCACGTCGATTCTTCTGAGCCTCAGTTGCCCTTCGACCTGGACGCTTACCTTCAAGCGACTTTCCCTGGAACCGGAGACCGAGGAGACAGAGTCTTCCAAGCTCTAGACGGCTTATTAACGGCTAGTCCCTTGGGAGATGCTCTCCCCAATCCCTCAGGATTTGGAACTGGTGCTCAACCTCTCGGCAACAATCTTCCCTCCCTCCAAGAGCCAGGTTTCGTCGGTCCTGCCAACCAAGGATTCCACTCATTCCCAACTCCACCTCAAGCTAACCCTCTTCCAAGTTATATTCCTCATCATAGTAGTCATCACCTCGGTGGTTCCAATCGATTGAGGAACGGAATCACTACAATGCAGCATCCGCAAACCTCGAATTCCAATCACTGGGAGAGTCAAAATCAGTGGAGCTCTCAATCGTATCCTAGATCGCATCAAAGCAACCACCAATAGACCCTCCTTATCAAAGCACGCTTGTTTTCCTCTCAAAATAAAAAGTGTATTCTTATTCTTGCTTCTCTATGTTCTCGCATTTTGCACGCTCGTATTGCTTCCTTTCGTATCCTAAATTTAAATCAATCTCTAACTTTGTTGCATGCTTGATGCCTCGATCACACCTCAGACAGATGAAGAAGAAAAACTTTGCGTAGTAGAGACGGAACCGATGCAGCAAGGTACAATTGATCTTCTGCAAGAGAAACAGAGAGAGAGAGAGGAAATCGCAGGAAAGATTGTCGATTTGATTTCTGGGACAATAAGAAACGCAGTCAGAACAGAAGAAAGAGGGAACCCCTTTCACGCGTAGACGTGCTGTTGATGCTGAATATGAGGCTTCTCTTCAAGAAGCTCGTACATCAAAACGAAAGGCTTGCTGACCTTGATCCAGTTGCCTGGATCGAAGAAGACATAGTTTCCCCGTTCGTAGATCTGAGTCTTCTGTGTTGGTTCCGTGTTTTGCTCCTTTGTCAACCAAAGATGAAGTTCTTTGTGATATCTCCAGTTTCGGTTGTACCTAGTAAAGAAAGAAGGGAGGGGGTTCAGAAGGTAGTCGACGATAGTGAGCAAAGACGAATCTTCTAGCTCTCAGCTGCAAGAACTGCGAGAGCTAGGACGGAAACGAAGAGAAAGTCGTAACGGCACTCACAGCTCCTGTGCAGCAACTTCCTGAAGCGTATCTCTTGGTGTAGCGTAGAAGATGAAGAACAGAGTCTCGTCAGCAAAGCTGTTGATCTTGCTTTGAGCTGGAGGAGGTGGATGAACGTTGTAACAGCTTGGTAGATGGAAGTCCGGCTCCAGATTCATAGCAGCTACCGAGTTCGAATCGGCCCATGGCGTGAGGAAAGTAGAGTAAAGAGCTCTGAGAGATGGAAGGCAAGATTGATTGTTTAGCAAGTGATTCCTAGAATCGATGCAGAAGGCTCGTTAGGAAGATACTGATCAAAGCCGGGACTCACTCTGTGGCATTCAGATTCAGTCCCATTGTCTGCAAGTCAGCTCCCATGGCGAGCATACTGAGATCTGGATCTTGCATTTTGATGATCGTCAGCAGTCCAAGTAGCCCGAATCGATCAGCCGGACTCGTTAGCACTTGTTGGGCAGGTGTCTGAATGTCCGGGTTTACGTTTCCGGTTCCAGGGTAGAGTAGCTGAGAGCTGTTCATTCCAATTGAATTCGAAGACGGGTGATCCAATCGGGGCGAGGAAGAGGAATTGGTGTTGCTGTTGCTACCCTGACCTCCTCCAGCGATTGAGGCTGACGATGGATGAGGTGACCGCGAACTACCATTCGGCTGAGCGTGAGAGGAAGTAGAAGAGGAGGAAGATGGGAATGCGGCTGATGGAGGGACCCAAGTCTGAGAAGGCTGAGAGTTCGGTAGTCCCATCTTCGAGGTGTAGTTCTGTAGCGGGAGATAATTGAGAGTACATGAGAGTCAAGAATGAATAGTTTAATATCTTGCAGCATTGTCGATCAGGGTTTGCAGAACCTAGCGGAGAGACGAGGAAGCAAGTGGGAGGAAGAGCAAAGGGAAGATGGAACCCAGCTGTTCGAAGCTCTCCTGGCTCAGCTCTCTTAGCTTTTAGACTGCTATCCAAATATCATAATTCAACGTCAACCTCTCCCTGATGCTTGCCTCATTGCGCTCAACCAAAGGCGAGAGCTCCATCCTCCCTCTCCTCATTCCTGTGCTGCGATCGTTCCTCTTTCGATACCCCAATTCTCAAATCACTTTCCTTCCGATAAGACTCACCCTCTCCGGTTCACCAAATCCTGCTCTGGCGGCATTCATCTCCTGCTGTTGTGGCTGTTGCTGCTGCTGCTGCTGAGAGGGAGTACCTGGATTCTGAGCCAATCCCGTCGAAGCTCCATTGTTGGAAGGCTGACTAGAGTTGGAGTTGAGTTGATTTGAATGACTACTGCTTCCATTTTGACTAAGACCAGAGCTCATAGATCCCAACAAGCTCTGCCTGTGAGCTTCTCTTGCTAGATGCTGATGCTGTAGAGCAGCAGCAGCTGAAGCTTGTTCCTGCAAGTGACCAGTTGATCCAATCCCAACAGCTGAATTTGTAGAGTTTAGATTCTGGTTCGGATCTGAACCCGAGCCTGGAGCAGCGTTGTTTAGAGGTGGATTCCTTGCGGATAAGGCTGGATTGGAACCATTTGGAGCTCCCAAGGCAGGGAAGTCGTCGGTAGAGAAAGATCCTGGAGGCTGTCTCAATAATCCTGGAGCTCCACCCGATGAGCTCATTCCACCACCAATTGCGCTCGCACTGGCAGCTGCTGATCCAGTGACACCAGCTTGAGAGGCGTAGGAGGAGAGCAGGTTGCTTGCTGTGAGATTCTGACCACCGAAAGGACCTTGACCTAGAGCAGGAAACTCGTTGAGATCTAGAGGTTGACTACTTGTTGGGTTTGAAGCGTTTCTGGATTGATTGCTGTTGTTACTGAAGGGGAACGGAGAAGCTCTTTGATTGTTGTAGGAAGGCGAAGGTTGGGCTGCTGCTGATGCACCTCCTACTGTTCCTCCTGCTCCTCCTGGAGGTTGATTGTTAAGAGGATTAGACATGAACTTGAATCTGCTTCAACGACGATTGTCGAATGGTCGATGCCTTTGAGGATGGATGAAGATGTCAAAAGAGGAAGGATTGAGAGACTAAATGCTCATCTTCTCGTCAAGACCCAAGACTGCAAGTACTGCTCATACCCAACTGATAGAATTGGTCTGCAGAGATTTAGAAACACAAACTTTGAAAGGATACAAATGACAGCGAAATCAAAACTCAGTCTCCCAGAGTCGTCACCTCTCCAATCGTCCCACTCCCAAGACACCAATCTCCTTTCCAGAGTCCCACAATCTGGCCAGGAGAGACCGCCAACAGGGGGTCTTCAAAAGTGATCTCGCATCTATCCCCACCCGAAGAATCCCTCTTGGATCTAACTGTGCATTTCACTTCTTCCTGCCTGTGTCTCACTTGAGCGAAAGCTTCGAGACCTTCTGGGGAAAAGACTTCTCGTGGAGGGCTCGACCAAATCCAACGAATCTCCTCTGCGTTTAGTGACTTGCAAAGTAGGAGAGGATGATCTCTGATCAGTAGGGAGGAGAGGGTTGAAGAATGATGTCAGGGAGGTGGGAGGTTAGAGAATCAGAGTGGGAAAAGAAAGAGTCGCCCCGACACTTACTTCCCCTGAACAACCACAACTTGATTGCTATCCAACAGTTTCTTAGCCACGAAATACTTGGAGAGGGCCCCTTTGATCCTAGCTCCTTGGCCAACAGTCAAGGTGTGCAGACCGTTGTGAGTCCCAACTTTCTCTCCTCCCGGCGTGATCATCGAACCAGGCGAGGAAGTGATGTATGAGTCTGTCGAATACACAAGAAACAAGGAGGGACCAGTCAGCACTGGTTTCTTCGAGGGAGACTCAAAAGTCGAGTCCAGCTGTTGAAACGCTTACCCAAAAAGCCTCCAAATCCGTTGGGACCTTTTCGATTTCCAATAAAGCAGATTCCCATACTCTCCTTTCTAGAAGCAGTGGGTAGATCATACTTCCTCGCAAGTTCTCTGACCTCGCTTTTGAGGTAAGGCGCCAAAGGAAAGTAAGCCTGGTTTGAGAAAGGGAAAGGCAGTTTGAGATGCAAGGTCTACGGTGAAAGAGGTTCGAAAGAATTGTACGGCCCACTTTGGCTAGTCGATCTTCTTTCACTGAAGAGAGATAGTAAGTCTGATCTTTTGATCGATCTTTGGCTCTCAAAAGTCGAGGACGAGGGACCTGAGAAGATGAAGGATAGGGAGAAGCATCTGTTGGAGCAGACCACTCTACGTGACCATAGTGACCTTTCAAGAAGGACGGAAGGGTAGAGTTTCAGATTTCAAACCTTGAATTAGTGTGAGATAAGTCAGACCTAGTGTCCCACCTATCACTCACCCGTCGCCAGCCAGGTTTTTCGGTGGTCGTCTTCGTTTTCTGACTCGAAGACGCGATCCATCAAAGCTCCGAATTTGATTTCCCTCATGAGTAGAGAGCAAATGAAATTTCTCCAGATTTTGTCAATATGCTGAACGTAGAGATTTGACTTTCAAGAGAAGGGGCTCACCTGTTGCAATCAACGTCAGGATTCGGGGTGGTTCCACTTTCCCAGTCCCCCAAAGCTGGCTCGAAGACGTTTACCCAATACTCTCTAGACAGATCGATCTGGAAAGAAAAGATCACGCATGTTTCGTTGATTAGTAAGTGCACTTCGCCCAGCAAGATTCAGAGAGATGAAGCACTTACCAGTTCGACTGGAATTCCTCCAAGATGTTGGCAAACCTTTTGAACATCTCTCCACTCTTCTTGCCACTCGCAGCCGGATGAACCACCACTACCTGGCTCAAATCTAGTGCTCTCTTCCAAAGTTGACCAATTCCGCATGTAGACTGCGCGAAGATCGAAGTCCTGTGGGGAGATCAAGGAGAGAGGCGAATCGTCAGTCTTGGAGTGGAGACCCAAACGTCTGCGCTCTCAGAAACAGACCGAGATATAGAATGTTGAGATAAGTGAGAGATCTCTGATTAGAGCACTCACCTGCTGAGAGAGTAAGAGAGCAGTGACAGAAGAGTCGACTCCTCCAGACATCGCAACCACAACTTTTGATCGTTTTAAGAAGAGAATGTAATCAGAGACAAGGCTATCTCAGTGATTGATTATTTCTCGTTTGGTTTCGTTTCTGATATCAGAACTCGAAGCTGATAGGCTCACCTTTGTCTCCTTTCTGAGGAGGTGAGTTCCGAACAACAGAAGCAGTAAAACTTCTCCTTTGTATGATCGAGCTGCCAGTTCGACTAGCAGAGCGCTTTGCCAGAAATTGATTCCTAGAGTAGATCGGCTTGACAGTTGAAATTTGGAGGGCAGATTGGTTTGCTGATTCTGATGAACAATTGAAGTAAGAGCGTTTACCCTTGTTAGGGCATGAAGTAAGATGATTCCAAAAGAGACTTCTTTCCGTTCTTCCCCTGACATGTCTGAGTATGCAATTACTCGAGTTTGTTGTACTGTTCATCTTCGTCTACTCTTTACTTGTTCCGGTTGAGAAGAAGACGAAGAGATCGCACAATGGCCTCGAAAAGTTGGAAGGACGCGAATGGATTTTCTGCTTCAGAACCAACACAATCGAAAATCAAAGATGGAAACGAATCTGAATCCCTACAGCTACAAGCTGCAAGGAAAAGGGTTGAAGTTCAACAACGAGGAAGACATTCAACCTTACCTAGCAGAGATTCAAAAGATGGAAAGATTGGAGGAAATTCATGTAGGAGGTCACACTCTTGGAGTTGGCGCTTGCAAAGCTTTGGCAGAACTGCTCAGCCAGAGGAAGGAGTTGAAGGTGAGTTCCCCATTTCAAGTGTCTTTTAGACGTCCTTGAACGGAGAGGAAAGGAGAGAGGCGCAGTGCAAGGAAGAGGGTAGGAAGAGGGAGAGACAAAGGTTTCAATATCAGCAAAAACTGGTACAGAAGGTCTCAACTCTACTAGTAATGGGCTGGAGAATGTAACAACCATTATTTGCTATGTTTTTGGTGTCATCGCCGATCCATAGCTCCTCCAATTTTCCTCTGAGTGGGGAGCTCTGAAAGTGTTGCTCTCTCCTGGCTGCCAATCTCTGACAACTCTCCTTTCCCTCTCTCATCTTCTCTGCAGGTCGCTGATTTCGCAGACATCTTCACTGGAAGACTCATCGACGAGATCCCGCTGGCCCTACAGGCCCTGTGCGACGCTCTGGTCGATCACAAGGAGCTGGTCGAGATCGACCTCTCTGACAACGCTTTCGGAGGAAGGTCTGCGGAACCCATGGTCAACTTCTTGACTCACAACCACTCTTTCTCCATCCTCAAGCTCTCTAACAACGGACTCGGAATCACCGGAGGAAGGATCGTGGCCGGAGCTCTGGTCGAGGCGGCCAAGGAGCTGAAGGAGAAGAACCAGAGGTCGAACCTCACCACCTTGATCTGCGGAAGGAATCGTCTAGAGGATGGCTCCTCTTCGGTCTGGAAACAAGCCTTCGAGTCTCACGAGACGCTCAAGGAGGTCAGGATGTTCCAGAACGGAATCAGGATGACTGGATTCGAGAACATCTGTCAAGGGCTCTCCAAGTGCAAGGAGTTGGAGATCTTCGACATGCAAGACAACACTGCCACTCTAGTAGGAGCTCGAGCCATCTCTGAAGCGATGAAGAACTGGTCGAACCTCAAGGAACTCAACTTGAACGAGTGTCTGCTCAGACCAAAGGGAGCTCCTCTAGTCTTCGAGCAACTCAAGAACACTCCTGTTCTCGAGAAGCTGCTTCTCGAATACAATGGACTTCAGAAGGAAGCCATCGAAGTGCTAGCCGAGCAAGTCGCCGCTCATCTCCAGAAGCTCACCACCCTCAACGTCAATGCCAATCCAACGGACGAGGACGACGAGGCTATCGAGAAGTTGAGAGGTGCCATGGAGAAGTGGGGCAATGCAGAGGGCTTCTCTGCTGAGGAGATGGAAGACCCAGAAGATGAGGAGGATGAGGATGATGAACAGGAAGACGAGAAAGATGAAGAAGACGAAGAAGCAGACGAGGCTAGCGAAGCGGAAAATGCGAAAGCAGAACACGATCCAGCAGCTGTATCAGCCGCTGTAGTCGCAGGAGGAGCTGGACTCGCTGGAGGTGCTCTACCTGCTTCAGGACAAGACGAAGAAGCAGCATCTACTTCTCGCTCGGTCGAGGCTCAAGACGAAGCTTCATCCGCAACTGAGGTGAATTCTGCTCAAGCTCCTGAGATCGAAGAGTCTTCAGCTGTCGAATCGCATGCAGACGCCCTAGCATCAGAGTCTCATGCATCGATTCCTCAAGCTCATTCCAACACCGCATCTGAAGGAGAAGTTCAAGTCCAGGATGAGAAGCACGAGGCTATCAAGACTACTGAATTGGAAGAAACTATCAACAAGCAGAAGGATGTTCAAGAGAAGGACGAACCTCTGGAGATGGCTGAACCTGCAATCGCAGTCGGAGTTCTGGACTCCGATTCTGAGATCATCAAAGGTGAAGAGCCAGTCAATCACGTGAAAGAGCTCGAGCAAGAAGCAGCTGGATCAGAAGAGCTTGCCCCAGCTGGAGCTCAAGAAGCCTCCACGTCCCAAGCTGAAGTTGAAAAGACTTCTTTGTTCGCCGAAGGCCCAATTGAGAAATCCGCTCAAGATCCATCTGAAGCTGGAGAAGAGAAAGAAGAGGCTATCAAGACGACTGAGCTGGAACAAGCTATCAATAAGGAGAAGGACGTCGAGGAGAGGAACGAATCTCTGGAGCAAGCCGAGCCTGCCATCGCTATCGGAACCTTGGACACTGACTCTGAAGTAATCCAAGGAGGAGCGCCAATTGATCACGTCCAAGAGCTGGAAGAGGCTGCTCAACATCAAGGGACCTCAGCCGTTGCTTCCGAACCTCAATCTGAAGTCGCCGAATCCAACTTAGGTGAAGATCAGGCCGATGCTTCAACCCCCTCTCCTCCTCAGCCAACGATCTTCGAATCAATCGAGTCAGTCGGCGTCGCAGCTGGCGCTGGACTCGCTGCTGCCGCTACCTCAGTTGGTGCTGTGCTTAACTCTTCAGAAAGTCGTCGAGACCAAACCAAAGAGATGCCCGCTCTAGAAGAACCTTCGGCTCCAACTGTAGAGCAACCAACAGAACCTCCGGCTCAGAAACCTTTTGCTCCTGAAGCGCCTCCAACTTCGATCGAGGAAGAAGGTCCAGGATCTCAAGTAGTAGAAGAGCCTCAATTGCCAGCTACAGAGCCAGAATCTCGATCTCAAGAAGTTTTCTCCAAACCCACTTCTTCGGATCCTAACCCTTCTCTTCTCGAGAGCGCCGAGTCTTTGGCTGTTGCTAGTGATGCTGGAATCACAGCTCTCGCTGCATCAGCTACCTCTGCTGTATCCAGCACAGTCTCTCCAAACGAACAAGACGACAAAGATCAAGAGACAAAGCCTGCTGAAGATGCTCAAGTATCTGATGTCAAAGCAGGAAAAGCAAAGCAAGTCAATGACGTCGAGCCATCTCCCAGTAGTTCTGTCATCAATGCTTCCATTCAGAAATCAAATGACGTTCCAACCGCCGATGATCCTGAAGCGCTTTTGAAGGAACAAAAGAAGTCAAAAAAGAGAATGTTCTCTTCTCTCTCTGCCGCGTGGGAAATGCTGTTCTCAAAGGTTCCTTAAAAGAATCCCTCCTTTGCCACGTTTCTTTCCCTTTTCCTACGTCTACTCGAGCTTTTGATTGTTGGCCAGAACCTTCAATAACTCTTCTCAGCAGCTGAACCCAAAAAATTACCATCTAGAGATGCGAATATATACCTTAGCTTTGATCTCAATTGATCCCCATTTTTAATTCTCGTGTTTGATCAATGTTAAAAGATCGGGTGATATCTTCGGTAAGAATTGAGTCAAATTATGCTCTCGAAAATGTTCAAGGCGGTTGAGAGTTACAATGAAGCCAGATATCATGGCTCGACGTGAGAGAACCTTGGTGGAGGGCTGTAGGGAAGCACGAATGACGACGAAGTCCAAGCTGAATGCAGACCTTCTTGTCTAGCGGATTTGTGAAACATGTGTGGTTGTGAATCCTTGAGAGAATTTCACCGACGCGGATCCGCCCCAAAAAAGAAAGGGAGAGAGAGACACACAAGAATTGGTTCAAGGGGGCCTTCATCTTTTGCCACCGGAGTCAGTCGCACTTCCTTTCGATCTGGGTCATGCGGAAGGAGAAAACACGTTTTTGGTTTGAGATTCAGCTTTTGAAAGACATCGAAAGTCTGGATCTCCCCACCTAAATAAGAAGGATTGCGCTCGAGCCTCCTTGTAGCGCGGCTCGTCATCAGGTCCCTCCCTCAGATCTCACCCTTATTGAGTAACAAACCATCAGATTCAAGGTTTGGAAAGGTCTTACCCGAGGATCTACAGGCACACTAGTGCCATCGTGACATCATCTCGCCAGGGTTTCCCAAAGATTGAAAATGTCGTTTCACGGGGGAGTTCCGGTGAAAACGGTGACCCAGAAAAGGGATATAAGAGCACCAAAAAATTCATTTTTCAAAATCCCCCCCCCTCTTCTCTTTCTTCCTTCTTCAGTATACTTCATCCCCTCTTCTCTCTTTTCTCTCAACTCCACCAACGTTCCAATCACCATGAACTTCTTCACTCTTTCAATGCTCGCTCTCACTCTGGTCGGATCTGGTCAAGCTTTGAAGACTTCTTCTGCATCATGAGTACTTAGAATCTCCATCAAGTCGTTGGCGAGGGGATTGATGTCCAAACTCTGATCAACCCGCGCGCATTCCAACCTATCGTTCTTACCACCGCCAGTCAAGTCAGACGTTTAGATCAGTGAGTTCTTCTTCTTCTCCACACTCATCCTCACTTAGTTCGCCAATCAAGATTGAGATTTCTTGTTACGATTGAATCTGACTTCCGTTCTCTCTCCGCATACACGCTCCGGCCGTCGACGCTGCCAAACGCACTCCCAACTACGGTTTCGGTTACGACTCTTCTAAAGAGCATACCAAGGTTGAGAAATGCGAAGCTCTAGCATTCGGAGGTTTACTCGGTCTCAACTTGCTCAACTGTAACGACATCAATCTCGACATCTGGTAAACAGTCGGTGAGTAGATTCGGGTCCTGAAGTTTTCTGTCTTAGAAAAAGACTCTTTCCCGTTCAAAGTCTGACGACCTTTTAACTTTCTTCGACTCTCCATCCCACAGAAACAAAGAGGTTCTCTGCTCTCCAAGGCAATCGACCTACTCTTCTTCGAATTCTTCAAAAGCCTCTTAATGATACTTTTCCCCTGAAACCATTTCCATTCTCTCAAACCTGTAGCCACGTGTCAAAATTTCCCCTCGTCCCTTGTTCTCTTTTCATAAAACTTGTTCAAAATTCCAAACTCAAATTTCTGAAATCAATCTTTGCCTTTCCTCGCCAACGATTCTAATTTCAGTAGCGATGTAGCCTGTGGTCGTCCTCGCTTGCCACCACCTTCTGAACTTCTGCTTTCCTATATAGTCTCCAAGCTGAATGAAAGAGGTCAATTTCAGGCCAGAGAGGGATGAACCATGAAATGGCTCGGAGTAGCTCTACTTCTTCCGATTTAGTGTCCTCGAGAAGACAAACGAATGAAAAGAAAAAGGCGAATGAATGGTTGGTTGATTGATTGATTGATTGAGTGAAGAGACAGTAATTGTATTTGATGTGTTTGAACAAGGATGAAAGGTAACAGAGAAAAGAAGAAGGGGACAAAAAAGTCGTGAGGAGTGCACATAGGTTCTTGAAATGATGAGTTTCGGTCGTTTCTTGCTAAGTTCTTGAGATTCTTGTTTTTGATATTTTACTGATTTGTACTTGAGAATGAGCTGGGCCGTGTCTTTTGAGCATGTCTAGGGAGAGGAAGGGGGAAAGGGTGTCGAGAAAATCAAGTTCTTCTTGAAACTTTGTGTTGGATTCCGTCGAATTTAGAGATGTACTACATGAGAGTAGTGACCTGGAGCTAAGAAGGAGCAAATAGGTAGGTGGTAAAAGAGGGAGCGTAAGTAAAAGTGGAAGACCTGATGAAGCCAAGAACCCGCAATCTCAAACAGACGGATCTTCACACTTTCTGAATACTCACTTTTCTTCTGACAAAGTTCACAATCCTCTCTAAAGCCCATGGTATATTTCAACAGGGGTTTCCCACCCCCACCATTGATTCCCTTAGATCCATTCCTATTCCCTCCTACTTTCTGTTGATGACCATCTATTTCCATATCCATATTTCCACTTCCTCCCAGATAACAATCGCCAGCCGATCCCAATCCAGAACCAGCGCTGATACTTTGATTATAAAAGTGACTTGAAGAAGCCGTAGAACCAGATGATGAAGAAGAAGGGGAACTACTAATGATGGCAGATTGAAACAATGGCGAAGGTCTAATTGGAGTATGAATGTGATTGAAATTGAGATGATTTTGATTTGGTATTGGAGAGAGAGGCGAAGATTCGATAGAAGGATTTGAATTTCCTGCTCTTTGAGATTGAGGTTCATAGAACCAAGAATTTGGTTGCTTTTGTGATTGAATGCCTTGAATTCTGGGAGGTTGATGAGAGGAGCTTGAGGTTGAGAAACTGTTTCTTCTTTTAATTGAAGGTTCGGAGTTCATTACGGTATCGTCGCTACTTTGACCTTGTTGCGAATTCTGGTCGAGGTTCGATAAGAACATTTAGAATAAAGGAGTAAAAATGAATTAGAAGGGGGGAGAGAAAAGAAGAGTATAACGAATGTCAACAATCGAGCAAACAAAGGACATAGATTGGGTGAGTTTCTCACGAACAATCTTAGCCAATCAAAGGGACTCACCAGTTGATCCTGCATTTGATTCAAAGCACCATCCCAACTTCTAGAAAGTTGTAAAGGATAAGCAGCCAAAGAAGAATCTTGAACTTGAATTTCATTCCCTCCTCCTTTCGCAAATGACATCGAATGTTTCAGAGATGCTTGATTCATCTTCAAGTTATCCTGTTGTTCATGTCCAACTCCAACTCCAACTCCAAAATTCTCACTTTCGTTTCCCAAAGAAGTTGGAACAGGGGATTCCAATCTAAGAGTTTGCATTTGAGAATCAGTTTCAGCAGAAAATAGAGGACTGTAATGATTGAAGGTTTGATTTGAATGATCTTGAAATTGAGTTTGAATTTGATGAAATTGAAAAGAATTGTTGGGATCGCTCTCACTATAGGTTTGAAGGTTTGAATTCTGAGAAGGAGTAGAATTGTTAGACCAGAAATCTCCATTTGAGATGGGAGATTCAGTTCCATTCCTTGAAGATAGGTTTCCACTCATAGAGTCTACATCTGATTCACGAGATCTAGATTTACGATAAGATCTTTTCTGAAAGAGTGGGAAGAGAAGGAGATCGTAGGTTATTGGTCAAATGTGACCAGCAGGGGAGCTCAGTCATGGTCTCCACTCTTGTCTGATCTCGCATCTCTCGGAGTCTGCCTTCTTCTGAAATGTCTCAGCCATATACCGAACATACAAGTCAAGTGCCTAAGTCCCTAGCCAGGGCAAGGAAGCAGAGAGCTCCAAATGTAGTTCCAACTCCAGATGGCAAACAACGTCCAGTCCCTCGCATAGCATCACTTCTCCAAAAGTGCCTCGATTCCTTCAGTGGCATTTCCTATCATCTTCATGTCTCCATCGCACTAAGATACGAGGCTCTTGTAAGCTGAGGAGAGGCAACTTTCAACTGTTGAGCCTTGACCCCAACTCCACCAGCTCTCCCCTCATTCCCACTCGTTTGAACTGCATGAAGCGCCAGTTGCCTACCATATAAGAGATGCAGTATTCTGCTGTCTTGCTTTCATCCCACTCAATTGTTCCAATCAAAGCTAGCACCCTTTCCGCTCAGCCACCCAACCAATGCAATCCTATCCTCTGTCCTAGACTATCTTCTCCTCTCGCTTCAGCTCATCAAAACCGATGCTGACACTCACGTTTGCGACACCACTACTGCTACTGCTTGGACCATGCCCATCGCTATTCCTATCTCTATCCTGAAATTGATCATCTTGACTTGGACTTCTGTTTCTCTTTCTGCTTGGACTTGAACTACTTGCATGCATTGACATATCACTCATATTGCGATGATGACGATGATGACGATGATTGAGAAATAAAGGTGATGAAGGTGTCAATTCAACTTGCATCTTGAGTTTAAGTTGAATCGGTTGGAGGGAGAGAAGAGGAAAGCAATCAACTTTGTTCAAACTTCAACGCGTTAATAGATCGTGGAGGACGTGTATTGAAAGGACGCTTTGCTCCAAACTTCAACGAACAAAGTTAGTAATGATCAATCGTAATGGAATCAAATCCATTCACTTCAATTCCACTCGGTCTGCCTAGACGATAGAATGACTCAGTCAACTACAGCAGCAAGATGAACCTTAAGAAAATGGAAAATGGTCATCTCGATCTACTGTAAATATACACAGCCATGGAGATGGACGTGTAAAAGGATGGGAGAGAAGAGGAGGTAAGTCTGGTATGATGAAGGAGGAGATGTACAAAGAGCTTTCAGAGAAGGTCAAGGTAGAAGTTGAGAGGCGAGTTAGAGACTTTGAGCTAGAAGGCAGGCAACAAGGCACAGGAGAGGCCGAGTGGGTTCGAAGATGATTGCAGATAACAAGATAAAAAGAAATGATTGATGACTTACATTGTCAGCGTCGTTCAGCTTACAGAATTGTAGAATGGAGTGGCCTCAAACTCACTCATCTTCACTGTCCACCTTGACTATTCCCTATCGCTCAACTTTCTGCCGCTCACTTCCACCCAGAATTTTCTTACTATCAATCTGAGTAGTTTTTTTTTTCATTTAGACAAAGTTCAACTCCACTTCAACGGAACTGCGACCTGAAGCATTGGTTCAACCTTTTTTACGAAGCGGTATCGTCCTTTTTGAAACCATTCTTTCGCTTTCTCAACTTCTTCAATCAATTTTTTCAACGTCTTCGTTTAAAGTCGGTGCTTCCCTTACGATCAGCTCGAGGATAGAAGTCGTAGGATGCTCCGCCTTCCCGGAACGGAACAAGAGAGTCCGACATAAAAGGTAGAAGAAAGATCTTCTCTTTTGATTCTTACCAGACCGCATCAACTTTTCGTTCATCAAAACCATGACCAAGAAGAATACAGAAGTGCCTCTACCGGAGATGGGATTGGAATCTCTATTCGGAGTCAAGGGAAAGGTAAGAAGAATCGATAGTAGTGCCTCGGCACTTCCTAAACCGTCTACCTACTTCCACTAATTGATCAACTCTGTTGATTTATATCTTTATCACCAGATCGCTCTTGTCACTGGTGGAGGAACTGGATTGGGAAAGAGTGAGCCATCTCCATCTCACCTCATCTCCTCTATCTCTCTAATCCTTTCCCCCACCTTCTCTCGCAGTGATGGCGACCGCTTTTATACAAAATGGAGCTAAAGTCTACATCGCTGGTCCAAAATTTTCAATTCTTGAGAAAGCATCGATCGAGCTCTCAGCTCTCTCTCCTACAGGGTCAAATTTCTCCGGCCCAGCTTGCATTCCACTTCTAGCCGACCTTTCATCTAAAGCTGGTTGTAATGATCTAGCGTCTCAGATCAAGGAGAAAGAAACCCAACTTGATATCTTGATTAACAACGCTGGTGCAGCTTGGTCAGCTCTTTTGGATAATTTCCCTCAAGAGAAAGGTTGGGACAGGGTTTTCAATTTGAATGTTAAGGCTCAATTCTATTTGACTGTTGCGTGAGTCAAATTTTTTGAGGAGTTTCAAGCCATGAAATGTCGAGAGTTGATTGGGAAGAGGTGGCTTTTGTCTCTATCTCTAAAGTTGTACTTGTCAACTTACCCCTTCAGACCCATTCTAATTCTCTTCCCCCTCATTCGTTCGTTCACTCCTTCAGCTTACTCCCTCTACTAGAAATTGGAAAATCAAACATCAGTGAGTGCGCTTTCTCCTTTCCCACTATCAGTCTTTCCGCGTCTTACGGCTTACCATCTCCTTTTCTAGAACAAGCATCTGTCATCATTATATCGTCTGTCTCTGGATTTACTCCTCAAAGTCCTGGTCCCCGGGCCATTCCTGGGGCGATTCCTGGAAACGGGGTCTGGAGCTGTAAGTTGATCGTTAAGTTCCGATGAGACCATTTTGCAACTTGAAGTCTGAATCCTCTCAATTCTTTCTCATCATTTCACTCTCTCGCCCCCCATCTTTTTTGCTCTTTTCAAAACTGAATTCTGACTTTCTCTACTTCTCCTGAATGGTCGGGTTCTAGACATGCCATCCAAAGCCGCTTCAATTCATTTAAGCAGAACTCTAGCCAATCAGTTGGCAGAGAAATACATTTGCGTGAATGTCATTTGTCCAGGACCTTTCCCTTCTTTGATGACTGGCCCTGTTTTGAGCAAGAACAGGGAAATTTTTGACAATGATCAACCTACTGGTGAGTCAAATCTTATTTCTGCGTCGTCATCATTCCTTGCTCTTCATCGGATGAAAGAGTGGTTTCGAGCTCCAACTGATATTTCTTTCCGCTCTGCCTCGATCAACGTTCTCTTCTTCGAACTTTAGGTCGCATAGGTCAACCTCAAGACATTGGAGGTCTAGCTGTCTTTTTGTCCTCGAGAGCTGCTTCTCACATAACTGGAGCTGCGATCCCAATTGACGGAGGTCAAAATGTTCAATTTGTATCTCGACTCTAAATGAGAAGTTACGGTTTTGGAAGGATTTCAATCTCAGTTTAAAATGTGGGAAGCAGTTCGAGAGTAGGGCGAGTTCACGCTCCACAAAGAAGGGGGTCCGTAGTCTTACTTGAGAGGGTTTGAGAATGATGCGCTTCTTCCGAATTCCCTTTCTTCAGATCAGCAGTAGTTGTCAACAGAGCTCAAGGGTGCTTCTCCGTCACACCCCTGGATTTACCTCCCTTCAGGATTGCATGCTAGCCTTCTGTGAGAATATGAGTGTAAAGTCAACCTCACTTCGAAGTAAAACCAAAGTCTCGAGATGTTGAAGTTGGATTCAAACGCTTCGAGGTTTGGAGCTGGAGAAGTCGAGCTCGCCAGTGCTTTGAGTTGTTCAAAGACAGAGATCATCAGTCTACCGATTCGAAATCTAGGATTCAAAAACCACAAGCATAATGAATTAGAAGGTTCAAAGAGAGGGTTACAGAAAAAGGGAGATGTTCTGTGAGCCAGAGGAAGTAAGGTGTAGGCGGCGTGCGAGAGAGAGTAACACAGATTAAATGAGGTAAGCTGAAATTTTCAGACTAGAACGAAAGGAAACTAAGTTGGAGTGAGAGGGCGGAAGGTGGGTAGGGGAAGGAAGACCAAATCAGGTACGAGGATCCCATCAAAGCTCGACGCTATCAGTGAATCCGTTCTCTGGAGTTCCAATTCTGGACTCAATATCAGGTTTGCCCATGAGAGAAGCTCCAGGGAATCTATGAGCGTAAGAGGCCTAGAAATAGAGAAGGAGAGACCAGAAAGTCAATGAGACAGATTCGATCCCGAACAAGATCGCCCCCTTCTACGGTTGGAACGCGTTAACTTTTGCGATACATCTCAAAAGTAAGTGGATCGAGAAGTCCTTTCCATGGTGACTTGAGAGGGTTGAAAATCATCTAGATCCAGTCACTCACCATGTCTCTTGGTTTCCCATCGAAATTCTTCACGAGGTCACATTCTCCGAATCCTCCAACCAAAGCTGGAAGAAGTGTTTTCAGAACAATATCAGTGACTACGTTCTTCTCGAGGATGTTGTGCAAGAAGGATGGAACCTCAGCCTGAGATTGGAATATCAAGAGAGAAGTTAGCTCGCAAATTTCGGCCGCCTAGATTCACAGCGTGATCGTGTTTCTCACCTGTAAGAGTTGACTCAAGAAACATCCGAGTTTCTCTGGGTCGAGCAAGGCGGCAGCATCGAAGAGTCCACCAGTGATGTCACCGACCTCTTTTCCAGCGAATGAGTTGACAGTACCAGTGTTTCCTCCGATAGCGCAGGTCTTCGGGTAAGCGAGACAATGTTGAACAACTCCAGCTAGAGTATCTTTGAATCCCCAGTTGTCAAGCTCGTGGCGCTTGTAGAAGTTTTCTGGGATACGTTCATGACTCTGTCGGAACAAAAGTGTGAGTGACAAAGACAAGAGAGGCAGACCCGAGCCATCTTATTCTATTGAACACTTACGTGAGTGTAGACGAGCCGACCGTTCTCCTCTTTGTAGGAGAAGAAGCTCATCAGAGTGGATGGGAGTAAGATCCCTCCTTCTCCATCGTCGGCAGTCTTGTTGGCCATGAGTGCGAAGACAAAATCGTGAGCAGCTGGAGTGAAAGCGACATCAGAGAATGGCGGAGAGAAGTAGTAGGGGTTGGTGGCCTGTGTGAGAGCGAAGGTTAAGATTTGAAAAATGAGAAAAGTCGAGAGAAGTGGGCTTCAAGGACACTTACAATGAAGTGCTGCTTTCTCATATCTTGATGAGCAGCCAGTACACGTCTTCAGAGCTTGAAGGGAGAGAGAGGAGAGAAATTCATCTGTCAGCGTTGCGGCAAGGCCTGGCAACTGTTTCCACGCCGCTAATGACGGGGTAATGCGTCCATCCTCAGGATTAACTTCGCTGCCACGGTCGAGCAACTGTTTGAACACTCTTGGGTATGAGCGGCAGTTGTTGTTCTCATCTGGGGCTAGGAAGTCTCCGCGGGTGACAGAGGCGTCACCTGAAGAAGTGAAAAAAGGGGGTGGCGTCAGATCGGGATAGAAGGAGGCAAATCGACGAAGAGAGTTCCTTACCTTCAGATTTTCCATGTCCTAAACCGCAAATACCAGATTCTTGACCGAGAACAGCAGTCTAACCCCAAGAGACTGCGAGTCGGGGAAGAGAAGGACGTAAGTCTCTTGAAATCAAGGAAAGGGGGGGGGGGTTCAGCCGTTTAGAAACTCACGCCGTCTTGTTTGAGGCTCCTCCAATGGACCACTTTCCAGTAATGGGATCACCGTCGAATATAGCTGGTGGTGGTCTCTAGCACAAGGGCTGAAGTGAGAGAGAGGGAGGGAGGGAGATGGGTTAGAGAGAAAGCAGGGAAAGGGGATGAGAGAAGACTTACTTGCTTCACGTCCTAGTCCGAAAGCCTTGTGCAATCCAAATATGACAGAACCTTTGGTGGCGATTCCATTCCTTGGAAGGTCTAAAAGGGTAAAGGGAAGGCATGAAGAGGGGAGGGAGAGAAAGAGAGGGAAGAGAAAAAGGGGAAACGTTAGGATACTTGAAAGCTTCTGATATTTCTCCCTGGGTCTGGCGTCCTCCTTCTAGACAGCTACAGCCATGATTAGCAGCTGCATTGAATCCTGCACAAGCTCCTCTGATATCTCCTGGCCCAGGAGCTTGCCATTCATGTTCTCCATGAACGTCGACAAGCTGAGATTTGGCGTCAAAAGAGATGTGCTTCAGCGAACGAGGGACTGTCGAGATCATGAGAGGGAAGAGAAAAATTGAATGAGTACACTTCAAGCCAAAAGAAGAAGCAGGAGCTAGTGCTGGAAAACCACTCACCTCCGAAGTTGTCAGGGAACTCGAACAGGGCGGGAACTACAATACGTTTCTCTGCAGCGATAGCATCAGCCCGCTCTTTCAAGTAGGGATAAGCTTGAGCTCCAGTGATTGCCAAAACGAAAAGAGAGAGAGAAAGCTTCATGGATGAAGATTTGAATGAGGAAAGACGAGTCGACCAAGAAGGGGAAGTCTTTGCCACCATCGACAGATAGAGCTCTCTTTATACTCGATGAGCTCTGCAGACTGTCGATCCTATCGGAGTGAACAATAGAAGAAGAAGTATCCACCTCAGATGAGCTACTTCCTCGAAGCGAAGAGAGAAAGTGCGGAGGTTCTTTTCTGCGCTCACCACTGATTGAGGCACGAAATGAAAGGATTACTAATACCTGGTAGCTCATGACTCGATTCGAGAGAGAGTCCCCTTCATTTGTACGAGCAACCGATTGGAAGGTGTGGACGGTGCGGGGAAGAATAACTGGGTCTGTTCTATGAATCCAAGGCATTCAAGCTCTACACAAATCTCGGGGATATGGCTTTTCCAAGGTTCACACTGGGTTCAAACGTACATATATAAGTGTTCAGAAACCAATACTCAATCTCAAAGCGTTCGGATTCAGATTGGGGAAGGATGAGTGACGAGCGCGTTGAGCCGCCGGACCCCTGAAACTTGAGAGACCTTCGCGACTTGCGTCCCCAATCCATAAGGGCGTGGACTAACTGGGCCTGGTGTGGAGAAGATACTTACAGATCTCTAATCACTTATCTTCTGTCAAACGTTTGATGTCAAGGTGAAAGATGTACGTAGGGTGGTGTACAGCAGTACAGTACACGTCGTCTGCAACGGCCACCACTCTCCGGGGGTAGTGGTCCTCTATGCATTTGTTCACTTGCCTTTGGGTTCGTTTGTTGAAGCTTGAGATTGAGACTGGCACCGTTGCCCTCCATGTAGTCTTGTGTGCGCAGAGCCCGCTAGTCCTCTTGCCAGCAATCTATTCTTGAACCGAGTTTTCAGGCGGAAGATTTTAACCCGCAGGAGAAGGGATCCCAGTCTCCTGATGTATTGGCATGTTAGCTTCGAAAGTGGGCCTTTGTGCATAATCCAAGCAAATCGTAACGAAATGAAAAGGAACCGACGACTGAAGCTGAAGGCATCCAACTCGCCACCCAAATTTTTGCCTATAAAAAGGGCTGGAAAGCAACTTGATCTCTTTAGATCTCTTTAACTACCCCCTCTCTTTGTTCTGTTCTTCCATAATCAATCCCTTCCTTTCATTTCAAGCTCTATCTACTCGATTACTCATCCATCACACCAAGACCATGCGTTTCCAATTCTTCTCAATCATTACTGTCTGCCTTGCATCTCTCGCGGTTGCTCAACCTCTCCCCCTCGAAGTCAGAGCTAAGGACGGTGTGCTACAAGAAGTTGGGGAACTCATTGGCGAACTGGAAAAAATCATCGGCCTCCGTGAGTGAACATATGGGCAGAAATAAGGGGCTAGTGAGGGATCTCAAATTTCAATCTCTGACTTCACCTTCTCCTCCTTTCTTTTAATTTTCTTTAGCTGTGCTTGATGCTGCTCTCAACAGAGCCTTCGATGGAGAACTTGTGAGTAAGGACATCTCGCCACCCTGGCTCTTCATCGTCTCTCCTTCTTCTCATACTCTTCCCCCTCGGATCTCTTTTTCATTCCAACAGTCCGACTTAGAAGAAAGTCTTGGAATCACCAAGCTAGAGCAAAGTTTGAACATCATCTCAGGGATGAGCGATGATGGAGCTCTGCAAGCTGTTGGAAAGTTCCTCAGAGTCCTGGAGGAAAAATACGGAATCATCACCATCGAGGATTGGATTAACAAAGTTAGCGGAGGAGGACCTGAAAAGTTAGAGGATTTTCTGGGTTTAACCAAGCTTGAAGAGGGTTTGGGTCTCGAAAAGTAGACGGCAGGCAGCGTTACGTCGTCTCGTTCCAGCTCTATCAGAATCTCAGATCTTTGACGCCACTTTCTTTTCCAACCTTGGAATCAAACTTGGATTCAAACTCTTTCAACCTCGAACCTGTAAACTTTAGTCCTCTATCTCTACACACTCTAATCACACTCTTTTACCATTCTCACTTCGCTTGACTTTGGAAGATTTTTCGGAATTCTCAGTTGTACTCTTATCACAGTTATGTTGAGAATCTTTTTTGAACCAAGCTCTTCGAGTTCAGGGGTGAACACAAAGCAAACAGAAATTACAAAATCCTGCGCAGACTTTCAATCCCAAAAGCACTCCAACCCCCCCCCCCCCCATCTTTCCATTTTCAACTTCAATTCACCTCCAACCACCTCTACCTCTACCACCTCTATAAGCCGGACTTGCGAAATGAGCCGCTCCACGATTCAAGATCCCCATCGGTCTAATCCCACCTCCTCTGGGTGAAGGAGTTGCAGGAGGATGATTGACATTTGACATATCATCATTCGAGGGTATCATTTGATTTCCAAAACCACCTCTATTTGAATTAGGCGGAGGTCTTCCATAACCATTCCCACCACCTCTACCTCCTCTAAAATTGTTATTCTGATAATATCCACCAGGACCCGTAGGAGGCATATGATTTTGAGGAGATGGATGTTGTGATTGTTGTTGTTGTCGTTGTTGAAAACTGATCTGTTGGTTTTGTTGAATTTGAGCTCGAGTTTCAACCTGAACTTGAGCTTGAAGTTGAAATTCTTCTTGGTTTCTCACTCGTTCCTGTTCTTGAAGTTGTAGTTGTTGTTCTTGTTGATTCATCATTATCGATTGATTTTGATCTCCTTCTATAACAATTCCCCTTCCATTATTTCCACCTAAATTTTCTTCATCAATCCCCTTTCCCATTTGTTTCTTCAATTCTTCTTCCTCTCTTGAATTCTCTTCCAAAACTTTCTTAAACCCATCTTCACCACCCCACCATTTCCCATCTTCCTCTCCAATGATTTCCAAATCATCCTCATTGAAATCAGAAGTCGTTTCCCAAGCTTCTTCGAATTCGACATCTAAAGAATCCAATCCTTTAAAGTTAGATCCTCCAACCTTCTCATCTTCTTCAAACAATTTATCATCATCATTTCTTTCTTCCTTCATCTCACTAGTGAGATTAGCAGACTCAGGACTAAGGATTCCTTCTTCCTCTCCTTTTCTTTTCTTCTTTAAACTTTCTCCTCCAATCATCGAAGTTACTGAACTGTCCCTTTTAGAATTGGCTTTAGATGCATTACTTGCAGCTCTTGCTACTCCTACTGGTCGAGTATCTTTAGCTCCTATCGTTGAAGTCGACTCTTTCGGAGAAGCTACTAGATTTCTCAGTTGGGAAGATGGAGAAGAGACGATGGATTTTGAAGTTTGAAGAGGAAGTGAATCGACAAAGGACTTGGGTGGTAGGATCCACATTCCTTCTCGTAGGCGCTTATGCTATAGGGGAAAGATAGAAGAAGAAAAGGTGGAATCAGATCTGGAATCTCCTTTTCTTGGGGGGGGGCCTTGAAGATGAGAAGGAGAAGACGAAGGAAAGAAATCACTCTTCTTGACTTGAACTCACCCTCTCTCTATCTTCTTCCATTCTTCTGAGAACTTCTGATTTCGAGAATTTACCATAACTTGCACTTTCTGAGGGGGGAAGAGTTCGAAGTCTGACCAATGCAAAGTGGACCGGTTTTTGTTTGTTAGAAAGGAAAGGTTCCCAATGCAAGATCTTCCCCCCTCACTCTTGACTCACTGTTTCCTCCTATCCTTCAATTCAGAATCAACCTCTTCCAAAAGACCAGAGTCGAATAGCCGTTTATGCCTCCAGGAGCTTAAGATCTGAAACATGAACGAACGAGAGATCAGCTTTCCGGTATCTTCTAAGAAGTGACTCTGATCCGTTTCCCTTGGCAGATTTGAAATGTGATTAATGTTATTCAGTTAGGATTGGATTCTCACCTGTTGAGCGCTTCCAGCATTCAATCTGACAGCATCCCAATTACCCTTTGGAACGACTAAATCCAAGAAAATCTCTTTGAGATCTCTTCGAGCTAGAGGACCATAAGTGATAGCAGCTATAGCAGGAGATGAATGACCAGAATCATCAGTGAGAAGTGAATCTATTAGGAAGAGTAAATTGAGTTTTGAGTTGAGAGTTGACTTTTCACATTGAGACATGATACAACTCCAAACGTCTTCTGCTTTTGAACTATGTTGCATTGCGAAAGTTAAAATCTTTTGAATCGATTGTTGACTGGCATTCAAGAATTTCAATAGATGAAGTAATTCTAATCGGATTTGGAATCCATCCATGGCGATGACGAGTTTGAGAGGTGCTAGAGAACTGTGTATTGAATGCTCTCTCCTTTCCTCTCCTTTGCTTGTGATCTTCTTCTCTTCTCTTTCTGAATCGAGGAGAGAAAGAGAGAGAGACAGGGTGAAGCTATGTAGATCTTTTGCTTGAAGGTTCGATGTCCGGAGGTAGAAGGGCGGAAACGCTGAACGTACTGATGAACCTTCCTTCCTCTGACTGACCAATACCTACCTCCTCTCTTCAATCAACCACCCAGGATGTCAACGTTTGGAAGTCATTACCGAGTTACTACTTGGGGAGAATCACATTGTTCTTCAGTTGGATGTATTGTAGATGGAATTCCACCTGGAATGTCTTTAACAGAGCAAGATGTTCAAATTCAATTATCAAGAAGAAGACCTGGACAATCAAATTTGACGACACCAAGAGATGAAAAGGATAAAGTCATGATTCAATCTGGAACTGAAAAGAATGTAACTCTTGGAACTCCAATTGCAATGTTAGTCAGAAATCAAGATCAAAGACCAAATGATTACACAGATCAAACTTTAGACGCTTTCCCAAGACCTAGTCATGCTGATTACACCTATTTGGAGAAGTACGGGGTTAAAGCTAGTAGTGGTGGTGGTAGAAGTTCTGCTAGGGAGACTATTGGTGAGTTGAGGTTTGAGATGGGATAGGAGAAGAAGAGAAGGTTAAATTGGTGGGAGAGGGAGCCACAGAGAATCGGGAACATCCTTCCTCCATAGATTCACAGAACGGGTCTGCTAAGGAAATCCAGATCCTGTGTCAGGATTATGAGCCAGTCTAGATTGACGGTGGTCGAAAAAGGAGGAGAGAAGAGAGGATGGGAGTCCAACCCTCTTTCTCATCCAGACTCCTCTTGATTTGAATATCGAAGAACCTCATTGATTTTATGAGAAAGAGATCACTTTGTTGAACTATCCTCCAGGTCAGAGGAAGAGCCAAAGTCTTACAATGACGGTTTGATACGCCCCAGTCTGAAGAAAGCTTCCAAATCCTCCCAAACATCATATCTCGAGAAACTTTTGAACACATCTCAGGTTCTCATCACCTCTTTCTCACCATTCTTCTCTCCTCAACCTTCTCTTTCATTCTTCCAGGAAGAGTAGCAGCCGGAGCAGTCGCAGAAAAATACCTTTCAGAAGCTTTCGGAATCGAAATCGTGGCTTTCGTTTCTTCGGTTGGGAAAGTTCATATCCCAAGGTTCGTAGGAGAGAGGTTAGCAACTTCCTCATCAGCGACAAACGGAATTCAAGATGCAGCTGCTGCACCTGCTTCTTCTGTGGACAATTACATTTCAGAAAACATCACTGAAGAGGAAGCCGATGAACCTCTGTCAAAAGAATTTAGGAAACTTTTGAATGAAGTTACGAGAGATATGGTGGATAGGAATGACATTAGATGTCCTCATGAGGAAGCTGCTGAGAGGATGAGAGATGTGAGTTTCGTGATCTGGAAACACTGATTTCTTGAAAGGCATTTATTTGGATTTCCCTTTTTCTTTCTTGGCCCAATTGAACGCTTTCACTTCTCCCCCGACTTTCTCACTTCTCTCATTTCCAACCCCCCCCAGCGTATCCTTCTAGCTAAATCTCGTAACGATTCAATCGGTGGTACAGTGACTTGTGTAATTCGTAGAGTTCCTCGTGGACTTGGTGAACCAGTCTTCGATAAAATGGAAGCGAAATTAGCTCATGCGATGCTTTCTATTCCAGCTACAAAGGCTTTTGAAATCGGAAGTGGTTTCAGAGGAACTGAAGTTCCTGGAAGTAGACATAACGATGCTTTCGTTATGAAGGAAGACGGGAGACTTGGAACTGAAAGTAATTGGAGTGGTGGGATTCAAGGTGGAATTACTAATTCTGAGGATATTTATTTCCGGTGAGTTAGAAGGCTTTGGGGGGAAACGATTTCGAAAGGATCTTCTTGGTCAATTTTGATGAAAGATCAATTTCATTTGCTCGTTTCTTTTTCTTTCGGTGTCCTTTAATTTTCTGATCTTTTCAACTTCCCTTGGTTTTTCTTTTGGGGGACAGTATCGGATTCAAATCTCCAGCCACCATTTCTCAAAATCAATCTACAGTCCGTTATGATGGATCTGCTGGAGTTTTAGCAACTCGTGGTCGTCATGATCCATGTGTAGTTCCAAGAGCAGTTCCAATCGTTGAAACTATGGCTGCCTGTGTGATTATGGATCTAGTCTTGGCTCAAGACGCAAGAAGTTTGGCTGCTTCTAGATTGAGTAGACAGCCGGTTTTGGATTTACCTGCTTCAATGAGAATGCCGGATCTGAAAACTAAACAGGAAATCGAGAAACAGGAGGTGGAAGCTAGTAATTAGATTGGGAGTGTCGGAAAAAAAAGGGGATTGGAGTTGAAAAGAGAGGGAGGGAGAGAATGAATTCGAGTTGTTGTAGAAATCTCTCCGACCAAAATATCGCTTTGAAGCAATGTATAGACTTATTTTAGCTTGATTCAGTAATACTTCAATATTATGGCTGGCGCATAGTTTCTCTTTCGTTCTTTTCTCGATTTTGAGTAAGAGGAGAAAGAAAGTTGGAGACTAGAGTTGAATGCTCCCGTGTCCAATTTTTCGAGATACTCAGCGGCCTCAGCAGCGTCTCTGCTTAATTCTAATGGGGGTCATGAAACCAAGACTTCGCGAGGAAAAGTTTTGAAGAGACATGTGTACTCGGAAGATCCATGTGGCAAAAAAAAATCCAACTAGCTGAAAAGATCTGCCGAAGGATCCCTGAGCTCGCTATGTATGAGAGAGAAGATGGAGGTTCGAGAACAGCTGTGAGATCCTTACAAAGTCAAAAAGTGGTTCACCTCCGCCTCCCTTCTCTCCGCCTCCTAAGTTTACTTTCCAGTCCTTCCCACATCTCTTCACCCCATCTCCTTGCAAATTCTTCAGAGCTGAAGACTTCTTGAGCTCGTCTCCTTGCGCGCTTTCTGATTGAAAAAGCTTCTTCAGAAGACAGGCTTAAGATTTGTCGAAGCCGGATCGCGAATTCTTCTAGGGTCAAGGCATGGAAGCCTGTGATGAAAATGGGAAAGAAGATTTATCGACGATCAGGGTGTGACTAACGATAAAGAGAGCTTGGAGAGTGTTTCCTACCTGTCGGTTCGCCATCCACAAGAATCGCAATGTCAAGCAATGGACCAGCAGAAGCATGGGACAAAGTGATTACTCCCGCAGCCATGAACTCAACGACATTCATTCCGAAATGCTCATCCACCATAGTACTAAGACCAACACTAGATTCTGAAAGCTTCTGAACGATCTCAGACCAAGGAGCGTTGACCAAAAAACGGACGTTGTCCTATCGCAACGAGGGACAAATGGTTTTCTCGTCAGTGGCACAAAATGCCAGACTAATCGGGGTTGGATAGAACTCACCTCGATTCCCAATTCTCTCGACAAATTCTTCAGTCCCGCTATCCTGTCCTCATCTCCTTGATTCCGACAACTTCCCATCAAAGTCAAGATAACCTTTTTTTTGCCTCCACTGCCAGATCGATAATCTCCGTCCAAATCAAACAAAGCTTTCAACATCTTCACTTGAAGTGTTTGTTCCTTTTCAGGTCTGAATTGAGCCAGACTGACTACTGAAGAGCTCAAACGAGTCTCTAGAGGTAGAGAGCAAAGAGATTTGGTATCGCATGGCGGATAGACGATCGATGCTTGAGATGAAGAGGAAAGGAAACTGTTGATGTGGGCTTGAGTCCATGAACCATTGACTACCATGTTATCGGCTTGACGTAAGGAGAAGGAATATAGACGCGAGAATAGCTGGTAGTACCTGCAGAAAATCGATGTAGTGGAGGAGTCAGCGAGCAAGCTGACGAGAGCGCAGGAATATCGAATGTGTGTGATGCTAACCAAAGTTTCATATTACTTTTCAACCGACTGCTGGAGACATTTGCGTTATTGGTGTGTCCAGTCTCTCGGTTTCTCACTCTCCTCAACATGTCTGTGCTGATGGTTGGATAGTGAGTGTATGATCCGATAGAGACGTTTGGAGAGAAAAGTCTGACAGTCGGATAGGTGAAAGCATATCCCATAGTATCTGATTGAAGGAATGAGTCGAAGGAAGGAGCGGTTTCAGTATTCGAAGAATTATTGGGGAATTTCTGCCACCGAAACTCACCTATAAAGATGTCTGGAATCACCTCCTTCATAGCCTCGAACGCTAGAACTATGCTTCCATAGCTTTGACCTAGCAATGTTAATCGTTTCCAATAGGAGTCTGATACTAATTCTCTTGACCTCAGAGGTAAGAAATGAACTGAGGATGGTTCAAGGTTCAGACCGAATCGAGACTTGAAGTAGAGTGGCAGAGTAGATAAAAGGTGTCAGATGAGCCACTCAAAAGCTAAAGACAGGTTGAAAGGAGCTTTTGAAATGATCGTGAAATGACTTCGAAGCCAGAGCTGCGAGAGACAGCTCGAGGGCTCCTATCTATAGCGTTCAACGTTCATCTCCCCCAGTATAGCCATTCTACTTGACCATGATTGTTTTCAAGAAGTCCTTTGCATTCCGTTCAGACCCTACCAAGACAATCTAAAGCTCTATCAGCCACTTCACTCACCTTGCACCTCTCAAGAATATCTTCTTTCGTGATGAAGACCTGTCCTTCCTCAGTTCCCACCCTGCTATCTGATCTAGCATCTCTTCGCAGGCTCTGTCTTGGTCCGACGTCTCCGGTATAGACCACACAGACTACGTTCGGGTTGTCTCTTTGATGATGAGCGATAGCTTCGAAGAGGACTCTTTCGCCACCTCCTCCTGCGTTGCTGGAAGCGATGGGAACCGCATTAGAGTAGAGTTGAATAAGAGTCAATTGACCGGAACTAAGGAGGATTAAGCCCAGCTGCCAATCCTTGGTGATACGAAAGGGAACCCTTTACTCACCAGTAAGGATGAAAGAAGCCCAATAAGATCACATTCGGATTATGAGCTCTACCCAAATGCTTGAGGAGGCGATCTTTATGAGAAAAATTCGTTGTTCTGCAAGTCTTGATGATTCGGAGCAAGCGAGCGGAGCAAGCTATGAAAAAGGCGAGTGGGAATAGAAGAAGGAAGCTCAGAAGCACTGCTGGAGGAGGTAAAGGGAATTCTAGAGGAATGGGCGGTGAATTGGATTTGAATTTCATTCTGACTGCTTTCTTCAATTTCCCTGCCCAATCCATCTTGAATCGGTGCTTGAAGCTCTTGAATGCCAGAGGTTGGAAAGGAAAGGTTGCTCTGGAAATGAAATGTCTCTCTCTCACTCCCCTCTCGACCATTGATCAAAACAACTCTCTTCTCCTTTAACTAAAACGAAACATCAAATTTGAAACTTCAAACCAGGATGTCAGAAGCCAGATTGAGAAGAGTGCAGAAGGAGATCAACGATTGTCGCAGTGACAAGTCGAGTGGGATAGACGTTGAAATGATCGATGGTAGGTCTCCTCTCCCCCCCTTGCTATGGTCGGAGGGAAGGGAGTTGAGCAAGAGATAAAAAATTCTGTAGTTAGGATGTCACTTGGATCTAATCGAAGATAGCAGAGGGGAGATGGAGCAGCTTTGCCTGTGGTGGCAAGCAAGCAAGTGATGAGCAACAGAGCTGTTCCCTGGTCTCAAGGGCCTCTATTGCTTCTTCTGCTCTTGACGTAAAAGTCGTTTGACTGAAACCCCGATAAAGAGGGTCCTCAATAGACATCGATTGGGGCAGTCCATGCCTTAGCTCTCCATCTCGTCTAACCTCCCTCCTCTCGGCCTCCTCTCTCCCTTAGATTCTGCTTTTCATTTGGTCGGATCGTTCCCGGGACCTGACAACAGTCCATATGAAGGTGGCGTTTTCGACATTGTGAGTGTCGGATCTCAGTAGAAAGTAGCGAACAAGAGAGAAAAGATGATCTCAATCTCACTAGAAGCATCCACTGATAGGAAGCTCAGTCCTTGACTAGCTGGTGCTGCTCATCGAAGAAGTAACTTGGATCAAGAGATTTTTCTGGGTTTTTGATTGCGCTTGGCAATTGAACTTGGAGATAGAGTCGGGAGAAAGCTGGCTGTGAGCTGAGCAGGGAGCAAGTGAACCTCCTCTGTCTGGCTTGATCAATCGCATTCGGCCCTGCTTCATGTTCCAAGGCGGCACAATTCAGACGATCCTTCATTTTGATGACTCGCATGACAATCTGAGACCTAGACCTTGCGAGGCTCTCTTGCTGAACCTCCTCTTCCCGATCATTTCCTCCTTCCTCTCCATTCTGTCTTAGGACATTGTTATCCCAGAAGGTTATCCATTCCAGCCTGTGAAAATGAAGTTCATCACAAAGGTGAGTAACTTTGAAGTTTACACTGCTTCTGTTTCTCCAACCGAAACTCTCTCATTTCTTACTTCTGTCCTTCTTGGATCATCTACGCCTTCTCTTCGTTCCGCTTCCTTCATTTCCTTCTTTGTTTCAGGTCTATCATCCCAACATCTCCTCAGCCTCCGGAGCCATCTGCCTCGACATTCTCAAAGACGCTTGGTCACCAGTCTTAACTCTCAAATCGACTTTAATGTCCTTACGTTCACTTCTATGTTCTCCAGAACCTTCTGATCCTCAGGATGCAGAAGTAGCCAAGCATTATCTATCAGATCGCGCTGGATTTGAAGAGACAGCTAAATACTGGTGTAAGATTTATGCTGATGGATCTGAGTCTGCAAAGCCTCCTTCGGCGGGAGATAGTGCTAGTAGAGGATTGAAGGGAAAAACAAGTGCAGCTCCAAATTTTGATCAAGATGAGGCTATGCTAGCCGGATTGAAACCAGGTATGTAGTTCTCTTTAACTTCTTCTCTCTGATAACCGCTGCTCGTGTAGACTGACGACCCGAACTTTTGTCTCTCAGAACATGTGACTCAGTTTGTTGGAATGGGTTTTGAGAAGAAGCAAGTCATTGAGGTGTTAAAGAAGTTGAATTACAGAGGAGCAAAGTGAGTTGTGAAAGTGGATCATTCTCGGAACCGTACGAACTTTACTGTGCCTCCTAAACTTGGAATTGTTTCTCCTCTACCGCTCTTTCAGTGTTCGAAATGTCTCCGATGACACGGTTCTTAATTCTCTTCTAGGATAGATCAGGTCCTTTCTTCCCTTAAGATTTCATAGCTCTCTCGCATCCTTCAATCCTCTTCAATCACTTCAAGCCCTCTTCTTTCTTTCTTTTGATCTCAATCGGGTCCTTGACCGCTTGACCGCTTGACCACCCCTATCGACACTTCCCCAAAAGTACTTCTCGTCTTCTCTCAATTGTATTCGTCTCTGCGCAATCACAAATCTTTGTCTCTGTCTCACTTCCATATGAGTGTTTCGCCCAGGATTCCCTTTCTCAATTTCGCAATGCTAGGTGCGAGTAAATGTGTTCCATGAATTGAACTTGTTGGCAGGCGAAGTTTGGGTGGCGAAGGGGCGAGGTTTGGAAACAAACCTGGGAAAAGAAGGGTTTGATAGAAGCGGCCTGTGCTTGTGTTGTTCTTTCTCATAGACCAAACACATGGTCCCAGTAGTGTGGTACAATTAATTCCAACCAATCAAAGAGCGGATCGCCAAAAGAAGAGAGACGCGACGTTACTGAGTCTCAGTAGCGCGCTAGTTTGGAAGTCATCGATCCAACATCTCCCCTATCCGGTTCTCCCTCCTCCTTCCCCAAGAAATAGACATAGATGTTGATGTCTGTTCACGTAGTTTACCTCACGAAATTATGAAAATTGAGTGATGATCTGCAGAGTGAAGAGAACCGAACCACTGTGTATCGAGTGGCGTCAAACGAACTACGCCCTGTTTGGCATCGCCATGAGGAACCCTTCAATAGAACGTCCCTTCGCCCCCTTTTCGGTAATCAGACACTCAGTTTTCGAGACCGCCTAGAAAAATATAAAAGGCAGACAGGATCGATTTTCAGGTTCTTCAAATTTCTCTTCTCTTCTCTTTCTTCTTTCGTTCTCTTTCGTCCAGTCTTTCTTTTCTCTTCTGGTTCCATCTCTTTCTTTTTCATTTGCAAGTTTCCTTCGACGTAGCTGACTCGACCTTCAAATTCAAATTCAATTTCAAATTTACCAACACCAAAACACACAGAGACTCAAACTCAGCGAGTCGCAACAGGCCATGGGGTTCTCCAACACGAACTCCAAGCCAACCTCTTCTAAGCATCAACACCCTTCAACTAAGGACTCGAAGTCTTCAGGAAAAAGTGGGCATTCCTCATCATCCACGTCCAGCCACAAGTCTTCGACGAAGTCATCTAGCAAGGCATCCGCGACCGGGTCGTCTTCCAAGCCTTCGGCAACCAAGACTTCCAGTTCCAAATCTAGAAGTTCCACCGAAGATTCGAAGAGTATCTCTCACACTTCTTCTGGAAAGGACGGTAAAGCAGAAAGTAGCTCTTCCAAGAGCAATTCGACGTCGACAGGGAAACATGAGTCCTCATCTTCTACCGTGACTCAATCATCCAACCACGGCTCGAAAGAGGCCTCTAATTCTGGAACGGCTACCAAGACTTCAAGTTCTTCCGATTCAAAGGGGAGGTGAGTTTTTGAACGGCGGCAAGACCACACACGGTCAGATTTGCTTCCAGACTCTTTCTGACCCTCCAAACTTTCTATTTCGATCTCCCAATACCATTTTCCCCTCAGTCAAACCTCTGAATCAGGCAACGGTCATGGTCATCATCATTCGTCCACCGTCACTTCAGGTGCAAGCAGCTCTACCATCACTTCAGCTCCGATCATCTCGTCAACTGACCATCACGGTGGCTTACTTCCTTGGCTAGCATCTGTGATCGATACAGTCGAGGGTGGTATCGAAGGCGGGATCAGCAGTCTAGGAGATGGTCTCCTCGGTGGAGCTGGTCATCAGCCAAAGCAAACGTCAAGCTCGGACGTTGCTAGCTCGACTGAGGATTCTCATCACGGAGGTCTCTCTTTTCCTTTCGATCTACCACTCTTAGGAAATCATGAATCTACGTCTTCTCAGACTGCTCAGCCAACCTCCACGGACAGCCCTGGATGGCCTTGGGACGGCCTCTTGGATCCTTTCGGCCTGCACTCGACCTCAACTTCGTCGAGTTCAACAGCCTCTCCAACGCTCTCGAAAGGTAGCAATAAGGAAGGAGGAGATTTCGACCAGGCGGATCACTTTGCGTCTACCAGTTCTCATCGTTCAAGCTCAACTGCTACTCCAATTGCCACTCTTTCCTCTGTCAGCAAGTCATCCTCCGACATCCCTCGTACCATCTCGGACGCGGAAGAACATCTCTCCAAGCTCTTAGCTTTCGGTAGTGGGGTCCTAGCTACCGGCTCTACCTCTTCAACCAAGGAACCTTCTCCGACTGGAGGTAGCAATGGTTCAGGGGGAGATTCTGGAGAGCATGGGGATCATTCGGATTCAGACAATTCTAGCCATCCGACCGACGACGCAGCCTCTCCCAAAGGACATCACACTTCAACTGGTCTCTCTAACTCAAGTGAAGGATTCGCAATCTCAACTCGACATCCTGGTTCCATCGCTGGATTAACTCTTGGAGCAATCGGTGCAGTTGTTGTCCTACCCCTCTTGCTCTTCATTTTCTGGTGGCTTCCAAAGAGACGAAGACGCAGCAAGAGCTACCATCAAGGAATCAGCACAAACCACACGAAATATGCAAGTACTGGATTCTCAGCTCCAAGCGGAGGTCGCTGGCAGGGTCTTAACGGTGGAAACGTCTCAAGTAACGGTCACAGTTCAAACGGAGGGGGTTTGAAGAAGTTGCAAGCCGTTTTCAAGTCTTTGACGGGTGGTCGCAAAACTGGAAACAGCACAGGTTCTCACGAATCTTGGGGAGATAGGTCTCTTTCCGACGAAGGAAGTGAATGGGGTCATCGATGGGCTAGTCAATCAAATGGAAGACTCTCACCCGAAGAAATCACCTCCGAGCAAGCCATCCTACCCGCCTCTATCTCTCAAAGGACCAAAAACAAAGGTACAAGTCTACAAGCTCCTACTCGACAACAATCAAGCTCTCAGCGCGGTTGGCACTCTCACTCTCAAAGTGTAGACTTGGCGGAAACCTCTCCTTTAACCCCAACAGTCTCTAACCCTGAAAGCGTCGAGGAACTAATCGACCCTTTCGCTGATCCCGAAGTCAAACCCCGTGGTCGGCCAACGAGATTTTAGGTACTGAAGTCTAAGGTCGACTCTCAAATCCTCTCTATCTCTCAACACACTCCTCGAATCTCAACAGTCACCTCACGCTCTTTCTTTTTGTTTAGCCTCTGCTTAGAATCTGCTTGTCCCTTTTTTCAGCTCATCAGTGTACTTTCTTTTCTTCTAACCTTCCTAATTTCTCTTACCTTTCTTCTAATTCGTTTCGCTCCCAAAAGCATTGTCCCTCAACGACACCCACACTCTTTTCTTTTCCTAACGAACCTGTTTCATTTTGTACAACTTTTCACTTTTACCATTTTTTAGAATTCGTTATTTTTTCCGCCTTCATATATACCAACAAAGCCTCTCAAAAAGTATGAACTTGGGCAATGTTGAGCCAGTGTACCTCCCACATCAGGCCTTGAGATGAAGAAGTTGAGTTACCAAAAGCACCGGCGGTAATGATTGGACAGCGAATGAAGAGGTTATTTATCATTAAGCCATGATCGCATGATCAGTGACTGCTGCTGGAGGAGGGCACGGGCAAGAAAGGGAAGGTCGTCAGCTTGCTGCTAATCGAATCGACTCTACACGAGATGTCAGAGGTTCTATAGTTGTGTGAGAACATGGCGTGACCGAGACAATCAGAAGTGGTGAGTTGAAGGTCAAAGGGTAGCCAGATATCGCAGGAGGCAGGAGACAGAAGGTCGGAACTGCTGAAAGATATCAGCTCTCGATAGGGTAGCTCCTGCAGCTGAAGCATACAGAGCAGGCATCCGACCTCTCTTCCCTCTACCCTTGGAGGACAATTTCCTTTAGTCGATTCAAGCAGACTTGCCTCTCCCACTGGCAACTCTGTTGCTCGCAATATCTCATGCGATTGTCAAACTGCTTCACCCCTGCTTGCAGGGGGGAGTCTCCTGTCTCTGGTTATTGAGGATCCGGAGGGCGAGTCAAGAGTCAAAGATGGATCTTTCAATCGTTTCTTTTCTAATTGCTATTTCCTTTCCTCTCGATCTTCGAAATTTTGAGCTCTGCTGAGTCTTTCTGTCTGTCCAACTTCAATCCCTAGTCTCAGCTTCAGATCAGTAGGGATTGACCTCAAGAATGATGTCACGAAGCTTTTGGAAGACTCCGACCTGGATGAGACAAGCTTGAGAGCAATCCTATCGCAATTCCCAAGATCTCGAAGAACCGCACACGAATCACAGAAGCCCTTCTACAGTGATTTTCTCTATGCAGAACTCTCTGAAAAGATCTTTCCCGGTTCTCTCTCAAAGTCCTGATCACCTCTGAGTCAACTTGAAACACTTTTGAGCCGCTCCTTCTTCAAGGCAATAACTCTCTAAGTCTAAAAATCACGCGAACGTTCACATCGATACCTTTTTGCTTGGACGCAAAGAGGAATGCCAAACCAAGGAAGCTTGGGATCAAATGATCAATAGTGCGAAAAGAACGAGGACTGTCTTCAATGTGAGTGATGTCTCTGGAGCTTCGATCAAAGAAGCATCTCAGATGTCCTTCGTTTCTCTCGATTCCACCATCGCGGTTTCGGAGGACCTTATGAGTTGGCATGCTCCCTAGGACTAGGACAGTTGGAGTGTTTCTGGTAGCTGCTGTAGGTTCGGAGCTTTCATCTTGAGCTTTGCGATTTGAGCACTGACTTCCTTTAACGTGCCCCTTTGTTTCAAACGCAGAATGGAGCTTCAACTCTTTCACGGTCTTTACAACTGTGCAGCCAAAGGAGGACTATGTTTTCCGGAGAGGACAAAGTCCTCAAACGCTAGCAGTTCTCTCAACTCTATGTCGAAAAGCAATGAAGTAGAGTTTGGAATTGGGGACAACTCAAAGGGAGAACCTTTGGCGAATGGTGCTGAGATTAGAGATCACTCATTGGAACTCTTTCAAAATCCAGATAGTTGTGTACACTTCGTAGAAAAAATTGAAAGCGTGTACTTGAGACCAATGTTATACTTGCTTTGATCGACACCCGTTAAGCTTCACTACGTGTCGACTGTCAGCTGTCATGTCTCTTCTGTTTCCTCTTCCTGATTCCTTCTGTTTTCTTCGCTTTTCTTCTTGCTTTCCATGCTTCATGTCTTCTTCCTCCTTTTTCTCTCCCCTTTTCCTCCCCATTCTCCCTTTTTCTCCCTTCTCTCTTTCCCTTTCTTCTTTTCCTCTCCCCTTTCCTCTTGCGCTGAGCTAGTGCGGGAAAGAGGCTTGGACGGTGGTGGGAGGAGGAAAGAACAGGGAGGGGGAAATACGATGGGAAGAGACGGAAAGAGAGATAGAGCACAGTCGTTTCGGACCATCGTCATATCGTCATCTTTCGCAGTAGGACTTAGGAATGGAAGTGCCCGAGAACAGGGGTAGGAGATTAGGATAAACTCAGAAATAGATTGTGGAGGTTGAACGAATGATCGAGACGAACGACGATCGCAAAAGGACGTATACAGAATTGTGGACTTGTGGTGAAGTCTCTTTCGCTTCATTGCTTCATCGCTTCGTCTCTTCTGCAAGGATTACTCGAGTACAAAGCAAGAGGATGTCAACAAGGCATAACAAGGTGATTACAGAGGTGTAGGCTTGAGAGACGTTTGGATTTTAGATTTCACGTGGCGGGACACCTAGTTCCGGAACAGATTTCCCATAAAGTCCAGACCTTTAATCTCCGGCTGGAAATGTCCATCCGCCTCTCTTGGAATCTCCCTTCCGTTGAGACGCGGATTGCTCTTCCGTCAGGTGTGAAGGTCAATTGGTGCGTTCATATATATATATATATAGATAGAGGGAGAGGGAAGTTTCTCATTCAAATTTCTTCCCATCCCAGAAATTCCTCCTTCAAGACACTTCTACCTTCCACCTTCCTCTCCCCTTCCTATCCTGCTCATACTCCTACACCTTTTTTAACCTCTACACCTTACCTCATTATGTCTTCTGGTTTCCAAATGGAATCCAGGGATCCAAATGAGACTCGACCAAACACTGGTTCAACCCCGGCCTCAACAATCAACATCGAGGAAGCCCAAGATCAATTCAATGCTCTTTCAAGACAACTTTCCAAACAATCTTCAAAGTGAGTTTTTCGTGTCTACTTTTCAAGTCAAAGAACTGTGTGTTGAACCAACTTCTACCCTCTCCGCTTACCAGCCATCGTGCCGCCTCTAAGGAAAAGGATCTAGAATCAGCTGAAGAAGAACAAGTCTTCGATCTTGCTGAATACCTTCAGAACAACGCAGAAGCTTCAGACAACGCTGGGATCAAGAGGAAGAGGGTCGGAGTCACCTTCGAGAATCTCACCGTTCTCGGTGCCTCTTCTTTGGAACTCAACATCAGAACTTTCCAGGATGCACTTCTTGGAAACCTCCTCTACGTTCCCATGAAGATCGCTTCGATGATCGGAAGCGGAAAGCAAGGCTCCAGGAAGCTCTTGGATAGCTTCACCGGTTGTGTCAAACCTGGAGAGATGTGTTTGGGTAAGTAGAATAGTCGCTTTTCTTCGTCTCCCTTCCACCCTCTCATCCTCATCCCTATTCTCTTCTTGTTCTTCCCTTTATACTTCTAGTCCTAGGACGCCCAGGCTCTGGATGCTCTACCTTCCTCAAAACAATCGCTAACCAAAGAGGAGGATTCATGGGGATTGAAGGCGACATCACCTACGCTGGTCTTTCCGCCGAAGAGTTCCAAAAGCGTTACAAAGGAGAAGTCGTCTATAATCAAGAAGACGATCTTCACTTTCCAACCTTGACCGTCAAGAACACTTTGGACTTCGCTCTCAAGCTCAAAACTCCAGGAAAGTTACTTCCTGATCAGACTAAGGCTGAGTTCGTCGACACCGTTAGAGACATGCTCTTGAAGATGCTCAACATCGAGGAGACCAAAGACACTCTGGTTGGAAACGAATTCGTCAGAGGAGTGAGTACAACTGAAAGAAGCTTGGACGGTGGGTGAACCTGACCTGTTCTGACTCTCTTCACCTTTCTTTTCTTCTTCTCTCTCTCCAGGTCAGTGGCGGACAAAGAAAAAGGGTGTCAATCGCAGAGATGATCTGCAGTAGAGGTGAGTTTTTATGGGATGAGTTCAAAGAGCTTCGAGTGCGTTCGCAGCGCCTTGCCTTCACCACTACTGACTGCTTTCTGTTGTCTTACTCCCTCACTGAAATCTGTAGCGGTAACTTTGGCATGGGACAACTCTTCACGTGGTCTGGATGCCAGGTAAGTTTCTGCATTCGGAACGCCAGGTCGTTGGAGAGTCGAATTGCTGATTTTCTCTCCTTTGTCCCCTTCTCTCTCCCCTCTCAGTACCGCTCTCGACTACGCCAAGTCGATTAGACTTTTGACCAACATCAATCAAACCTCCACTTTTGTCTCACTCTACCAAGCTGGAGAAGGTATCTACAACCAGTTCGACAAGGTCTTGTTGATCGATCAAGGGAAGCAAGTCTACTTTGGACCTGCTAATGAAGCTCGTCAGTACATGGTCGACCTTGGATTCTTGGATCTTCCTCGTCAAACCTCTGGAGATTGGCTCTGTGGAGTTACGTGAGTGATGTGGTATTCAGGTTGAACTGCCTCTGCGTCACTTCTGACCTTTCTTTTCTTCCTTCCTACAGTGATCCTCTCCTTGCTGCGAGCTCTCGTTTCCAGGAGGGACGCGACGCTTCCAACGTTCCATCGACTCCGGAAGCCATGGCTGAGGCCTATCGCAACTCAGATGTTAGAAGAAGAATGGTTCAAGAGTTGGAAGACTACAAGAGGGAACTTGCAGGAGACAAGTCCATCGAGCAGGAATTCAGAGAAGCCAACATTCAATCGAAGGGCAAGGGAGTCAGCAAGAAGAGTGTCTACACTGTGAGTTGAGTTCGAGCAGGCCCAAGAAAATCTTCAAATTTGACTGACGGATTTGGACTCGATTCTTGTCTTTCAAAAACAGGTTTCTTTCTTCACTCAAGTCTGGGTTCTTTTCCAAAGAACTATGCAAATCACCATCAACAACAAGTTCGACATTGTCATGTCCTATCTAACTTCCATCATCTTAGGTATCGTTATCGGATCCACTTTCTTGAACCTTCCAGAGACTGCAGCTGGAGCTTTCGTTAGAGGAGGTCTTCTCTTCATCGCCGTGCTATTCAACGCTCTCAGTGAGTCTCCGAGCCTCTCTTTCGAGGTTTTCGAAAGCTGACGCAGCTACCTCTCTCTCTTCTCTCCACTCAGCCGCATTCAGCGAGTTGCCAGGACAGATGCAAGGAAGACCTATTCTCTTCAAGCAAAAGTCGTTCGCTTTCTTCAGACCAGCTGCTATCGGTTTGAGTAACACGCTCTCTGAGATTCCGTTCTCTCTGCCACGTATCTTCCTCTTTTCGGTTATCTTGTACTTTATGGGAGGTCTTCGCTTAGATGCTGGAGCCTTCTTCGCCTTCTTCATCACTATCTACGTGACTTTCTTGGCCATGACGTAAGTATCGAGAGAGAGTTTATTGATTGCTGACGGCCAAACCCGACTCTGACTTTCTCTCGCTCCTTCCATCTCCACCTTGTTCTATCTTTCATACTCTATAGCTCTTTGTTCCGTATCATGGGAACTGTCACTGCTAACTACGACGTCGCCGCTAGATTGGCAGCTATCATCATCACTTCCTTGTGAGTGTGCTCGCTCTTCTCCATTTTCTCGCAATGTGCGCGTTCTGATCGTCTATTCTTCTCTCTCTCTCTCTCTTTCTTTTCCTCAAACAGAGTACTCTATGCAGGATACGTAATTCCTAGAGGTGAGTTCTGGTCTCTTCTTGGAAAGCACAACGGACAAGCAGAGCGAGAATCTGACTTTTCATTTTTCTTCACTTTTCTTCTAAAGACGCAATGGCTCGCTGGCTGTTCTGGATCTCGTACATCAATCCTCTTTACTACGGATTTGGTGCTTTGGTGCGTTCAAGCTTCATGCTCGAAAGCTCTCCTTCCCTCGCCTCATCTCGTGTCGACACGCGTTCCAACTAACCCTCTTCCCTGCAATCTACTTTTCTCAGATGATCAACGAATTCAAAGGTCTTTCGTTGGAGTGTGTCGGAAGTTACATTACTCCTCGCAATGTTGGAACTGTCACCCAGTACCCAACTACAGTGGGAGACAATCAAGGTGAGCTTGCATCGTTCGGTCGTTCCCCCACTACTCAATCACTTTTCTCACTTCCGCCCCTATCCCTCTCCTGTTTCATCAGTCTGTACGCTACTCGGAGCTCAAGCTGGTCAACAGAACGTCGATGGATTCGCCTACCTTCAAGCTTCTTTCGGCTACGGCAAGGTTTCTGATCAATGGCTTTACTTTGGAGTTGTCCTAATCTTTGTGGTAGGCCTCGCTACTCTCACCATGATCGTTACCGAGATTTATAACCACGGAGCCTTCAACTCTTCTCTCTCCATCATGAAGAAGCCAAACGAGGAGGAGAAAAAGCTCAACCAAGCTCTCAAGGAACGTCGCGATAACAGGGATACCGAGAAGCAAGGTGAAGAGTCTCAGCTCTCAGTCAATGCTTGCAATTTCACCTGGGAGAAGCTCAACTACACAGTTCCAGTCAAGGGCGGAGACAAGCGTCTTCTCCATGACGTTTACGGATACTGTAAGCCGGGTTCGTTGACTGCGTTGATGGTGAGTTTTAGGCTTTTGCTTCTCCGATTTGTTCCACTCCACTCCACTGACTTGACTTCTCCCTCCCCTCTGGTCTCCTTCTTCCTCTCGGTCAAGGGTTCATCTGGAGCCGGAAAGACCACTCTCCTGGACGTCCTCGCTGACAGGAAGTCGATTGGAGTCATCTCTGGAGATCGTCTCGTTAATGGAAAGACCTTCGGTTCAGAGTTCCAACGTGGCTGTGGATACGCTGAACAACAAGATATTCACGACGGAACCGCCACTTTGAGAGAAGCTCTGCGTTTCTCTGCTTATCTTCGTCAGCCTGCCCATGTCTCCAAGGAAGAGAAGGACGCTTGGGTGAGTCGAGCTTCAGAAAGCTGTCTCTTCGTTCGATGTCACCTCTTTTTCTAAAGCGCATTCTCTTCTCTCTCTTTCAGGTCGAGGAATGTATCTCTTTGCTCGAACTCGATGATTTAGCCGACGCTATGATTGGAATCCCAGAATTCGGATTGGGAGTTGGTGACAGGAAACGTGCTACGATCGCTGTCGAGTTGGCAGCCAAACCGGATTTGCTACTGTTCCGTGAGTAGAGTTGGAGAATCGAAAGGTTACAATCCACTTGCTGATCCACTTCCTTGCCTCTATCTCCTCTTAGTCGACGAACCAACTTCTGGACTCGATGGACAAACCGCCTACAACGTCGTCCGTTTCCTCAAGAAGCTTTCCAATGCCGGTCAAGCCATTCTATGTAGTGAGTTGAAAGAGAAAGAGTCCATGATATTCACCAAATTGTTGTTGCTAATCCGTTCCCCCTTTCTCGTCTGCACACTCAGCCATCCACCAACCTTCGTCTCTACTCTTCGAACAATTCGACAGACTTCTCTTACTTGAGAAGGGAGGCGAGACCGTCTACTTTGGACCTGTTGGAAAGGACTCTGAGCATCTCGTCAAGTACTTCGCCGATAATGGAGCTCAATGTCCTAGTGACGTCAACCCTGCCGAAGTGAGTAGCAGGATGGAGCCTAATTCGCCACTGCTTATCCTCGATCCATCTTTTTGACACACTTCCTCTCTTCTCACTCTATAGTACATGCTGGACGCCATTGGAGCTGGATCTCAGAAGAGAGTCGGACCAAGACCTTGGTGCGAAGTCTATCGCGACTCGGAGCTTTTCCAGGAGAACTTGAAGGAGATCGAAAGAATCAAACAAGAAGCCGCTTCTCACTCGGAAGATTCTGGAGAAGAGAAGCGCGAATACGCAACCAATTACGCCTTTCAATTGAGAACCGTCTTCCACAGAGCCATGCTCGCATCGTGGAGGCAGCCAGATTACCAATTCACCCGTCTCTTCCAACACGCCGCCATCGCTCTCTTAACTTCTCTCATCTTCCTTCAACTCGGAAACTCGGTGGCCGATGTCCAGTACAGGGTTTTCGGGATCTTCATCGCCGTAGTTCTGCCAGCGATTGTCATCGCCGCCATCCAACCTTACTACATCGGAGCTAGAGCGGTCTTCATGAGAGAGGACTCGAGGTGAGTACCAGATTCTTTCCCGCTTTGCCTTGCCACTCTTCTCTCCGATCTCTCATCTCTTCCTTCTCTCCTTGTTTCTTCTCTACAGTAAAATGTACACTGGAACTGTGTTCGCCCTGTCTCAGTTTATGGCTGAAATGCCTTACAGTCTTGCTTGTGCCATCGTCTACTTCCTTCTGTTCTACTACCCAGCTGGATTTAATTACGATAGCAACCGTGCTGGATACTTCTTTGGTGAGTAATGAGCTTTGAACACCCCAACAATTCTCAAAGCGAGACTCCATCTGACTCTAAATCCCTTTTCTTTGCTTCCCTTCTCCAGCCATGCTCTTCGTTTCTGAGGTCTTTAGTGTCTCCTTCGGTCAAGCTCTCTCTGCTATCAGCCCTTCAGTCTACATCAGTGCTTTGATGAATCCGTTCTTCCTAGTTGGTGAGTGGAAAGCTTCAGTCGGGGAGGGAGAATGGCTTGCAACATGGCCACGTCGACCCGTCGCAGAAATCGATTCTGAGTTTCTTCCCCCCCTTCTTTTTCCCACGCTTCTCTTAGTTTTCAACCTCTTCTGTGGTGTGACTATCCCTAAGCCAAGCATTCCCGGTGTCTGGAGAACTTGGCTCTACTAGTGAGTGAAATGAAAGGGACTGAGAGCTCGACACCCCCTCCCTCAAACTGTCTCTAAGCTGTTCTTCCATCTCAACTTCTCCTCCCTTTCCTCTTACTCTCAGCCTCAATCCTTTCACCCACTTGATCTCTGGATTGGTCGTCAACGAGATGCACGAGCTAGCCGTCACCTGCAGGCCACAGGAGTTCGCAGTCTTCCAACCTCCGACCGGACAGACCTGTGGAGAATGGGCTAACCCATTCGTCAACGCAGCAGGAGTCGGGTACCTAGACAATCCCAACGCCACTGCGGACTGTGGCTACTGTCAATACCGAGTAGGAGATGACTACTACCTGCCCCTCGACATCAAGTTCTCTGAAAGAGGTCGATCCATCGGAGTCATGATTGGTAAGTTTCTTGTTCCTCTTTCTCTCTTCGCTCAATAAGATCGTGTATTGACTCAAACACTCTCCTCAATCACCTCTTCACCTTTCCTCCCAGCCTTCTGCGTCTCCAACATGGTCATCCTCTTGCTCGCAGCCAAGTACTTGCGCTTCGCCAACCGTTAGAGATGCAGAGCTTCCTTCTGCTTACTAGGTTTCTTTCATACAGTTCGTTCAATCAGGCCATTCTAGTCCCCATTTCGTATATTTTACACTTCTACTTTCACTTCACTTTCACTTTCATTCTTTCTGTCTTCTCTTTAATCATACCTCCACAATCTGTCTTGTCCTAGAAACTGTACATAGAGCTTCTTTTGTTTCCAACGCATTCCAACTTTCGCAAAGGCATGTTCAGGGATGGAGTGAGAAAAGGCAACTCGAGGTCCAAAAGCCTGATGAGATCTTCGTCGGCTGATCTGAACGACCTGAATGGCTAGAGTTCGTGAGGCCTTTGTCAGAGACTTGTTGGAGTACAAGTATCTGAGTCCTCCAAGGGATGGAAAAGTGAGACTTGGACGCTATGTACAGAAGCCAAAATACGCAACAAGTCTTTGGGTTGCCTGGCACGCTGGCACTCTCGAAGTCAGTATCGACTGGAGCAATCGGAACCACACAACCTCCCAACGATGCTCACTCGTACATCTCAGGGGTGAAATTGCCATCATAATTTTGATTCTTCATCACCGCTTCTTACAAGCCAATGGGAGGAAGCGCTGCTTCTATGTAGACCGCGACTTTGAAGCGTTTGCCATCGACCTTTTGTCGTCTCTCAGGAGTGCCTGCTGAGGAAATTCTAGAGACCGTAATTCGGGGCAACTGGATTGCCTCATGAGATGGATGGGCTGAGAGGAGAGGGGAGGATAGGAGAGAGACAGAGGGAAATCTCTCTGAAAGAACAGCGACTCTTCAGCCGCTGGGCACCTCGCAACGTCTTGACGCGCTAAGCATCTCGAATGAAAGCCAAGCTCATACCTAAGGAGCCCTTATGGCTTTTCGGGAACTTTGGTTGTTTGGTTCTTTACTTTGCGAGGTACGATTGGCGTTGGGAGTGGGGCGGGAGATGCTTTTTTTTTTTACTTCGGATCAAAGCATCCGTGGCTTTGCGTCTTGGCCCCTTTGTCTCTTACACACTACCTCTGTATCTTTGTTAGTCCAAGTGGAAAGAAAGACGGAGCCATGGGTAAGATAGAGGCTGCCGTCCCTTTCCCATTTATCCCTGACCGCCCGGCAACTCTCGTGATCTCTAGATGAGACTCTGCCCTGACAATCTTTCCTTAGATCAAGTCGTTTAGAGACTCTGTCTTTGTCCCGATTCCTGGAGCGAGACTTCTGTCATTGATTTATTGAGATCGTCAGGTGAAGAGATCCTTACCCACTCTGATTCATCTTGGTTCCCACTCGGGAGAAATTCTGGCACAAGGAAGATTTGAACCTAGAAAACTCTCACAACTAAGAGAGTGACTCAGGAATAATTACAATAACTGGGAGTTGAGAATCCCAAGAAAGAAGCGAAGAGATCTTCGCGCGGGAAAGAGAAGAGCAAGGTAGGACAGGAGCCTCGAAAAGTCATGTTGAGGTGTAGAGACATTTGGTTGTCTATTTCCATTCGTGACCCCCGCAATACCCGAGGCACTCAGGCTGGAAGAGAGAGGAAAGCGTCCCGAGCGTCAGAGTGAATCGCCTGAGATTCGAGAAAGGTGAGGAGACAACTGACAACTACTAACCTCGATGTTTGCTGGATCTGGAACTGGAACCGCAGCTACTACGGAGAGTAGAATAGCCAGGGTGGCAATGGAGAGTTTGAAGTTCATTCTGACTTCGAGTTGAGGTAGAAGAAAGATTGAGAGGGGGGAGGGAAAGTCACCTCGAAAGAATGATCCTCCCTGCTTAAATACCTCTTCCATTCGGATCGAAAAACGTCGACAATTTGCCGTGATTAGCGGCTAGCGGTTCCTATGCACTGTATCTCCTCTTCCTCAGGTTGAGAGGGCTCTGCTCAGGGCACCTAGTTACGCTAAACTTTCGCCAATCTCCAGAAGGACGCGAATCGCGATGACACGATGACGTTTCACTTCATGAGTTCATCTCAAGAAACTGTATGGAATTGATTCGTTCGCTCTGGGTATATAAGTTCTATGTGCGTATGGCACAGACGGAAATGAGACAGTGAAGAGAAAGTGGTGAGCGGTGAGCCTTGGGGGCTTGGGACTTGGGTGATTGAAGAGGCAGAACAATGAATAAGTGGGAAGAACCAGATACGACAGTTACAGACCTTCCTCTGGAGATCCCAACATTCTTGCACTTCAGAGGAGAAGTTGATTAATGCAGGTGATCCTACTATGAACGCTGAAGCGCTGAACTGCTGAACATTGAATGTATTGAACTCACATCCTCGGATGAGCTCGATGAGATAATGAGAGGACATGCTGATGACTTTCCTTTGGAACTAGCCTCAGCAATTCCCACCAGGGAATGGAACTATGTAGAAGAAAAAATCAGAGCCAGCAGCTCCAACACTCCATGCGATTCTCTGTTGTCCGAGGTCGAGGATGGAAGGAGGAGGCGAGGAGGGTGAAGGTCATGGCAAGACCGGATTGTGAAAGATTTGAAGCATTGAAAGTTTTGATGAAGTCATTGAAGAACGATTTTGACAAGGAGATTTCCGAGTGGAAATCATCAAGAACCGAATTGGGGCTAGAAGAGACGGGTGAGAAGGATCGAGTGTCCACAACCCCCTCGTTCCCTTGTCTTTGTCTTTCTCTTTATTCTCTCACCTTCTGCTCAATCTCCTCCTTGACATCTGTCCAAACCACTTCCTATAGCGCTTTTCAAATAAGCATCATTCGTTCAAGCAACGATGAGTAACCCCTACTATAGATCATCCAGGGACACAGACTACCAATCCAACCCTTTCAACCAGAACCAGAACCAGAAGCGGGGGCAAGACCCTAGGAATGGCAATGGAAACAATCACAATAACAATGGTGGATATCTGTATCAGCAACATCAATATCAACCAGAGGTAGAAGAGCCTGACTTTGGCAGTGCAGCAGAGGCATTCCACCACCGACAGAATTCAAAGTCAAATCAATTCAATAACTATCCCAATCAGCAACCAGATCAGAGGAGACAAGATAGCAATCATTCTTATAGACCTCCGATGAGTGGTCAACCAAATACCTCTTACAACCCCTATCAATCCAATCCAAATCCAAATTACAATCCAGAGGCTGGTCATGCTGCTTCTTATGCGTATGCACCTCGAATTCAACATTCAAACAATCAGAATCAGCAAGGGAATCAGTCCTTGAACCCTCCTTCCTCCTCTCCATACGCAGCAGGCGGAGGTGGTGGGGACGCCTCCTCAGTCTCTTTGTCTCAACTTTCAGATCAAGAACTTCATCTCAATTCCAATTCTCATCCAAACAACCCATACAATACTAGTGCTGGAGGTTTACAACCCCCAAATCCTAACTTCTCTAATCCGAATATCAATAGACCTGCAAGTCCTTTCGATGGAGTCTATGAGGACAAGGCTCCTAAGTGGGAGAAACTCAATCCTGAACAGAAGAAGATTGCCAAACAGTTTCCAAAGGACTTGGATGAGGAAGGAACTAGTCTTTGGGGTAGTATGAAATCTATTGTGAAGAATTGGAGGGATTTTGTCAAATGGAAATATACTGGTGAGTCGAGAGAGGGCGATAGAGAGGGGAGAGGGGTTGTGCCGATTGAGCATCATTCTTTTAAAATTCAAGAGCAGAGAAAAAGGGATAGTACAGTGGCCTGAACAAGAGACGGAGGTGCAAAATGAGTAGCTTCTTCAAAGTCCAAACTAACCTCCCCCTATCCCCCACCTTCTCTACCCCAGGTTACTACGTGATTCTCCTCGTCATTCTTGCTCTAGTAGCACTCATGACAATCTACCATACTCAAATCATCGATTGGTTAACGCCAGTCTCGAAGAAGATCAAGTCGGTCTCTTGGGGTTGGGTCATTCCGGTTGCGATCCTCTTTGTAGTCAGTTTCCCCCCTCTTTTCGGAGCTGAAGTCGTGATCATTCTCTGTGGAGTGGTGTATGGTCTTTGGATTGGATTCGCGATCGTTTCTTTGGGTACTTTGCTGGGTGAATTGGGCAATTTCTGGGGTGAGTCTACTCTTTCTTTTCTCTTTTTCCCGTTTCCATACTTCGAATCTCAAGTTTGACAGAGAATGCTGCCGAATCCTCAACAGTCTAAATTCATCTCATCGTTCCTCCTTCCTCTTTTCTCTCCCACCAGCTTTCATGTACTGTCTCAAGAGGACGGCGGAGAAATACGAAAGAAAGAATCTCAACTACGCCTGTATGGCTCACATCGTTCGAGAGGGCGGTTTCATGGTCATTCTTCTAGCAAGACTCTCAGCCATTCCAGGTCATTTCACAACTGCAGTCTTTGCTACTGTTGGAATGAACGTCTTCGTCTTCTTACTAGCTGCGATTTTGAGTATGCCGAAACAGCTGTCTATTGTCTGTGAGTTTCTTTTCTCGTTTTCGACCGCCTACATCTGTTTTGAGAACTGGATCTAAAGTCCTTGGCTCCTCTTCCACTTTTCTCCCCTTTCAGATCTCGGAGTAGCAATCGAGCAGTCAGGATCAGGCGGTGAGTAAGAACACAACTTCAGACCATCTGCTCTGTTCAACTTCGCTCATCTTTCTCTTCATTCCATTCCATTCAAATCGAATCTCTACCTGTGTACTTTCCAGGAGAGACGACGACATCCAAAATTGTCAAATACGTTGTCCTAGTCATCAGTTTCATCGTCACTGTTTGGGCGGCTTGGTATCTCTACGGAAAGATGGAGCAGGCGAGACCTATTGTTCAACAGAGACTTCGAGCTCGTCGATACACGATGCTTTCTGAAGCAAGGAAGTTCGAAAAAGCCAGTGAAAACACGGTGTCTTACGAAGGAGAAGATGGAGCTAAAGGTTATGCCAATGGAAGAGAATCTGACGAAGAGGATGATGGTGGAAAGTCTATGAAGATGAAGGTCAGATCGGATCATAGCGAGAAGGTTGATTTAGGTAGATCTCCAAGTGGTGGTTGGGCTAGATGGGCGGGAGGGGGGAACAGCAACAATAACGGAGGAATCAGATCTCCTAGGATTGAAGAAGAAATTAGAGAAGGTCAATCCATTCTAAGGAAAGCTGCACCGATCGATAGGTCGAGCAGTCACGCCTCATCAAGTTCTACTTTAAGTCTTCACGAACAACAGTACGATTCTGAAAGCCCGGATGGAGGTTTACAGAATCGAAGCAAGGTTTCAGAATTGGATTTAGAGGTACTGAGAGAAGCTACTTCTCCAACAAAGAAGGGTGACAACAGTAGAGGAATGGAAGGTAGACCTGGACCTGGAAATGGTCTGGAGAGAAATAAATCATATCGCTACGCCACTTCAATCGGATCGATTTATGATTATCCCACTGGTTCAGAAGATTTAAGGAATGGAGTACAAACCTCTTATGCCAACGGAAGTTCTGCTCAAGTCAGGGATTTCAACGGAGATGAGACGTTGGTGTCTAGGCATCCTCAGAATGGGAACTTTAATCCTCTATTTCAGAACAATCCTCCTCCAAGCTATGTTTCGAATGACCTTCAAAGCACTCCAACTCAACAGTTCAACCGAAACGACCAGAGTTCTTCAAGGCAGGTTCCTTTCAACCAACCTCACAATGCTGGATGGAATCATGCTGAGATCGATGGGAATCATCATCAACAATCAAGTTTAGATTCACAGAATCATTATGATGGTCCATCTGCGCTTTAAGACTCAACATCAAATTGCAAAGTGTCTCCACTTTTACCCCCTAGACGACTGGTTCGTCAAGTTGTGGGTTTCGGTCTGGAATAAGATCCGTGACGGACAACTCATCAAAAGCTGGTTCTTTCTCCTCTTCTCTTCTTTCAGTTTTTAATTTGCTATTCCCTCATCCTAGATTCTTCTATACTCTTTTTTGCTTGTCTGCTCTTTATTCTCTCTTCTCGTTCTTTTCTCTTCAAGAAATGTAAATAATGTAAAAAGCAAACCTTTCAAATGATCATCGAGTCGACAATGGATAATGCAAATTCAACTGAATCGAGTTGACTATTAGACTGTTGGAGAGAATCGAGTCAGGATCTCACGCTCTCACGTATTTGATGCTTCATCGCTTCATCCTTTCCTTCTTTCTCGTAGCTTCCAGTTCGGATTCAACTTCTCGTCTCATCTCGTGAGTAGATGGGAAATCATTGAATTAGGGACAAGCTCCAAAAGGAGATTTTTTTTGGCTTTTTCTCTCGTGAGCTAACTGCTGACTCCGAGACGAAAGAGAAGAAAGTAGAAGATGGACATGCGGGTTCCGGAAAAGGAAGAGAGAGAGAGAAAGACCTTGAACATACCGAACAAATTGAGGACCTGATGAGATATCTTCCACTTGCTTTGGCTTGTTTCATGTTCCACAAACAAACCAATCTACTTGGAGTAAAACTTGTAGCGTCATCTCCAAGCTTATGACGTTGTGGTACCAACGTCGATCCCCCTCTACATTGATCGCCGTCCTCTGCATAACCATCTGTAGTCATAGAGTTCCATCTTTAAAGATTTGAATCTTGAGGGAAGAGGGGGTGATTGGTCTCTGTCAACTTCGTTAATCCCAGGCATTTTCGATCAAGATCTTGCTATTAGTCGTATCAGTGGTACCGTTTTAGAAGTAATAAATGAAGACTCAAAGAAGTGTCAAAAACCTCGGATTGATCTGTTCATGCAACTACCTTTCACTTTCTTCGTTCAATTTAGAATGACTCTTGAAGCTAGAGAAACCTTCTCGAAAAACCCCCTTTCTTTCTCCAATTCTTTAAATGTTCTTTCGGGATTCAAATTGAATAAATTCGATTCTGAATCTTAAACCCAACCTTTTTTGTCAACTCAACAAAAGGTGTGTGTGTGTGTGTTGTATGATTCTATGAAAACTTTAATCCATTCCCCAAATCCTAACCATTCCATCATTACCAGCAGTAACGAATTCCATCCTATCATTAATTCCTCTAAATTTCGGATTCATTTCAATCCAAAAAACAGGTTTCTGATTCCCATCTATGAGTTTTCCAATTTCTCCATTTGTTGAAAACAACTCTTGTCCATCTCCAGCGACTTGCCAACAAGAGACTCTTCCATTTTCATCTCCTGCTAAGATTTTGGAACCGTCTGAAGTGAAAGTGGATTTACATTTGTAGGATTTGTTTTGATGACCTTTGAATTGTTGAAGAAGGCTTCCGTTTTGTAGATCTAGGAGTCTGTGGGTTGAATCCAGAGAGGAGAGAAGGATTAAGGAGGTGCAAGTGGAGGATGAAGATGGAGAAGGTGGTAGAGAGATGGAGGTGATGGGGACTGGGAGAAAGAGGGGAGAAGGGGTGGGGGAGTGATTATTGAGTCGAAGGTTTGAGATCGAGTCGAATGTCAAAACCGCAAAATCTCTCTTCTTCAAATGGGGAACCAAAGTAAAAGAGACGATAGAACGATAACAAGAAAATTCTTCAACTCGAAAAACTTCTTTGATACTTGTAGTCATTCTCGAAGCTCGAGAAATACTTTTCCTCCTGTTTCCTCCAAACCAAACCAAACCCCCAAACAAACACTCACCATCTAAAGTATCCTCTTTCAATTTTCCCATTCTAATATCATAGGTTCTAAGAACACCATCCAAACCACCAGTGAAGATCTCATTGCCCAAGATTTGCAAATCCATAATCGAATCTTTAGCATCTTCCAAAGTCATGATAGGTTTATAATCTCTAGATTTCAAATCAAAGAATCTAACTGTCTTATCAAATCCAGCTGAAACTACTAAATTCTGTTCTCTTTGTTTCCCAGCTCCATTTGCACCTGGACCAGCGAACTTGACTACATTGACTTTGCCAACATGACCGCTGAAACGAGACAGAACTTGATTGGTAGAAACGTTCCATAGAAAGAATTGCTTGTCTGAACCTGCTGATAGGAATTTTGAATTGTCATTGGAAATGTCTAGAGAAGAAATTTCATGAGAATGGAGAGAATAAGTTTGGATCGCAGATGGAATTGAAGGTGAAGTTGAGTTAGAAGAAATGGTTGAAGGATTCCATAATTTGATTTTACGATCGGTCGAAGAAGATAGAAGGTAAACTCCATTAGAATCATATCGTATCACTTGAATCGAAGATTTGTGAGCTTGGAAACAATTCAACAGTTCCATCTTTGAAGGGTGCTCTGTTTCTCTCTCTCTCTCTCTCTCTCTCTCCCTTCCTCTCTCTGACTCTTCTGTCTATCTGTCTATCTTCTTCGCTTTCCTTTCCTCTTTCTTTGCTTGTAGTTGATGAGAGAGAGAGAGAGAGAAGAGAGAGAAGAGCTGTCTCGCTGTCTCAGTTGTGTTGAATTCATCACTGTTCACTTTGATCTTGCTCCCTCTCTTCCCCCTATATTCTTCCTTACTCTCCCCTTTCTTTCCACCCCTTTCTTCCTCCCTCCTTTACCCTCTTTTTCTACTTTCTTTTTCTATCCGTTTCATCAACTCTCTACTCTTCTCACCACAAATCAATCGCACTCGAAAAGCTGAATTAGCTACTCTACTCAACTCCTTCTCAATCCGTCAATTCAACCTTCAATCCTTCAAGCTTAAACCTGATTGGATTGGACAATCTTAGCGTAGCCTCTCAGCTCACAACCTTAAGAATTCAATAGAAATACATCAACTCTGCAAACCATAGTAGAACTCTTTCTACCTGTACCAGCAACATCAACCCGAAGAAGATTCAAACACTCAAAGACCATGTCCTCATCACATACCGCTCACGCAAGTTCAGGTTCAAACGTCGTTGGAGTACATTATAGAGTTGGAAAGAAAATCGTCAGTTTCAAACAAGAGCTTCAAGTGATGTGGTTGAAGTTTCAATCCTGCCCAACCTACCCCTCTCGTCCTACTCGATCATGGTTGGCTCACTTCCTCTCCTATCCCTTCTCCCTCCATCCTATGCTTTTCTTCTCTCGTAGGGGGAAGGTTCTTTTGGTGTCATCTTTGAAGGTTAGTCTACGTCACCCGATTGGAAGTAGAGTGGGGGGACGCATCCTTCCAGACTTTCAATCTCAAGATAGGAGGCGGGGAATCAAATCATAGGAAGATGCAAGGTTTTGGGGGAGGTTCTCTTGAGAGCTTTAGTTCTCTCTCTATTAGAAGAGAACTACTTGAGCAAGGAAGTTTGGATAGAGGTCAATTCTATGCATTCAGAAAGGGAGAGAATCAGAGAATCGGAAGCCTTGACTACCATGGTAGAGAATCGTCGGACCTTCTCCAGAAGTTCTTTTGATCCCGTTCTTCTCACTAACCTCTATCTTTCCATCGTGTTCCATTCAATAGGTACCAACTTGTTGAACAGTCAAGCAGTTGCTATCAAGTTTGTGAGTTGGCCCTTTTAATTCTATTCATACTTCTCCCTCATTCTTTCCTTCTCGTACTTTCAACTTTGATTCCTCAAAGGTCTCTCAGAAGAACCTCCTCTCTGATCTTTTTGTTTATCTCAATCCTATAACTCTTCCATTCGTGTCTTTGTCTACTTTCTTAGGAACCACGTAAAAGTGATGCTCCTCAACTTAGAGATGAATACAGGACTTATAAGATTCTAGCTGGTTGTCGTGAGTACCCCCCCCCTCTCCCTCCCTCCCTCACCATCTACTTCTCCTTTCACCTTCTTCCTAAACTTGAGTCTGTCGTCCCAGTTCCGTCTGACATCTCTCATCTTTCTCCTCCTACCTTCGCTTTGGTGCCCCACCCCCTTTCATTTCTCTTCCATCTCCTTGACCCCCCCCCCCAAAATCTCTACCTCACATCTCCCTCCAACTCCTCTGGCCCTGTTCCATTCCTCTTAGATGGAGTTCCTCAAGTCTACTACTTCGGACAAGAAGGTCTGCATAACATACTAGTCATTGATCTATTAGGTCCATCTTTGGAAGATCTCTTCGATATGTGTGGAAGGAAATTCAGTATCAAGACGGTGGTGATGACTGCTAAACAAATGGTGAGTTCGAATTGCTGAGCTAGCAGTGGTTGGAACGGAGGAGTCTGGGTCTGTGTTAGAGATAGGACGAGGTCTAGATTCAAAGAAGTAGACCTTTTGCAGAAATACTTTTCAAGGGTTGAAGAATACTTGTATCCGATCCAGAGGAAATTGAAAGACTTAGTTTCAAGAGATACTTTCCGACTCTCAAGACACCTCCCATCATTAACTCGAAACCTTCCATCTGACCCTCCTCCCCCAACCGCGGAATTCTTTCCTACTCCTCAGATCACAAGAGTTCAAACCATCCATGAAAAGAATCTCATCTATCGAGACATTAAACCAGACAATTTTATCATCGGAAGACCTTTAACAAAGGCTTCGAATGTGATTCATGTGATTGATTTCGGAATGGCTAAACAATATAGAGATCCAAAGACTAAGACTCATATCCCTTATAGAGAGAGGAAAAGTTTGAGCGGGACGGCTAGGTATATGAGTATCAACACTCATTTGGGCAGAGGTGAGTTATTGAATACGCGAGGGAAGGGAAGGGGGTTGAGGTTGAGATTCAAGGGGAGAGGTTTGAGGAGGAAGATGCGAGAGAATGGGATGATCTTTGGAGAAGAGGAGAAAGAGGCCTGTGATTTGATGGAGCTTGGAGTCATAGGACTCAGAGTCTTAAGCAATTGCTGAATTCAATTCTACCAGGATCCTCCAAGAAAGATGCTAACTAGCCAACCACCTTCCATTCCCTTCCCGTCCCATCTCTCAGAACAATCACGACGTGATGATCTAGAGGCCTTAGGACATGTCTTCATGTACTTCCTTCGTGGAGGTTTACCATGGCAAGGTTTAAAAGCCGCTACCAACAAACAGAAATACGAAAAGATCGGAGAGAAGAAACAATCTACTCCAATCAAGGAATTATGTGAAGGCTTCCCAGAAGAGTTTGGAATCTATTTGAATTACGTTAGGAAACTTGGATTCGAAGAAACTCCAGATTACGATTTCTTGAGAGAACTTTTCACAAAGGTTTTGAAAAGTAGTGGGGAACCGGAAGATGGTGTTTATGATTGGATGATGTTGAATGGCGGAAAAGGTTGGGAAGCTGGAACTGTGAGTCTGTTGAAATAGCGATTGGGTTGGAGTTTCAGGAGAAGAAAGCAAAGGAGAGGCAAGACTGACGCTTTTGATGTTCTCTCTCTCTTTTTCCAGCACCGTGAGCGTGCAAGCGATCGTGAACGCGGAGAACGTGAACGCCATCGTGATCCAAGATCTTCGCAGCAAGTAGTCAATAATCAATCATCTCAGCAGATGATGGTCCCGCCTCAATCAGCTCAACTAGCAAGAAATCCATCCAAAGGAGGTAGAAAATCTGGAGTACCAGGTGGACTAGTTCCAGGAAGTGATGGACGTCAAGCTGGATCGACTGGAAATGGTGGATTAAGAGGATCTCATGGAGGAGACGGTGGATTCCAGACGAATCAATCGGGTTATGGTGGTGTAGGTCAAGGAAGTAATGTCGCAGTTCATGACGCAACTGTGGCTGGTTTACCAACTTCAGGACCAAACACTCCAGGAGGACAATCACCTCATGGAAACGCTTTCGGTCAGTCGGGAAATGGGAATCAAATGTTAAATCATTCTACAGGAGGAATTGAAGGTGGAAGGAGAGTCGATGGGAGAGGTCCAGTGGGAAATAATGGGATGGGAAATGAATTGGTTAATGGGAATGATGGAATGGGAAATCATCATCCTGCTGAAAGACAAAGCTTTGGTACCAAATTGGTGAATGTTTTGACTTGTAGGTGCGCTTAAGCTCCTTTCAGTCTCGCAAACTCTTCAAGGTTCGTCAAGACACTTTACCTCCACTGCTCCTTTCAATCTCTTCACCCATCTTCAATTACTTTCCTTTAAAACCGTCTTCTGGATTATACCACCAAGAGAGAGAGAGAGAGAGAGAGAGAGAAACAAGTCGAACCTACTACCTACCTACCTACCTTCCAAGTGCAAGCTTCATCAAATCCAACCTGTCCAAATCAAAGAGTTGATCTCTTAGGATGAACAGCTTCTTTCAATACATCATCTCGCAACACACTCTAAAAAGTAAACTTCAACTCCCCTTCTTCCCATCTCTAAAACTCATTTCCCCCCTTCTGGAATCCTTCTAATGATCGAGTCTTTAAAAACAAAACTCAAAGATCTCACAACTTCTCAAAATAACGAAACTTCTCAAAGCTACATCAAACATCTTCTCCCAGCAAGTCCATTCAAAACTAAAACAAGTCTTCCACACTTTCCATCTTTCTACTTCTTCTCTTTCTTTCTTTTGCTCTGCCCTTTCACCTTCCCAACTCCCCCCCCCTTTCTCTTGTTCTGCAACCGTCAAGATGAGAACCTCAACCTTGAAAAATCAAGAAACGAACAACCGAAACTGAGTCTGATCTTTTGGGTCTTTTCCTCTATTCTCTTCCCTCGCAACCCATCTCCGTCCAATCTTCAAATCAAGTCCTCCTCGAAAGTCTGTTCATTTCTTCTTTCCTTCCTGTTCTTGGTTGTAGGCTCCGAATCTCATCGATGGTTGAGATGTTCAACGGTTTCCCCCTCCCCTCTAGGACAACTTCTTTTTCTTTTCACACTTTCTCACTTTCGTTACCCCCGGTCTCTTTCACTCCATTTTTCTATCTCCTCTATTTCTTCATCCCCTTAGTTGTGTCTCTCTTCCACTTCTTCTGTCATATTTCTTTTCTGTCCGCGTCATCCTTTTTTTCCCCTTTTTGTGTTGCTGAATCGATATAAACATTGTTACTCTCTCACCTTTTTGAATCGTCTGTGTGAATCTGGCTTGACTAGATTTCGTCTGCAAGAAAAGTGTAGAGCGAGGATTGAGTTTCTGTGAAATGGGCAAGCAAGTGGAGGATCAAACGAACTTGACCATCTTATACCTCAAAAGATCTCAAGAGGAAATGACACAAATAGATCCTCAACTTTTGAACATTCTAAAGACTCAATGCTCTTCATTGGGTCAGAATTTCAATTTTGTCTCATCGACAAAAGTACTAGCCGTTGATAGAGATCAATTACTGTTTTGCAAGATCTCTGGCCAGATTCCTCAAGTCCTTGGAGAAGCTCGTTCTCTATCTTCCATGGAGGCAGCTTGTCAGAAGAGTTCATCTTCATTCCTCATTCCAAAGATTCACGCTTTTGGTCTAACAGAGCAGGAAGACCAGGCGTACCTCATCACTGATTTCAAGGACCTCAAAGGAAACCTCAATTCCACTAATCAAAGAAGCTTGGGAAAGAAGTTGGCTGAAATGCATCTGAATGGTGGAAATGATAGGTTCGGTTTTGAAAGACCAACCTTCTGTGGAGTAACGGTGAGTTGAATTGAAAGTAGCCCTGAGCGAACGAGCGAATCTCTCTTCTCATTCAGATGACCTCTTCTCCCCTCTGTTCCAGGAACAAAACAACCAATGGTCGGATTCATGGACTAAGTTCTTCACAGAACAGAGAATTGGAGACATGGTCAAGAGAATCAACGCAAGTGGGAAAGATTCCGAGCTAATAAAGTTCGAATGTCAAATGAAAGAAAAAGTCTACCCTCTCCTCTTCGAAGCCGTCGATTCAAGTTTCAAGCCTTCTATCATTCATGGTGATCTATGGAGTGGTAATAGAGGAGTTGAGGAAGACATACCGATCATCTTCGACCCCTCTTCGTACTATGCCCATAACGAGATGGAGCTCGGGATCATGAACATGTTTGGAGGGTACACTAAGGAATTTTTCGATAGCTACCACGAAGTCATCCCTAAGATGGAGCCTTATCATGAGGAGAGGATCAAATGCTACGAGCTTTATCATCATTTGAATCGTGAGTCGCTTCCCCTTTTCTGGCTTCTGAACGACGACCCCTTCTCTTTTGTTCTCCTTCTGAATCTTTACTTACTTTCTCTCAATCTCAAGATGCTCTCATGTTCGGCGGTGGGTACAGAGGAGGAGCCATTCAAATCATGAAATCCTTGATTCACTTTGGAGAAATGGAGGCTCAGAAAGAGGCTGTCAAGTCAGAACTTTGAAATGATGACAACGTTTAAAAGGGTCTCGATCTTTTGAGAATATCGGGAAAGCGTCGTTTCTGTTCTAGAAGTGACGTGTGACACAGAGTGAGCAAAAAAGAAAAATTGACAGAGAAGCAATTCGGATTAAGTCTAAATGAATCTCTCGAAAGATGGGCTAGTTTCAAAGAAAATCTCGCAATGCCACTGCCTATGGAGCTCAGTCAGTGCTGAAGGATCTTCTGAAGAAGCTTCAGATACCCGCCTCGTAAGGCAGGCGGCTATCAAATGTAAACGGGCAGACCTACAGGTTGATGAAGACGATGGTGCTCAAGGCCAGACGTAAGATTCTGGATCTTTCTTCGGGACAATACACTCCACAGATCTCCAGGAAAAAAAAGAAGTCAGATCGGGGCTAAGAGTTGCAAAGACATCAGAGGAAAATACTGATGAGAAGGAACCTTGATTGAAGGGAAGAAGTCGATTGGGCGGCTCTAGAACGAAGAGGACAGGCCAAAGAACTCAATACTCAAACTTGGAAAACAAAGGAGGTTTACTTATGTACAAGGACTTGATCGAAAGGAGAAAATATAATTGGGGCACCCTGAGAAGAAACTGGAAAAGGGGATGAGAATCGAGGTCTCAAGAAAGAGACGACGATAGAATTCGAGCGGGGAAAGAGATCGAGGAAAGACTTTGTTACCTTCAGGACTCTAAGACTTCAGGAAAGGCCACTCCAGAGCGTTGAAGAAATAAAAGAATGACTTGGGAAGAGTGTGATTGTGATTTGGCAAGGCGCAATGATGAGCGAGCCGGCTCTTAAGTTGTCTTGACGATGATTGGGACTGTTGGAGTGAGAAGGTGAGGAAAAAGGGAAGAGGAGAGGAAAGAGGAAAGAAAGAGGCGTCGGGCCAAGGACAAGGAGATCAGCCTCTGAACCTTGCGAAGAGTCTCTGAGTAGGTTGTCTACATGTCGAGAACTTCTGACCACGTTTGATCACCGTTCAACACAATCAACCTCGCTTGACCTCTTGGCAATAGCTCAAAAGATCCTCCAAGATCTCGAAGGCCCTTCAGATTGGACTGCTTGCCTTTTGCTGAATCTCTCCCATGTTCCAACTTTCTGCATGAAGCTTCATGACTGTATTCGCAAGAGACCTTTCTTCTTTCCCAGCACAGTACTGCAGCCCAGAGTCGAGTGCTGCGTGGCCTTCTTGCGCCTCCAGTAGGCTAAGTTCTGCTCCACTCCCTCCCTATCTAGATCTTTCGTACTATTCAGCTATAATCTACTGAGTTCTACTCACTGATGATAACACAAAGAAGGATGATGATACCAACGATAATGATAATTCTCATCTTCATGTCTTTCCACCACATCTGCTTACGAACACGGTTAGCTCCACGGCGGAAACCTTGAGCCGAAACAGCGAGGTTATCTGAGAGCCATGATCAGGAAGGAGAGATGAAGGTGTGTGGTTGGGATGAAAACGAAGCGAAAGAGAGGGAGGAAGGTGTCAGTCATGATCCCAGACGGAAACAAACCGAGCAAGCGGTAGCCACGATAAGTTTCTGAAGATCCAAAGTTGCATTACAATTGGTCATGATAGCCACATAATGGGGAGGCGAGAGGCTGCATTGCGAGACCAACGCAGCATAGCCCAGCTGGACCACAACTTGATTCACTCCTCTTCTTCCTCTGTCTCTCTCCAGATGCTGAATCATTTGAGATCGAGGAACATGACTCTTTCCAACTCAATAAAGCAGATAAAGCTGAAGAACAGGGGAATTGCCTCTTCGGGATGCTTCCATTGCGAACCCCATTCATCGTCCACCCCTCTAACTTCCCACGCATCTTCTACTATCGCAATGCCGCTCTGCGTTGAATGAGAAAGCACACTAACCAGTCTTGTCCTGAAGAGAGTTCAAATTTTCACCTCTCTCGTTGACCTTATTGATGTTATCTCTCATGACCCCCACGGTCTCATCGATTTGAGCTTGGATGTGAGCAGTCTTGTTATTTCCTGTCGAAGGTGCGTTTGAGCCACCTGCTCCAGTTGGAATGTATGGGTCGTAGCGATCGTTATCCATTTTGGTTGATGATTGGAGTCGTTGAGTAGAAGAGAGGAGAAGAGGGTGTGGGTGGGAAGAAGCAGGCCAAGTGAAGACGACTGTGTACTTGACTTGAGCTTCGGAATAGGGGCCCACAACACCTTGTCGTCTCCTCTCGTTCATTTAACTCCTGTCGAAGATTGGGATTTCCGTGAAATCCAAAGATCATGCCGAATCACGGCGGAAGTCTCGAAGAAAGGGGAGAGAGGGTTTGCTCACAACATCATCACCGAAGGTATCGGATTAAAGATCGACTAAAAGAAGCAGTGCCGGTGAACAATGAACAAAAAGCGAGCAGTTGGAAATTAAGATAAAGCAGCAAATCTAAAGTAAGAAAGAAGAGATCCAGGAACTCTATTGATGACGTAGTCCGCAGCCTCTTCAAGCCGTGTAAGTTTGATGCCACTTGGAAGTGAAGAGATCCTTTCCTTTGACCATGCTAACAAACCATCCACCGCTTTAGAGAGAATGGTGAAAGAGAGAGAGAGGGTCAGTATCGTTGAGAGCCCAAATGACGGATAAAAAACGGTAGCGAGTAAATACTCACAAAGCTCCAATCCACTTGCTGGGTGGGAGGTGAGCAGCCCCACCTTTTGAACCAATAGGGACTACGATGATTCCTTCCATTGGAGACCAGGACTTCAACTTAGCTTGATCGTTCTTGACTAGCAGACCGATATTTCCAGCCAGAACAGGTGCTTGTTGAATAACGTTCATGGTAGTCTTCCCTCCCATAGCATCTCCCATGGTGAACACGTTCGAGAACTTAGTAGAGGTTAGTCTCAAGCTTGAGTCCACGTTCGCGATCTCGACGCCATTTTTGACGATGATAGCTTCTGGATCAGCTTCTTTGATGAGAGAAACGTTTGGCTTGGATCCAGTGGCTAAAAGGATGAAGTCTACTTTCTTCAAAGTTTCGCCGTTTGGAAGAGTGAAATCTCTGGGAGCAGATAGAGCTCCTGGAGAGAGATCCGAGATGTCCAACCTTGAGGAGAGATGGACGTCGACTCCCTTTGACTTCAACTCTTTCAGAAGTTTCGAAGAGAGAGAAGTGAACTCCGAGTTGATCAGATAGTCGGTAGCCGATAGGAGAGTGACCTTCTTAGATCCATAGACTTCCTTGACTTCTCCAGCAAATTCCACGCCGACGGGTCCACCTGGGAAAAGAGGAGAGGAGTGGGGAGAGAGAGAGGGGGGGGTTGAGATTAGCGATTAGCCATGACAGCAGTCTGAGAGGTCAGAATGGCCAGCAAGAGGAGATTCTACTTCATTTTGCTGTCTGCTTCACTCACCCCCAACGATGAGAATATGCTCAGCGCTCTTAACTTGCTCTTGAGTGTCTCTGAAAGCCGAGAGAATCTCCTCCTTGCTCGTTCCTTGAGCAGATGCTGGGAAGGCGTACTTGGATCCGGTTGCTACTACTAGATACTTGTATTCCACCTTGTTTGAACCATCAACTTCCCTGTCTAGAGTGACGGATCCCTGCTCAATTCCTTGCACCTTGGCAATGACGACTTTATGGTTGGACCCCTTTGGAAAGAAGTCTTGAAGATCAGCTACAGATTTGGTTTCGTGTCCTGGAAGGACTGCTGATCGAAGAGAAGAGATTTGATGAAAGGCAACTTCTTGAGAGTCGATCAGGATGATGGAATGGTCCGAAGGAAGTTTCTTTAGCAAATCTCTGGCTACCATGGCTCCACCCGAAGCTCCGATGATTACGATGTTAGATGGCATTTTGGATAAGATGATTGAAAGGAGAGGTTGTTGGAGAAGAAGAAGAAACAGAACACAAAGAGGCGCTTGTATATCGAAAAATTTCAGCTCGCTCGTAATAAGGCCGCACGTAAAGTCCTCCTCGGTCATTTTCCCCTCGACCTTCCGATGCCCGTACGTATCAGCAAGCTGGAACTTGGAAGCGTGACTTTGTGTGAGGGATGTTGAATCTGGTCTGCTTCAAGCTCTCGGAGCCCTCTAACAAGTTAGATCATCAGAGTCGAGGATCTCTCAATGAGAAGGGTTAGGACTAGGAGCAGAGAGCCAGACTGCTCCTAGTCCTAACCCATCTCATTGACACGACACCTATTCCTTTTGCACGGTCAGTTGGCGAATAAGTTTGGTCCCACGTGCGGGCGAAAATGAAAAAGAAAGGTAAATGAATAGCAAAGAAGTGAGATAGGGAGAACCGACAACTCAAAGAAAGTCCGAATTTGCGTGGGTTGAGAAGTGGAAAGAGCGATTAAGAAAGTGGGCTGAGGCGAAGAAACAAGTGATTTTGAATAAAATAGAGGAATCGAAATGAAAATGTAAGAAAAGGGATCGAGGGTTCAAGTGAGGGTTGAAGGGAAAAGAAGGACAGGGTCGAAATTTACTCTCCCGCAAAGAGACGTTTGATTCTAGTGAGATGTAAGAGATTCGAGGATCCGGGGTCAGTATGGGCGAGGCGTTGCAGAGTACGAGATCAGAGAACTTACAGATAGGTCAAAGTTCCTCCGAAACGGAAAGCAGCAAGAGCTGCAACCGAATAGAGAAGAAAGGCCATGTAGGTTATTCGAACGTTCTGGCTCGAGACATTGATGATAGCGATTGCTAGGCCAGCATTAGAAAGAGACCAGACTAGAACAACGTTGGTTCTGACAGTAGCGTAATCTAGAGATGGCAGACAGAGAAAGAGGAGAGAGGAGTCAGTAAAAGAATGGAAGATCGACTTTTCTGAAGAATCACTTACAATCGGCTTGTTTCAGATCTACATCCACCTTCTTCTCTTCACGAGGGGCTTTCACTGTTAGAACGTGACAAGCATCATCGTAGGCATCGTTAATGTCTTTGCTCTCAGTAGGAATGGCGACGTCAACTTGATTTGCATTGCCACCAGCGTTGACGACTCCAAGATCCGTAGAGACCTTGTCTGATCCTTTGGTACCCCAACTGATGTCGTGCAAGTTACAGAAGGCGTAGATGTTGATAACGTTGACGAAACTGGATGAGCAGGGAGAGAAGAGAGGAGACGTGTCAGCTGAGAAGTTGACTTGTAGGAATGCGAACCTTTGGACACCAACCTTGGAGCCATAAGAAGGTATTGAATGATCGAGGTAAACATGTGGTAAGGTTCGAGCTGCGAGGACAAGAGAGAAGGAAGAATCAGGTGAGTGCTATGCACAGCTTTGAAACGAGCTTCTTCCTCGACTCTAACTCACGTAAAGCAAAGAAGCGAGAAGCCAGATACCAAAAGTAGCAACGATGGAGATGACGATGTTGACGAAGATCGGATCGGTCAAGAGTTTCTCAGCTCCATCAGCATTTTGCTCGGCAGTGATGATGCTCGAGACAGCTAGATAAATCGCAGCTCCAGTCATGTAGACCGTCAACGCTGCAAAGACCATCATGCTCAAGATGAACTGCCATTTACTACCTGCGGGTCTATTTCCCATAGAAAGGAGGAAGCAGAAGATGATGAAAGCTACGTAGATGTAGCTCAGAATGATGTTTGGGATGTGTAGGGCCGGGACCTTTTCTGACATGGCGTTGGTTAGAATACTGAAAGCGATGAAGAAGTTAGCCATTCCGAACCAAGCGAAGAGTAGAGTGATGATTTGATAGAGGAGCTCGATGTGAAGAGCGAATTTCCTACCAAACGAGTGACTTGATCTGTAGATGTAACCGAACTTGACGATCGAGTGGATACCAGCGAAGAAACTTCCGTTCAACCATCTTCTTCTTTGACTGATGAGTTCTGAGAAAGTCAAAAAAGGAGAACGGAGAATGAGTACTTGATTGCACTTGGTTTCCATCTCGCACCTCCCTCAACTCACCTGGAACTTGATCTGGAACGTCAGTGACGGCTTGAGCAGACTTGACGTAATGAAGAATCCAAGCACAGTCTCTCTTAGACACCAGCTCCCAACATAGAATACGATCCCTGATGATGATGGAGAAGGAAGGGAGATCTGAGTCAGTCGAGTTTTCTCACTTCAGAGACCGAACAGTCTCTCCCAAAAAGAAGAACTCACTCTGCAAGATACATGTTACTCGTGAATATATCGGCGTCTGATCCACCACCATGAAGAGTCTCTCCCTTGAAGTAAGAGCAGAGGGGCCCTTGTCCGACAGAGTCGTTCTGAAGAGCGATGTATCGATAGGCAGAGAAAGCACCCGGAAGCACGCTTTTGAAGATCAGGGAATGGATAGGGTCAGTGAAATAGAAGAATGATGAAGCCTGAGGACCAACAAACTTACGTGATGTAGCCAAAGACAGATTCAAGAGGCTTATCGAGCTGTAGAACAAGGGAGGCGACGAAGCGGATTAGCGGACTGAGCGCTGAGAGCTGAAAACCAATCTCTTCACACTCACGATATTACTCATTTTGTATTCGAAATTCTGAGCAGCGACTAGAGGATTGAAGAGCTGGCCCCAGTACTTTCCTTTGAGAGCCACAATCTGGAGAAGAGAGAGTGAGGGTCAGGTCAATTCAATCAGCTACTACTCTTGGGACGAATATTTGAAACGCATCACAGTACTGACCTCTCCACAAGCTCCTCCGACATTAGAATTGATATCGAAAGCTTTCCATAGATGGTAGATGCTCTTGGACCTGGGCATAGTTCCGACATCTAGTAGAACACAAACGTTTGGTTGTAGGACTTGACCGAAAGCATTGAAGAACCAACGATGAGAATTGATTTTCTTTTGATTCCTTTCTTTCAAGCAGAAGAGAATCTGAACTGGCATGATCCCTTTCTCGCGACCTCTGAAACGAAGCTCTGGGTCGATGGAAAGTTGAGTGGTGTATCTGCGAAGCGGAATCAAGAGAAGAGAAATGAGTCAGAAGGTGTGAGTAGTCCCGTGCTTTCCACTGTCGTCTGGCAGATCGTGGTGCCCTCTCAGTGGAGATAATCCTTCTCGATCGAGAAAGGCAAGGAGAGAACGAAGAAGAAGCTACTCACTCGTAGATATGAGCAGTGACGGGTTTTCCGTTGACCACATTCTTTCCTACACCTTCTTGATAGACTCCCATAGCAGCTAGGACACTCAAAGTTCTACTATTGATCTTCAATCTACCATCACTGACGATGCAGACTACCACCTTCTTCCAACCTTCTTTACCCCAAGTCTTCGACCTTTCCCTAGTACAAAGATGAGCGATGTTGGTCATCACTCCATGCATCGTTCGTGTGAAGAGCTCTTCATCTTCCTGTAAAGATCGAATGTGGAGCGGGAGAAGTAGATATGAGAGATAAGGGAGAGAAAATGGGGACAGGGAAGTCAGAAAAGTTCGCAGTGACTGGAAAATCCCAAGCTAGCACAGCCCCGAAAAACTCAAGACTCGTTACGTCAACCGAAAATTTGTAGAGGACCGGATCGTCAAGCTCCAAGCTGTTTTCCTTGGACCTTGCTCTCAACCCCTGAGCCTGATTGTACTCATTCTGCTATCTCCAACCCTCCTTGTCCCTGTCTCTATCTTCTTCTTGTGACCTAAATTCAACACCTCTGTTTCGTTTCCCATACTTTAGATCTCCTTCAACTCACGTTATACATAGTCAGAACAATGAACAATTCAGTCCTCCTTGGAGGATCAAACAGAATCTGTCTCAAGTTATACCTCTCCTCCTTAAAGTGATCCGGATCACAAGTAGCAGCGGTATATCTCATGTGAGTGAATTCTCTACTTTCTCTATCATTGAGCCTATCCAAAAGCTTACTAGGTACAGGACAATCCAATACCAGATTTCCATGATAAAGTTCAACTCTCTTTAAAGTCTTATATCTCCTTGGAACTCTTTGAGGAATCCTTCCATATCTAATCCCGTTTGCTTCACCTTGTTCCATGATACCAGGATGGAACCCACCTGGCATATAACTTGCAGCATCATCATCGAAGTCTAGAGGTTGACCATCTGGTCCTAGCCTAGCTCTACCTCTTGCTTGACCATCTACTTGATCTCCATCTTCTGCATAACCATCTGCAAAAGGTTGAACTTGACCTATATGATTTCCATCTTGATCGAAAGAGGAAGCAGGAGCGTATCCGTAGGGACTACCATCTTGAGGTAGCAGGGGAACATCACCTTGATCTAAAGAATGATCTCTGTGATCGTTATTACTTGGGATTGCATAGATTCCACCACCTAATTCCGACATTCTACGACCATGATCTTGCTGCGAGTTGTAGTCATCGTACGATTGTCGGTTGAATGGATCTGAATGGTGTGGTTGAGGTGAATCATCCTGTGGGTGATGCTGTCCTTGTCCTTGTCCTTGCTGTTGAGAGTATGGATCGTATTGTTGACCTTGAGTTGGTGGAGCTCCTTCATCGTAAGTTGGATATGAAGAATGACCGAAGCCTCTTGGTGGCATGAGTAGAAGTTGTTTAGGGAGTTAGGGGCTGGTGGAAGGTTTGCTGCGAGTGGGAATGTCGCCTTCTTCAGTCTTCTTTTCACTTGAGGTTTTTGATCTTCTACTGAACCTTATGATGATCAGATGAAAAAGCAAAGAACTGAGCTTTTGAAGTAGCTCAGCAGTAGAAGTGAGGGGCTGTGTTGCGTAGATGGTGTTGTTCTACATTCAAACAAGGTGTGCCCCTTCGGATTTGAGCGGCTCAAGAGGAAATTGACCTGCAAAGTATGGAATCAGTATCCAACCTTCCTCAAAATCACAATGATGATATGATAATAGTAGTAGGTGAAAACATCAACTACGTACAAGGTATCAGAGCTCACAGCCCTCCCTCGGTCCCTCCCTCCCCCTTCTCATCTTCAGCCAGGTATTCGAATTTGTTCTCTTTCACACATGATCTCGCAAATGAATCAAAAGAAATTTCGAAGGTGATCTACAACTACATTTTACAGTAAGAATCAGACAATCTTCTTCTCCGTGATGGTCAAGACTCTAACTTCCACACTCCACCTTGCGGGATCCGAATCTTTTGTCTTAGGATCAGAGAACGAAGTGTGAGGAGTTCTGGTTTCCGTTTCCGAGTCATAACACTTCAACAGAACCGCCTTTGTAGTTGGGAAATCCGAGAGGTAGTACCATCGATGTGCTGGAGACGAGTGAATCTGAAGGGTCAAAGAGATGGGGGATAAGAGTATCAGACTCATCCGGCGGAACGCTGATTTGACTCGGACCTTGATGTGATTTCTCACAGGACCCGATGCTGCTTTGATACTGAAGAGATTAGTCGACTCACCATCAAAATCTCTCCACTTCCATCTTTTCGCTTGAGCTCAGACTCTCTCCAATCAGGTTCTTTTCCTTCTCCACCGGGAGAGACAGTCCTAGAATCGGCCATAGCTAAAGGTGTACCTTTGACTGGACCTCTAAGCGGTCTCCAAACGTTTACTAACTGCGCCTGGAGATCACCATTTAATACCTTATTCAAAGTGTCTTGGCCTAAATGCTTTGCTATTCTAGCCTCTCCTGCCTTCCTTGATTGATCTGAGTGAGCATAAGGGACAGGCAGCCGATTTTGTGGATCGTCTGGCAAGTGTTCGTCTATGAACGATTGGATGAGAAGAGAAAGAAAGCCGGGGCTTGAGCTTTCGCTCAAAGTATCTTTCTCCAAAGTTCCTACTCACCTCCTTTCTCTCTTCTCTTTCTAACAGTATGATCGAATATGAAAGTTCTATCCACTCCGAGTTCTCTCTTTATCAACGAATCGATGTCAGAATAGTAGGTCTCTTTAATCCACTCGTCCTTCTCCCATGCTTCATCTGCCCAACCTTTGGAAGTCTCGTCGATTCCAAATCCATCAACAAATTGAAATCCTGCTTGTTCAGTTGAGAATCCTGCTCTCATAAGGTCCGAAGAAGCCACATCTTTTAAATCGGTGATCTTAACCGTAGGAGAATCAAACTTCTGATTAGATACTTCTTCCCCTTCTGGAGTTTCACTTGGAGTAACCCAGACGTACGGCTTCTTGACCGATCTTGAAAGGTAGTTGATACCGGCTTCGACGAATGGCTGATCTTTGAAGAGCGCTTGAGGTTCAGTGAGAGCAGTTGGCATTTTGAGGGTTTGAAAGGTTCGAAACAGAGCTGTTCTTGAACTCGTTGTAATTCAAGCTGGGACTCGAGTGAGATGAATGAAAGAAAAGTACGGAAGAAGTTGGGAGAAAGGGGTAAAGGAAAAGTCACAAGATTTGGCCATCGTCCTATTGTTCGGGATTTGGACGGGATGACGCAATCTCTTTTCGCCAACAAGGTTCAGACGTTCAGTGGACGATGAGTCTATCGTTTGAAATTCACAGAAGATATCCATGCAGAGACATCTAAGAAGCAATCGCAGATAAGAGACAACATAAGTAGCGAGGCCGGATGGAGAAGAAAAGGAACAATTAAAAGTTGAGCTCTAGATTTTTTCAAGGGAGTGAGTAAAAGACATATCTCGAGAGAGATCGCTAATTTGAGGTTGCAGAGTTCAAGAAGATGAGATAGAGAATGAAACTGAGATCGAGACGAAGGATTCCTCTTACTCCTTCTTTGCGTTGTAGGCAGAGTCATGAATCGCGACGGAACGACCAGATGGGTCACTATGGACAAGAAAAAGTGGGAAGGAGATCAGTATCAGAGACAGACATTCAAGAACAAAGATTGGAAAGTCTACTCACCTAGCACAACCCCAGTCACCTCTTGGTACCCATCTGACAGCAGTTCTAGCGGCCTCCTCTCCTCCAAACCATCCTTCAAAGACCTCCCTGATCCAGTAAGCTTCCTTAGTATCTGGAGTATCGACTGGATATCTCTTGGTCCTCTGGGCGAATTTGTCATCAGTGACATGGCTCTCTGCGAACTCCTTCATTCCATCGATCCAAGAATAACCAACTCCATCAGAGAATTGTTCCTTCTGTCTCCACAGAATATCATCCGGAAGATAGGCCTTTCCTGATTTCTTAGAAGGTTCGATAGAAGGGTCTAAGTCATCTGGCTTGACGTCGAAAGCTTTTCTTAACAGGTACTTCTCCATTTGAGGTCTTCCATCAGCATCGTTAGTTTGATGTAAACCCTTTCCGAACATCTTCTCCTTAGCATCAATGTTCATTGATAGATCCAAGAAGCTCTTGTCTAAGAATGGAACTCTTGCTTCCAATCCCCAAGCCATCGTGGACTTGTTAGCTCTGAGACAATCGGCTGTGTGTAGGTTCTTGACTCTTCTGACACATTCTTGATGGAACGACTTGGCATCTGGAGCAGCGTGGAAGTAAAGGTAACCTCCATAGATTTCGTCGGATCCTTCTCCAGACAAAACCATCTTGACTCCCATAGCTTTGATCTTTCTCGAAAGTAGGTACATTGGAGTTGAAGCTCTGACTGTTGTCACATCGTAGGTTTCCAGATGGTAGATGACATCTGCGATAGCGTCTAAACCTTCTTGAACTGTGAATGTATGTTCGTGATGAACCGTTCCTAGATATCTAGCAGCAGACCTGGCTGCCATCAGATCTGGAGAGCCTGGAAGACCGATCGAGAAGGAGTGAAGTCTTGGCCAAGAAGCTAGAGTGTCTGCTTCGTTCTCAGCGTCCTCGTCGATTCCTACTGGAAGTCCATCAGGAGCTCCTCCGGATGGAGTAGCAGTTCCAGAGCTGATTCCCTTCTGCTTAGCTTCCCTACGCTTCTCGTAAGCTAACCTCTGAATCTCCGCCATCTTGTCGGTTTCTCTAGCAGCGATAGCAGCGATAAGACTTGAGTCCAATCCTCCAGACAGCAAGACTCCGTAAGGAACCTCAGACATCAGCCTCTTCTTGACAGCTTTCTCCAAAGATTCTCTGATCTCCTCGAGGTCAGCTTTGTTGGCTGGAATGTCGTCGATTAGATTTCCAGATTGATCCTTCGTCGTTCCATCGGTGGAGATCCAGCTTGGGTCGTAGTATCTGATAGTGGCTCCGCTTTCGTAAAGGTCGTTGTTTTGAGGTTTGCTGGAATCCCAGTAGTGACCAGGAGGGAAAGACCTGACTCTGTCACATTCTTCGTGGATTGCTTTGAGTTCCGATGAGAAGTAGGTCGCTCCTGGGTACTTGTAAGACCATCCCTGATAGAGAGTAGTGATTCCGATTGGATCTCTGGCTGCGATGCAGACAGCTGGAGAAACGGAGTTGTCCACCAAGACGAAGGAGAACATACCATCCAACATTGACACGAAGGACGGTCCATGTTCACGGTAGAGGTGGAGAATGACTTCACAGTCAGAGTGAGTCTTGAAGGTTGCTTCCTTGTCTGAAAGGTTCTTGCGAAGAGTTCGGTGGTTGTAGATCTCTCCGTTAACAGCTAAGATGAGCTTTCCGTCAGCAGAGACGAGTGGCTGAGCTCCGGTGTCTGATAAAGATCAAAGTCAAGGATGCAAAGGAAGGTAGCAGGTTTAAGGAGGTCAGCGGGCAGGGTTCTTGGGAGAGCAGGAGCAGGAAGAAAGGCCAGCAGGGCGTCGAGTCACCAAAGATAAGCTTCTCCACTTGGGAAAGAGGCTCATGAGATCTTGCAGAGTGGATTATAGATATCCTGCGATCTGGGAGTAAGATCATCTCGACTGCGACTGAAGGTGATAAGAGAGGAGGAGGAAGTCCCCACCCGAGAAGATCCTCCAATCTTGGACCCCAAGGGCCCAATCTTTCTGCTCCGAAGTTGCCTCTAAACGTCTTATCTCATCTCCGTTTCCCAAACTCTTTGCGATCAGAAAGACAAATTGACTCACCAACTCCTACGATAGCCAATCTCTCATGACAAAGGACGCTACCCTTTTGAGGAGAAGAAGCGTCTGCTTCATCTGTTACCACACAACCACTCCAATCTGGACCTCTATGCCTGATGCACCTGGAAAGGTTCAACATCTTTTGCCTGTAAGCAGATGCCTGTGGATGATGAATACATGCTAGAATACTGTAGTAGAAGTGGGAGGGGTTGCGAGAAGATTAGATTGGACCAGATGAAAGAGGAGAGATGAAAGGAAGTCGCCCAACTCACCCGCACTAGGAGTACCAGATTTAGAGTAAGTAGAATGAATGTAACCAGTTTGCCAAGAGGAGAGAGAGAAAGAAAGGAGGGCAGAAGTTTGAGAATTGGACCAAGAGATTAGAAGAAGGGAGGAAGAAATGATGACTCGGTCAGTCGAATCCTGCTCAGATGGTTTCTCGTGTGCTAACAGAAGTGAAGACAGTAGAACTCTGATCTGATTGGTTCCCTAGCTAGATAGTTACCATGCTTTGGGATAGAGTTGCAGAGTCGGGAGGAAAGGTTGATGAAGTTAATAAGAAGAAGGTTGTTAAGCATTGTGATCGGTTTTCGTGAATTCTTATTTTCCGCATATGCGCTGAAATTCTTCAATTCCGCTTGAATCCGAGTCGACGACGACTCTTTCTCTCTTTTCAGTAAAGGCAAATTGTGATGATTAAAACCAGCAGTGGTGTTGTACAAATGTTTGAAAAACGTGTATTACAGTGGATCTCTGATTCAACTTTCCCAATTCCCCCTCTCTCCATCCTCCCCCTCTATACCCTCTCTCACGTCCCCATGAGCATTTCTCTCTTCTCATCGTCTGTCATATCGTCAAATGCGAGGGGAGAGTTCTTCTTGGAAGGCGACGATCTACCCCTGAAGCTACTTGCCAGGCTTGAGCGAGTACTATCCACTGACGACCTTCCAGAGTTAAGATCACCTGTCTCCAAGCGAAGCCTACTCTTGCTCGGTGAACCAAGAAGTCTGTCTTTCAAAGAGGAGCTAGATGACGAATGCGAGATTGTTCTACCGTTCTGAACCGGTGTATTTAGGTTGTTGACCGATTGTGATTTCCGAAGCGAAGAGTTGGAGACTGGTCCCAGCAAGACTGGTCCAAGCATCGGTAGAGAAACCTCAGGGATCTGGTCTGATCTTGGATCTGGAGGTGGCATGGAATCTGCACTCAAAGACTTCTGCATCGAGGAGGAGAAAGATCTCGAACGAGATACGTCACCGAAGCTCTCTCGCTCTCTATCGGGGGAGTTCTCTTCCAGATGACCAATCGAGCTTCCCTGAAGCGTTGATGAAGAACCTGACCCTGAGCGGGTCCTCAGTTTTTTCATGAAAACGCCCAGCCTAGAAGGCGGCGAGGAGGTGGCAGGGGTAGAGAGCCTTGCACTTAATGAATTCGAAGTGGAACTCCTCGAACGTTCGACCAGGACAGCTGGATGAGAATCGACTTCTTGCCTGGTGGAAAGCTCTCCAGATTCATCTTCTTCCTCGTCATCATCATCGCTATCTTGATAAGCTTCGATCTGAGCGTCACGAGCGTGATGAGCACCAAAACCGTGCTCCTCCACGTCATCCTGAGAAGTATTTGAAGAATCCGCTTCGGTGAGGAGAGAGCCTTTTGGGGTTGGTGGCTCTATGTTGAGAGTCAATCCTCTGGTGTGCAATTGCTGAGACTTCGGTTCTTGGGACTTGACCTGTTTGGCGCCCTTGATGCGTTGAGGTCTGTGCGAAAGAAGTCCTTTGAGAAGGCTCGTCTTTTGAGACCAAGCGGCCCGAATGATGTCTAAGAAGAAACGAATAGGGAAAAAGGAGAAAGAAGAAGAAGAAGTCAGGTCTAGAAAACGAGGCGAGAACAGAAAGGGGGCCCCGTTTAGGCAACCAAATACTCACCTCGTTTGAAGTTGTTCGCTAGATCCACGTAAGCCCAGGTACGATTCCTGTATTCCAGCATCGGCGCCCGGAACACGAGATCGTACACGTCAGTGATTGACTTCTGCTTCTCTCCCTTGTACGAGAGGCAAAAAGTGGTCTCGGCGAGTTTGACGTAGACGAAAGTGAAGTTGGCTGAAGCTCGACTTCGCATCTCCTCCGCTTCCTTGTTGGATACTGCTGTCTGACCATTCTCCTCATCAGATCCTTCTGGCTCTGCTGTCTTCCTGTGATCAGGTGTCGACGGCCTGGAGTCTGGAGTTCCTGATTTCGAAGATGATTTGGCTCCGTTCTTCTTGACCAAGTCTTTGGAGTCTTCGCTTGACTCTCCGCTACCACCGTTCCCGCCCTTGAGACGAGCGAAAGGATTCTTTTTCTTCTTCTTCGTCTCGACATAAGGTGGACAGCGCGTGACGGCAGCGGCGGCTTCTTCCTCCTTTCTTTTCTTCTCCTTCTCTTCCGATTCCTTCTCCTTCCGACGAGCGGAGCCAAAGACGTAATCCATGATTTCTCGACCAACCTTGATCTCCAGTTGGACCTTGACGGGGTGCAGACTGAACTCGAATTGATCGATGATGGAGATTCCTCCAACTGGAGCAAGGACCGACCAGATCGCGTTAAGGAAACGACCGTCCTTAGCCATCGGATGGTCGCTAGTCTTGCTGTGTTTGCTGACGATCTCAGTGAAGACGGCGTTTGGACGAACGTTGAGAGCCTGGAGATCAACAAGGGAGAACGTGTTGGCAGCTGAGTTGTCAGCCTTATTGAGCCAAGTGAAGCTGGCACCTTTGAGAGCGAGCTTAGCGAGTAGTTCTCCAGGAGTATCGCCCATCATGTTCCAAGCGATATCGTTCGCATGCGCTTCAAATCGAAGAGCTGACTTCTTGTCCTTGTCCTTTCCAGACTGATCTTGAGAAGTGGTGATGGCCTCGTTGATGAGAAGCAGCTCTCGAACCATCTCCACAGCCTCAGCCTTTAGAGAGAGGAAGTCCAATCGACCTTTCTGGTTGAGATGTTCGAAGTTCAGGCGATACTGGGTGTGCAAGTCTTTGGCGTGACGGATTCGGCCCTGTAGATCGGCGACGATGCACGCGAGAGCAGAGGGATCGGAGAAGTCGTAGCTGAACAGCATCGTCTCGAGTCGCTTGACGTGATCCCGGTAAGCAGGGTCTCGATGAAGCAGAAGATCTGTGACGACGTTGTAGAGAGCAGCGAAGTGGGTCGAGTTGGCTGCTACGGCGAACCGAGGGCAGCGAACCTTCACCAGATCCATATGGTGGCGAAGATGATCGGTAGAGGCGTCGTCCTTGTAGTCCGGATCTGCTACTGGTCTTGAGAAGTCATGCATACGAAGCTGAAGGAAAAGTTAGGGAAGAGGGTCAGCGGGAAGTCGCACGTTGCAGCCGACATCGAATAGAGAACACTCACCTTATTGAATTTGTCATATTGCATACTGGCATCTGTCAGAGGAACAACTCTATCGAAGTCTCTGGATGGAGCACTCGAGGCTATCAGAGTTTCCAGTGGAACGAATGCAAAGCCAAATTGACCGAGGTCGGGTCGCAGAAAAGAGGAGCATTCCGCAGTCGGATGGAAGACCTGAAGACCGTCCAGAGAGGCAAAGTTACGATAGAGAGCTCTCTCATTGATCGAGTCGTCGTCTAAAGCCTCGTCCCTCACAGAGTAGTTCTGAAGTCGCCCGCGGACAGCGGTGATGACGAGGGAAGAGTCCTTGTCTCTCTCGCTCTGCAGAACGATCTGAGGCTTGAGGAAGACGCAGACGTTGCTCTTGTTGATGGAGAACTCTTTGGAAATTCCGTATCCTGGCTCAACGAGAGGCGGAGGACGAAGTTCTCTGGTAAGGTCGTCCTTGGCTTCTGCCTCTTCCACGTAGTGCATCGTATCGTTCAAGAGACCATGGAGAAGATCGGCGCCTTCTTCGTCCTGTTCATCAGAAGAGAAGGGTGACTTGCTCTTGGGTTTTCCTTTCCCTTTGGCCTCTTCTCTTTCTCCTTCTTCGTCTTCTTGCTTGTTAAGGTCTCGAATGGCTTTCAGAGCGCGAGAAGTCATATGATGACAGAAACCTCGACGAGCTCTGGAGGAGAGATAGTACTTAAGAAGGACATCTCGAGTCGAATTGTTGAAGAAGATGGTTGGGTTATGAATGAAGAATCGTTGCTGGAATGTTTCCCAGTCGCGGTAGAGGGCTCCTACGTCTAGAGACTCGCCATCCCTCGATCCGTGAGAAGCGGCTCCTAAAGGAATCGTCCCTCCGCTCTTCCTGGCTTCCTCAAGACGTTCCAGATGCTCAACGAAGTTGTTGAGAGTTTCGATCTTCCCTCGGCACTCCTTGACCTTGACTTTAGCTTCTTTCTCCGAGTCCCTTCGTCGATCTTTGGAGCTCGATTCAGTCTCGTCGGAGACATTTCCCTCTTGACTCTCGTTCTCTGGGGGAAGAGATCTCGGTTGGTCCTCCAGTTCCTCCAACTCAGTCTTCAGTACCTTGAGTCGAACTTTCGCAAGGTCAACTTGGGTTGAAGGAGCACCTGCGAGGAGACGGGGGACAGAGAAACAAAACGAGTCAGTTCAGACGCTCTTAGCTCGTCAGTAACAATGCTGAGCTCAAGTGACTTACTAGGTCCTTGTCCGACAAGGCAGGTGTGACTCTTCTCCTTCCCGAACTTGGAGTGCTCCAAACGAGAGAGCGCCTCTTCGTCAGCTCGATCTTCCTCCTGCTCCGGCCCAGAACTCTCATCGTCTCCCGCCTCTTCCTCGCGGGTCGTCATGTCATGAGACTCCTTTTGACGACGAGCGTTACGAGCGCGACGCTCCCTCTTCGAATCGATGTGACGATAGTAGTTGAATCGAGGGCACACGAGAGCTTGTCCTAGCTTGAGTTTGGGGGAATCGTTCTCTGGAGGACTCCAATCCAACTCAACAAAATCGTTCATGTCCACCCATTCGAGATCCGAGTCTGGGATGGTGCAATCTCCTTCAAAGAGATCGCTTTGGACTCCTTCGTCTGAATCATCGAAGGGGACGAGACGCTTGTCAGGCTCACTGAATCGAGCGATGAGCGTTCGAAGATCGATGTTGTCGCAGTCCACTTCGGCTTCGTAGAAGGGCTTGTGAAGGACTTTCCGAGGACCTCCAAGCTGGGGCATGTCCTTGATCGTCTCTTGCTGACGTTGATGAAAGTCGAGATTGAACTTTCCGACTCTGGCTTTGACTCCAAGCAGCGTCGTCGTACCGTTGGCCCACTCAGCGTCAGACATTTGCATGTAGACGTGAGTGATGAAAAGAGGTGCGAGATCGAAGCGGTACTTGATAGTTCCAAGGTGTTGACCGAACTTGGGAGAAGGAGCTGGTGTGTTTGGGAAGAGGCTTCCATGACGAATCGGCAGGCCCATGGCGCTGCTGAAGAGTCTGGTCCAAGCCCAGAAGTTCTCCCACGCTAGCGGAGTGAAGAAGAAGTTGTTGGGTGATCCCTTCTTCTCGTGTGTTCTATCGCCGTATCCAGTCAAACCCTCCTCAGGCGAGAAGACTGAGAGCGAGAAATGGACGTGATGAGACCGCCAGCCTTCGAAGGAGTCGAGCTAAATGGAGAGACGAGGGAGTAAAACTTATGATCAGAATTATGAAAGGACACATGAACTGAAAAGAATCGCGATCTGACACTCTCGGACTCACCTTCTCACGCTCCTCCTCTGGCAGAGTGTCAACGTACTCTTTAGATCGAGTGACCACCTCCCAGTGAGGAATCTTCTCGAACTTTCTACATTCACGATAGAAAGGAGTTCCTTCGCATCGAGGCTTGCGTTGGCAGTTCTCATCGGTGCAGGTGTGTTCGAATTGAAGTCCAACACCCCATCGAATTCCGTTGGTGAGTCTAGCGACGATCTTTTGGAAGGAGGGATCTTTCATGTAGCGTCTAGTTCCACTGGAAGCAAGTGAGTTGTCTCCAAACGACTTGCGATCCGAATCGTCGAGTTTGCTCGTCGCAGCACCAGCAGCAGCTTCGTCGATGTAGTCCTTCAAGTCCGGGATGGCTAGCATGTACTCGTTGCTGATGATCTGAAAGAACTCATGATCGTCATTCTCGAATCCAAGTCTCATGTCTACGCTACCACGCCAGCACTTGACCCAACCAGCACCGTGACCAAGGATGTTGTAAGGGTCTCGACTTCCCTTGAGATAGATATGCAAATCCCCTTCTCCAGCGAACAAGATGTTGACCTTTCCATGCAGTATCAGTGGAAGCTTGTCCCAGAAACCAAGTCTCGGAGAAGGATCGTGAGGAGGACTGGTGATGGAATCGAAGACTCGTTGGACGTCTTGGATCGTCGGTTGGATCGACTGACCCCAGACGAGTCTTGTTGGGTAGGCAGTGTTGATCTTGACGACCGGAGAACCAAAGCACTTGACAGGCATGGCGACTTTGGGGACCATGATACCGTATTCTTTAGCCTCAGGATGTCCAGTAGCCGCAGGAACGACGACAGCAGGGACGTGCCTGGTAGACTCCTCTCCTCCAAGCTGCTCCCCAAAGACGACGTCTGCTGTGAGATCCCAGGAGCGGAGAGATTCGTCTTGACTTCGATGCATAGGAGGGATGTGCAAAAGAGGCAGCGGGTAGTCGCGAAGTTCGACTCTCCATTCGCTCATCCTCCAACGAAGACCAATGGGAACGAGAGTAGAGTAGAGGGTGTCCTTTGGCATCCCTTGTCCCTGTTCGAACAGGAAGTCTCTCAACTTGGATTCAGAGAACGATGGAGGTCCTATCTCGACCGAGACGTGGTTCATGGTAGAGCGAAGCAGAGGAGCTGTACGACTGGATCGAGCCATCTTGATGGGTAGCTCGGAAGCCTCTCTGCCTTGCGGATATCTCCCATGGATCCTTCTCAAAAGAGAATCCTCTCTTCTCACTTGCTCGCTCTTGGCGTTGGTGTATCTGCGAGCCCAGCTGGATGCGTTGAAGGCGTGGAGACGCTCCTGAGCTTCTTCGATCGACACTTCCGCACTAGCTCCGTTGGCGGTCCTGGAATCTTCGTCGTCTGTCTCATAGACAGAGGAGCTGACGGAGGTAGAGAAAGAGCTCCTACTCTTTGAGCGTTCGGCAGCACGAAGAGACTCGACTTTCGCTGCGAAGGCGGCGTCTCTTTCACTTCTAGCCGCCTGCTCATCGCTTCCAGCCCTCCAGATGAGATTGAGTCTGGTCTCCAAAGGGTCGTCTTGAGCCTCCAGTGTCAGAATTCGGAGCTTGATAGAGATCTTGGGTAGATGCTTTGGATCCTCGGCGACTGGACTGATGACAGAATCATCCTTACCAGAGACGAATTGGTGAACGAGCTGCTTGGTAGCCTTGAAGGCGACGAGGGCGTTCTCGATAACCTCGTGAAGCGAGTATCCATAAGGAACTCTGACGCTAGCGACATCTCCATTCACCGAGATGGTCCTTGGATCTTGACTCGAGTGGTCCTTCCTGTCCACCACGACCTTCCAATCTCTGAATCGAGCGATCTCTTCCCACACATCTGGCGAAGCTCCAGGCTGGGCGGTCTCTCCAGCTGCCATCAGAGATTCCCAAGAGACAGAGAAGCCTTCTTCCTCTGTGAATCTGGCGTCTGCTCTTCGCATAACCAAGAAGAGGTTGACGAAATGAGGAAGAGCGACGGAGCAGTGGACGTCGCTGAGGAAGACGCTGAGATGAACCGATGGTCTGAGCTTCCGAGACTTCTTCTGCTTCTTATTTTCTGGTTCTCCCGACTTGGGAGGAGAGTGAATGGATTGGCCATCTGAAGAGCCTTTTGGTACAAGACTTCTGAGAGAAGCGACAGCAACCAGAAGACAATACGTGTGAAGAAGTTCGATCTTTAAGTTGATTCGCTTGCTCTTCTCAGTGACAATTGTCACTTCAGCGTTTGACTTTCCAACTTTGCTGCTGATTGATCCAGGAGGTCGAACTGTGACTACAGTTTGGGAGAAGGGCATCCAGAAGATGAAGTTGGACCTGTCGGCTTGATTGAACGTCTTTCTGGCTCTTTGCTTCCTGGTAATTGGTGTATCAGCAGTCTTCTGGAAGTCCCAGACTGCTGGAGCAAAGACAGAAGGAGAGGTTGGAACGTCTTTGCCGGTCTCTTCCTCCAGACCGTCGTCTTTCACTTCCTCCTTCTTTCCAACCGATTCTCCTTCAGACGGCTTCTCGTGTTGTTTAACAGCTTGCTCCGCGTCCAAGACAGGGAAAAGACCAATCTCGTAGAGGTTGACTTTTGCGATGGCAGCCCTTCCGTGACGAGAAGCGTGAGCCAGTCCAGAAATCTTGATGTCCTCCGGAAGGTCCAAGTTGCTTCGGAAGCCGTAAGTGTATTTGGAGGAACCAGTGGACTGAAATCCGAGCTTATCCACACAGTGAGTGTACTCCAGCACGACTCTCTTCGATTCGAATCCTACTCCTCGAGAGATGTTGGCGTCGCAGCGAGCATCATTACCTCCGACGTGAGCTACGAACGATCCAATCGAAACGTAGACAGTGACATTTGAAGGAAGCTTGTCTATCACGGGAACGACCCTGTGCATCGAGAGGAGTAGAGGAAACAGTCTGGGTCAGTGAATCTTTTTGGGGATCGGAAAGAAATGCCTGAGCTTTTTCACTCACTCTTTTTCGACGGCCTCTTTCTCCTGCTCCTCCTCTTCAGTTTCCATCACAGCCTCTCCACCAAACAACGAAGGATCGACTCCCTTCTTTGAATGTGCAATCACTTCTGCCATAGCCGAGCAGCTTTCCAAGACCGCAGGTCTCCAGAGCTCCACGTCAATGTCGCCCAAAGAGCACCTGACGTCGACACTTGTGTGCTTCCTCTGGAACCTTGTCAGATTCGTGAACTGATCCTGATTTCCGGAGCTATCCGAATTGAGAGAGAGATCGAATTGATGAATTGATAAGAGATGGTGCTCTGCAACATTGAGACCGCTCGGAGGGGCGTTTGGAGGTTCAGGAAACTCTTGATGAAGGTTGACGGAAGAAGATGGAGTTGCTAGGTACACGTCCAGGGATCCAAATTCCAGATTCGACTCTAGATGGTAGGTCAGAGCGAACTGTTGGGAGGAAGCAGAAGTAGAGTCGGGTGTCTTGTAATTCTTTCCAGAATTCAAGGACGACTTCCTTTGAGTCGACGAGGTTTTGGAAGCTAAATTCAAAGCATCTTCTTCCTGCGATTGGAGATGTCTCATCTGCTTCAGAGCTTCTTCCATAGTCATCGACCTTTTCGGAGACTGATCTTGATCTGAGGGAGGCTGAAGGGAAGAAACACCGACTTCCGATTCAGCGGTCAAAGCTGCAGGTTCTTCCACCAAAGGAACTACTTCTTTATCTTGCTTTCCGCCAAACAAGAAAGACGCCTTTCTCACAGGATTCATACGTTTGACGTCCCTAGAGTAGGCAGAGAATTCGAGCTGATTCTTGGCCAGAGCTTTCCAACCGGCTTTCCTTTCGGCTTCCGATCGTTTGACGAATCCTTCTTGATAGTTTCCATGAAGAACTGCTCCTATCCTAGGCAGAGAGATGATTAGCGTGGACTGACTAGGAGCTGCCGGGTTTGCAGGTTTATCTCTCCTTCTAGAAGTCACTTCGTAGTGAATGTTCTTGACCTCCATCGAGATCGCTAAGCGAGGAATTCCGGTGACTTCTCGTTCTTTCTGCTTTGACTTGTCGAAGGGAGGCGAAGAGTCAGAGAACGACTTTGATTGTTGGTAGCCTTGAGTCTTCTGCTTCTTCTGACGGGTAGCCTCGAATTCAGCTTTCGCGAGAGCACTGAAAGTCAATAGAGATGCCACGTGCTCCAGATTGATGTCTCCAGAGACTTCCCCGAGCGAAGCCTCGCCAACGATAGCATGTTCGTTAGGATCGCTCTCAAAGTACTTTCTGGCTCCAACTTCTCCAGCGCTCTGGAGGGAAGAGTACAATCCAAATGGCGTCCATATAGACCGACAGCTGAGAGATAGGTCTTTTGCGTCGAGCACCTTTGATCGATTGGTTACTGGTTCGTCGTTGATTCCACAGTCGGCTTGAAGACTCTTGAAGTTGAGATCTAACTGGAAAGCTCTTCGTTTCTCGATGAGAATGAGGGGATCTTCCTGGTTGCTAGCCTTGTTGTTAGCGAATCCTCTCCAAATCCTGTCAGCAATTCCAGCGAATCTGCTGGTGCCGGCAGCAGAGATAGCCTTCCCACTTTTGACACCACAGCTTCCTAGCCAGAACTGATGAAGTTCGTCTGAGTGATCACTGGTCTTCAATGAGAACTCCAGCCCTTTGAGTAGCGTTCTAATCTGCAGAGAAGAAGGGAAAGCTGCGATGGATTCCTTCGGCTGCTTTGAAGTTGAGGAAGAGTCAAGATTTGAGGAGTCGGATCTAGCTAGGAGCGATGGTCTAGGACAGGAATTGGCTTCGATCAGAGGCATTGAGATGGAGAGAGAACCTAGGAGTCCAAGGAACAATGCTGCTCCAGAGCTCCTCTTGAGATTGCTTTGAAGGGTTTCGGTGGCTACCTTGATGTGAGCTTCATCCGTCCCTGTACTGATGGAGGTGAATCGTTTATACAGAGAGAGAATTGATGGTAAGGTGGAATACAATCAGTCAGATGCAAACGTCGCTCACTTAGATTAGTATACTCACCTCAGATCATCCTTCTTCTCCTCCAGACTCTCTCCTTGAGACTCAAACTCTTCCCTCTTCATTCCACTCTTCATTCTCTGCTGCCTTCTCTTTTCAATCACTCCCAATACTTGCATGACAGCGTCCATTCCAACATTGACCTTTGGAATCCTGATTCCAACTTGAACTGCTTCGTTTTGAACACTAAAGCTGGGACCTAGCAAGACAGACATCTCTAGAGAAGTGACGTTTGGGATAGATAGGAGCCTAGCTTGTTGAGGAATGGTAGCATGACTGGAAGAGGATGTGGAAGTGCTAAACTTCTTGAGACCTCCCAAACCTTTGGTCCTATTACTAGATAGACCTTTGGTTCCCCAACCAGTATCAGAAGAGAAAGTTGAAGTTGGATCAGGTTCCAGAGCCCAGTCCGCCCACCGATCTGTCCAGCCACTCAGAGCGATCGTTGACATCGCGTTCAACATTGAGGCGCTGTTGCTTCTCTTCAAGGTAGGAGACGAAGGAGTCGTAGGTGGAGTCGAAGAATCGGGTCCTATTCCTGAAAGCCACTGAGCGCTAGAAGAAGTATCCATATTCCGAGCTTTTCCACGAGATGAACTTGGTCTGGAGGATTTAGCGTAGTTCTTGAATGAAGGTCTGCTGGGAGTTTGTGGACGACTAGCACTTGATAGATTGGAATCATTGAAAGTTGAACTTGAGATTGAATGACCGTAGGAAGTGGAGGACTTTCTTTGACTGTCACGAGTAGGTTCTTTGGCAAAGGAAGTTTCGAAGATTTGAACTCCCTCGAAAGATAGTTTGAGGCTCCCCTTTCCAGCAGGAATTCCAGTCCTAACGTAGCTAGCAGCTCCTTTCGCACCTTCTCCTATCCTTCCCGACATGCTGTAAAGTGCATCGGATAACCTTTGACTCATTGCTTGCTGATTCTCATCTCCATCTTCAGCTTCACGTCCATCGAGATCGGAATCTCCTAGAGAGAAATTGCAAGGGTTCCCATCCTTCCCCTTCTGAGTAACCAAAGCCATTGAGAAATCACCATGGATCCTGCCCACTCTTAACACTGCTTCGGATTCTTGATGATAGATCTCCATCCTTTCGATCTCAATGTCCACCAGAGAGGCGAGCATTGGAAGTGCAGAGGCAGTCAGGTAGAAAGCTGATCTAGAGGCCTTCAAGAAGAGACTCTTGATCCTTGGCAACCAATGGAGCTGAAGGTAGAGTTTGGAAACGTAAAGAAAGTAGAGGGGCATGGTGCGATAGTTGAAAGAAGAAGGTGTAGGTAATCTCGAAGACGAGGCTTTCACTTGGTTTCCATCTTGATTGGAGTTGAACGGAGATGATGGTTGAGATCTAGAGGATCCAGATTGAAGGGATGAGAAGGTGTATGTTTCGGAGGGAGAACCTAGTGATGGCAGAGCAGGGGTGGTTTGAGGGCTCTGCAACAGGATCCTCAATCTCTCTTCCTGTTCCTCCTTCTCCTTCCTTGCTTCCATGATTGCATCTTCTTTCTTCTTCCTCTCCCCTTCTATCCTCTCCTTCTCCGCTTCTTGATCGTTGGAAGGTCTGGGTAGACGAATTCCAACTCCCTTGACGTGAATGGTCAGGAAGGACCTTCTCTTGACTGATTCCCCATTGATTGACTTGCGATTCTTATCTGACCAAAAGATGGGCTGAATTTGCTGAATCCTGACAATTAATCCATCATTGCCATAATCCCTTTCTCCGTTGAAACACTCAGCTGAATTGGAATTGGAAGGGAAACCATTTGACCTCCATTCTATCCCTCTGATCCCTCTGAGACCGACTCTCTTGACTCTTAAAGGACCTCGTAAGAATAAGCGAGGTATTCGCGGTAGAATGGATCGAAAGAATAGGAAAGTTGATAGTAGAAGTAGGAAGATTGATAGAAAGTATTGGGATTGGTAGAATGGAGATGGAGATGGAGAGGAAGAGGAAGAGTTGATGCTGGTGGAGGTGGCACTGGATGACATGCTTAGATTGACTGACTGATTTGTCGCTCCCGTGATTAGAGGTAGAGTAGAGTCAAGTTGAAGATGTTGAGAAGATGGAGTAATATTGTGTGTTACTGTCCACTCATTCTCTCCCCGGACTGGCTCAAGTTCTTTAGATTGGACTGATCGATGAGAGCTAAGAGAATCTAAGACTTTGTTCTCTCAATCTTCTCGACCTTCAAGCTTCAAGTCAAGTTTCGATGTTGGCGGAGAATTGAGAAATTGCAATTCCAAGGAGGGTTTGATCCGAACTCTCCATAACTCCACCTACCAATTTTGTTTAGTGAATCTTGTTCGCATCTCCCGTCAACGCATCAACAGAGCTCATATAAAACACCCAACAATTTGATTCTGAAGACAGTCTGCAGTTCTGACCTTCCAATCGAGAGAATCTTGCGTGGCCGAGAACCTCATCTCTCTACAGCCTGCCCCTTCTTCAGGATTGGATTCGCTAATCTCAAAGGACAACCCTATCACACATTCAGTTGAAGTTCAGAGGTCTTTTCGGTTCGACTTAATTGCTTGTCATCGTACATACAAGTAGGAGCCCCATTTCCGAACAATGCAAAAAGGCGAGCAATGAGGTGACAAGAGAAAAGATGGAGACCGAAGAGAGAGAGATTTTCGTTAATCTACATGCTAGGAGAAAAAGAAAATTGTTATTAGCAATAAGGGACACCCTGAAAGAGAGTAGAGGAAGAGGAATCTATACACAAAAGGGAATACGCGAGACAAAAAGTAATTGGAGTCGAGAATCTTCAGTCCCCTTTCTTACTCCCACTAAAATTCCTAGCTGGGGGAGGAGCAACTTGTGCAGATTTAGCTTTAGTTCCAGCAATCTTCCTATCTTGAATTGGACTACTGATACTTGAATTTGAAGAACTAGGGTTTAGATTCAAACCGATAGCCCCTCTTTTAGTTGAAGAAAGATTGACAGCTCTCCAAGGAGAATCTGAATTCGAAGGGTCATTCGTATCCTGGTTTAAATGATTACTAGAAAGGGAGTTGGAGCTAGAATGAGATCTAAACATATTAGAAGTTGAATTTTGAGGTGAAGATTGAGAATAAGAGTGTTTTGATAACTTGGATGGAGTTCTAGGTAGAGTCGAATTGGAAAGAGTGTTGTTTGGATTTAAAGAAGATCTATCTCTTGATGAAGGTGAGATTTGACCATTTCTACTTGCAATTGAGATTTGAGATAGATTTCCATCTTCTTCTTCATCATCTTCTAAACCCCAAGCTTCACTTGAATTCCTTAATCCAACCTTCCCTCTAGAAACCTTTTCTTCTTGATATTCTTCTTCATCTTCTTCATTTAGTAAACCCATTTGTTCAGATCCTTGACCTTCTTCTGTCACTCTTCCCTTCTTCTTTCTATATGGAGCTAGACCAATCTTTCCTTTCGTGACCTCCTTTTCTTCTTCTTGATCATCGTCATCTACATTTGGAGAAGGGGATCCGAATCTATAGAGAGCATAACAGATCGCTAAGATGATAAAGAGAGTAGGTACCACCAGAAGCCAAGTGGAGAGGCCGGTGATGAACTCCGGAGCGCCAGTAGCTTCTACCGTAGAGGTTGAGAATGAGGAAGAAGTTGGTGTTGAAGAGTTCAATCCGGATACTTGGTCTGGAAGGGCTGCTCGGGCTCTGTGATAAGGGCAGAGGGGGGAGGGAGAGATGGGTTGAGTAGCTAGTACTTGGAGGAAGCTGCTGAGATGCTGCTTGATGGAACATCTTTCTGAGAACCTGAAAGTGGTCTGATTGAAGATCTGAAACGATTTCTGGAAAGTACTTCTTCCAAAGAGAGCCTCTCGGTATCAACCATGATCCCGTTGCCTCACCCTCTCCCTTTCTCTACTCCCTCTCCTTCACCGTCTTTGTAACGCGCCAATTGATCTAGATGCTGACTGTTTGACTAACCTTTGTCTGTACATCTTTATTCCTATTCCACTCATCGACTATTTCGGACTATCGTGCTATCGGAGAATCAAAGTATGGCTCGACTTGGCGAGGTGATTAACAGCAGCTGCTGCGTCTTATAGGAGAGAGAGAGTTGAGGTTGTTGGAGTATAGATTTGACTTGAATGGGCGGTCGATGAATGCAAAGGAAAGATCTTTTGATGGCTTTAGTGAAATGGAATTGGAATGGGAGAGGGTCAAGAGCAGAGAAAGGGAGAAGGTGCCGATGAAGAACGGAACAAAAGGTCACAACTCGAGCCCCTTTGGGAACGAGATTCAATTTTGCTTCCTCTTCAAATCCTGTTACCAATCACTTTGTTCTTTCTACCATTTACATACCAGTAATCCTCTAAGGATGACAACTTCATCTCAAACTGAACACGAGCGTTCCATCAGCTGGTCTCTTTCTCTTTACCTCACCGAGCCAACATCTCTACCTTTCCTGAATTCAAATCCAACTCTCTCCAAGTCAATCATCTTCGTCGGAGGCTTGACAGATGCACCTGGAACGGTTCCTTACATTCCAAGCTTAGTACGAACTCTTCATTCAATAGGATGGTCTCTAATCATGCCAACTCTCTCTTCTTCTCTCGGCGGTTATGGTCAAGCGTCTCTAGAAGGTGACGCCCAAGAAATTCAACTCTTACTTTGTCATCTAAAGAAACAACAGGTGATCTTGATGGGTCATTCAACGGGATGTCAAGATCTAATGACCTACCTTTCAAAAGATAGACCGCAGAAAGTAAAAGGTGTGATCCTTCAAGCTCCAGTTTCTGATAGAGATGATTTTAATTGTAGGAATCCAGATGGAAGTGAAGAGTTGGAATTAGCCACAAAACTGGTTAAAGAGGGCAAAGGTCATCAATTACTGCCTAGAGACATTTCCTCCGATTCTGAAAATGGGAGTGAAGATCTGAAAGGGAACACTAATCTTATCATCAACCCCGCTTTCACTGCTTATAGATATCATTCTTTATTCTCCAAGAATGGGGACGATGATTTCTTCTCGAACGATCTAAGTGATGAGGAATTGAAAGAAAGGTTTGAACCGATTTTAAAGAGGGGGAAGGTTTTGGCTTTGCTGGGCGAAGACGAGTGAGTAGAATCTTGAGCTGATTCCAAGACTCGAGGACAACAAACCTCCAAAATGTGAGAGTCAAAATGAACGTTAAACTGATGTTCCTCTTTCTTCCTGCTTCTCGTCACCTTCCAGCGAGTTCGTTCCTAAACCATTAACTTCAGAAAGTTTTCAGAAACGTTGGTCTTCACTTTTCGACTCTTGGGATTTCGAGGTTCATCTCTTGAAAAAAGCGAATCATAAGGTTGAAAGGGGGGAGGCTCAAGTGCAGTTATGTAGGAAAGTGAAGGAGTTCGTGGAAAGAGTTGGATAGTTCGGAAAATCTAGACCTTCGAATCTCTCTATTTTCTCTTCTATGGATGGCTTTCTTTAGCTGAAAGTCAGATGGTTCCGATCTGTTCAAGTCGATCTCAAGAAGGGGCTTGCCGAAATTTGTTGAAAGCGGACCGTTCTAAGATCGAAAGCATCGTTTGCTCTCCCTCAGTCTTTTCGACAAATCCCATAACATTCACCGGTAGCAGATGACAGAGCATAGAGACTTCATGTTCCTTTTTTTTCTGACCCAGACTTCCGAAGTGAGCCGTAGCAGGTCGGGCTCTCCTCCGAATCCCTCTACGAAAAAAGGGTTGTTGACGTTCTGGAGCAGAATAGCCCCACTAAGTCTCGTTTGAGCTGGTCCAAGATGAAGATGTGACAAGGTTCTTCCAAAAGAATTGAAAGTCAAGCAGTCGGAAAGCGACCTCGAGTTAATCTCGCAGGAGTCAAAGTCAAGGTGGTGACGCGAGATTCCCCGTTTCGCCTACGGGACCATTTCTGAAGAGTTACAATTAAAACTTACAGGTAGAAGGTCAACTGACAGCTAACAGCTTGTCCGACGTGACAGAGAGCGTGTTTTTCCATTTCAAGGCTACTGCAGAATCGACGAACCCCAAAGACAATGTTCGAAGCTCTATCCACTCAAAAGCTATCTTTCTGAGACCTCGGCTTTTAGCAGAATCTCCTAAGATGATCACGAGAGCGAGGATAACGTTGTGAGATTCGGCCTCATCTTATGACACCACGCTCAATCTACCGTTCCGATAATGACTGGAACAGAGAGAAGATTCGGAACTAGGCATAGAACAAATATAGAACATCCGGACGTGAGAATCAATCTGTAGTAGACTAGAGTGTACTTTGGCGGGTAGGAGAACTGACGGAACAGAGAGACGTGAGACCTTTCGGTCAGCTTTTGGCGTTTCGAACTGAATTCTTCACCATCACCAAAGACTCAAATCTCACTTCTCAACTCATAACGAGGTTCTCTAAATCAACTGCAAGAGGACTCCGATTCCGAACAGAGCGGAGATAGCGTAGAGAGCTTTGTTGTTGATTCTTCTTCCTGAGTCACTGTCACCTTGACCCAAGTGGTACTTGAGGAAGTCTTGGTAGGTACCAATCTGTAAATTCACAGTCTTTGAGATCTTGTGGGCACAATCCTGGGCACTCTCAAAACCGGAGAGTAGAAACCGTAGATGTTGATGGGCGTGTCATTGTGTGTTGCTCTAGCGGAGAGTACCCGAACAATTCACTTTGATCTTCCGTTCCGACCACCGTGAGATTACCATCTTGAATTTGACATCTCTCTGCGATATCTTTGCAAATCGTGACGGAGGCATTGTAAGGTTGCTCCCATCGAACGGCGTTGATGACCAGCGAGCAATTTGAGATGGTAGAGTTTAGATCCATGATGCTGTTTTGATATTTGAGAGTAATACACGAAGAATGAAAGAAATGAATAAAAGAGAAATTTTCGGGGCTCTTAGGTATAGCACTTTGGGAAACGTTCTGCCTTTTGGAGAATGCGAGCTAGTGACCACGAGGTCCTTGCAAAGTACTCCTCTAGGTGGATTCACGACTTCCCTTTCCTTCTTTCCTGACTTTCACGCAAACTTCAAGCTTAGATAAAGTTGCGTCTGCTGTTTCATTCTACAAAGTAGACTATCAACAGAAGGAATCAAAACCTAGTCATAATGCTCAAGCTCGGGATTTGTTTAGCATGCATGCTACTCGTCCTCACCAAGTGGGTTGAAGCAAACCTGATCAACGAGATAATTGAATCAGTCATGCCAGGCAACAGTGAGTGATTGAGAGGAAAGGAGCGAAGAGAGGGCTTCTGCTGACCTTCAGCCCCTTCTCTAACAACGATTCGTCGCAGCTTCCACTGCTGCTGGATCTACCAAGGCTCAGAACCAAACACAGAGACAAAGCCCCCATTCCTTCTATCGTAGCCCCTTTCCATCGCCTCCCGAGTGCGATGTGCGCGTCTGGGTCAGGAGTGAAGACCTCCGTCCTTCAAGCATCGTCGAAGGAGATGTCAGAATCTTGAATAATCTGACAGATCGATCTTTAGAAGAATGCAACATCGTATCTTGGTCATTGGGTCTACGCTTCAGAGAAAGAGGTGCCGTTCAGTATCTGACTGGGCGGCCTATGAGACCTACTCAACCTCAAGGTCTCAACTTGACTGCTCACGCTGATGATGAAGAAGCGGACCTTCCCTTCGAATCCGATCAGATGGTCTTTGGAAGTATTAAGGAAACAGTAAGAGATGAGGGTCGTGAATTAAGGAAGAAATGGGACCTGGATCTGGAGAGCTGGGTGGAGAAAGTCAGAGATTGGGAAGAATCAAGCGCTTATTCGGCTACCGAGAAAAACATCACTGTTTTCGAGAGTTTCTTGGATATGGGAAGTCCAGAAAGTACCAGATTAGATGGTGAGTCTTTATAAGGAAAAAGTCTGGATGTGTGCTCCGTCTTTTTCAAGAACTGAGCGACCATTGTCTGTTTCTGCTTCTACAGATTCTCCCAACCAACATCAAGTCGAGAGCTTCGCAGTCGTCGTCCCTTCCACCAATTTCCTTGCAACTGAAGCTGATTCTCATTCCGGGGGCTTGCATGGTCCTGCCGTGAGTTCGATTCTCGAGGTTGTGAGATCTCAACACCCCGCTGATTCTTCCCAACTCTACTTTCTGTGTCAGATCGAGGTCGGGTCTTCAATAGATCTAAGCTACTTCGCAAAGGTTAAATTGGCCAACGGCACTGCAATTGATGTCCCTGCGGGCAAGGCAACTTTCCTACCACTACCTCAAAGCGAAGTTGGTCTGTCGCTTGCAAGAGATGGCGAGACCGCCCCGCCCACTTCGGTCTTTGATCTGAAGTTCGAAAAGTGTAAGCAAGTGGACCAGCTGGACCATGATCAGGAATGGAAGATGGAACTGGAGATGCCCTCTATGGGACAACTTGTTCAGGGTACGTCCGACTCTGGCTGTTTTCTTGTTCTTATCTTTCTTCTAGCTGAAGTTTAGCTTACAAACCCTTCTCATTCAGGTCGGAACTATACTCTGAATGGAACATTGACTGGTCTTCTCTCTTCGAATCGCCTTCCCGTCAGCCTTTCCGTTCACCTCTCGGTTGACAGCCACTCGCATTGGGCTTTGAAGACTCTGACCGAAACCGAGGAGCTAGACATGGACATAGACATGGACTATTCCGGATCTCAGTCCAACAGAACTGAGCTTTTAAAAAAAGCTGCTGAGACCATCAAGAGGATCTCCCGCTCAACGGAAAAGCAACAACAGAGTCATCCTCACCTGGAAATGCTTTTGAGGGAAAACAAAAAGTCATTAGATGACCAGGGTCGAGAGAAGGAAATCTCATTCGGAAGAAACGAGTACTGGCGAAATGAAGTGAAAGGAACCGGTAGAAACCACGACTTTGAACAAGAAGCCGCGTCTCAACTCCGAACGAATTCAACTTTAACTTCCTACGACTTTCAAATTCATCTCACCATTCCCAACGACACCTTTCCCACCTCTAGATCAAGCTTTGATACTTTCACCTCATCGCTTCAGTTCGACCTCAAGACTGTAGACGTCGTAGACTTGGCCTGTCTTAATGTTCTAGTCAAGAAAGAAAAACGAATTAAGCCCTCGGAGACCGAGATTCTCCGATGCGACTCCTCCTCTTCTTCAGTCGAAAAACATTCAGAGATCAATCACGAGCTTTCCAATTGGGTTCTAGACAAGCACAAGATGAAGGATTCGGCGGAGCTTTGGAGAAAGGTTTTCGATACGAAGCCAAGATCTTGGAACGATGAGAATCTTCCAAGCCGCTCTCAGCATCAAACGGTTCAGGTGACGATCGTTCCAAGAATCTGGAGTGAGCCCAAGAGAACTCAGAAGCTGGAAGAGATACTCTCGACAAAAGAGGCTTCGAAGTACCCTCCCTTCCACTACTCGGAAGAATCAAGTCACGCTAGAGCCCCCATGTTGATCAAAGGTTCTCAAGAGGAAATCTTCAGAGCCGTCGATCTTCTAGTGGAAGAGAGGAAACATCACGAATCCATTCGTACCAATTCAAGCGCTGCAAATCTCAACCACCTGGATGCTTCTTTTCCAATCGTCCAAACTGTTTCAAGCTCTAGCGTCACTCTACACTCAAGTGGAATGAAAAAGTACAAGCTGAAGCAGATCAAACGCAAATTAGGCTCAGAGCACATGATCCCAAAATCGGAAAATAGGGATGACGAGGATGACTTCGCTCAGAGAGGTTTTCAAGTCATCAACATAAAGTTCTTAAGGCCTGGCGTTTGGCGATACCCAGCAAAGAGAGGTTCCGCCGCATTGGATATTGGTCTCATTTGGAACGAAAATGTCATGCTGGACATCTTGAAGGGTAGAAGAGGATGATTGATCGGGTTTGGCTCTGGATTGGACAGTTTCGCTTCTTATTTAATTTTTTCCCATCAGATTCTTTGTGATCTGCTTCTATGTTTAAAATTCTCAATCAAAACATTTGTCTCTCGCCTGTTCTTGTCGTCTCGGGGAATGAAGACTTAAAATTCCTGGGTGACAGATTACAAGAAGAAAGATTCGAGAAAAAACTGGAGATTGGAGAACGATGAGGTGAGAGAGACGAAAAAGAAAGGAGAATTGAAGCCTTGAAGGAGGATATAGCACACCGCCGCTGGGGTAAATAAGAAGAAGCTCAGGCTACTTTGCCTTGGCTTTCCCCTTCCCTTTCCCTTTCGGCCTCACTCCATCTTCCTCTCCCTGATCAGATGCCTCATCTTGATCTCCAGCATTCCAACTCCTATTTGGCAATCTAGTGAAAGAGCTTTCAGCGCCATTCTGATCCATAGAGGTGTCATGAGTGGAATGCATTGGTTGAGAATTTCTAGCTTGAGCAAAGAAGAGTTTGACTTTTCTTTTGGAGACGTTTTCGATCGAATAAGGATTGCCTGGGGAGAAGGAAGAGTCAAAGGTAGAAAGATGGACAAGAGGAGATCAGATGCTCGCTTTCCGAGTGAGGGATATCACTTTCGTTGAAATTGAACTCACCTCTAGGCACCAAGAACATCCCGCCTGGAGCGACGATGAAATTGCTCTTGAAGACTTTGACTCTGACTGCTCCTTCTATGACAACAAAGGTCTGCGATTGAGGGAAGAAAAGGAGGGGTGAGAAGACGGCTTCAAGGCGGATTCGAGATCTGACCCAACAAGAATTCCCTTTCCCTTTCCCATTTCCTAGACTCACGTAATTGTTGTCCTTGCTTGGTTTCGTTGGTTTCAGCCCATTCACTGGAATCTCCAAGACTCCAGCCGCCATGAACTCATCTACACCGAAAACCTTTTCGAAAAAGAAAGAATTATTGAAAGCCTTCCTCGGTCGAGTCTGTTTCGAGGTACAAGCAATTCCTGTAATAAGGGTCAGAGACAACGGAAAAAAAAGAAAAAAAAAGGTGTCAAAAACAGAGAAGCCATTCGAATCCCGAAACAGACTATCCGATTTCATCCAAGGTACTCACTTCGTTCCAGCTCTGTTCCCTGTTCAGCATCAAACACAACACCATGAGTATTAGTTTCGGCATCCCAATCATCTTCAGGATGTTTCGTAGCAGCTGTAGGATCCAAAGCCATGTCTTCATATTCAATTTCATCTTCTCCATCTTCATCTGGATTTCTCTTTATCCTTTTAACCTTTTTAGTGTTCTTGATACCAGATTTCTTAGGCATAGCCAACTTCATCCCAGAGAAAGTGCCTTCACCCTCTGCTCTCGGAACTCTGATGACCTCCTTCATCGTCACTCCGCCAATTCTTTTAGGATCAGCTTCGAATTCATCTTCTTCATGTTCATCATCATCATCATCATCATCTCCATCTCCATTCTTAGTTGGAGAAGCTCTTTTCTTCGGTTGAGAAGGTAAAGAAGATCTACCATAAACAACTCTTTCACCTCTCCAAAATTCCAAAGGTTTGATCCTATGTCTACCACCTCTTCTTAAACCTTCTTCATTGACTTTATTCTCAGATCTTTGATAAGCAGATGGAATTCTTTCTACAACTTCTCTATGGATAGTTTCTTGATTCGTACCAGCTTTGGTTTTGGTAGTTCTTTTCTGAACTTCCAACACTGGCATGTTTCCGTTTGGAATTTCTTGAAGACCAGAAGATGTTTGTTTGGCTTTCCCTTTCCCTATTCCTTTATCAGAAGTAACCTTCTTTGATTTAACATTTGATTTAGATGCTTCAGAAAGATCTTTCCTTTTAGCAGCTGCTTTCTCTTTCTTCCCAGCAGTAGTGTATTCCAAAGCTTCTTCTCCAACATCATCTTCGATAATTTGTTCAACTTCCATGGGTCCATAACCTTCTTCCTCTTCTTCCTGACCATCAACAAAGTCTTGAGGATAATCATCTTGAGGAAAGTCAATTTCCATTTCATTAGGTTCGACAGTTTCTTCTTCCGCCACAGCCTTCTTCTTATTCGTACTCTTCTTCTTAGTTGGAGGAGGAGGAGAGATCGAACTAGATTTCTTGGACTTGCTGACGTTCTCTTTCTTGGTCCCTTTTCCTTCGACCTTCTTAGATTTAGCTTCCTCTTCTTGTTTCAATTTAGCAGCTTTCCTAGCTTCGTAACCTGCATTTGGAGCTTTGGTTCTTCCACCGAGTTCTTCTTCTGCTTCATCGTTTTCTACCTCTTCATCTCCAGCCATGGCACTTAAATCAAAAGATCTGGATCCAATAGGTTCATCTTCATCTGAAAGACTGGATCGAGGTTTGGAAGCTAGAGATCGTCGATAGGCTGTTCCTGGAGAGAGAGCGGAGCCTGGAGAAGGAGAAGGAGAAGTTAAGAAGACAGAAGCGGTTGAAGACATTGAAGGTTGATCAGAGGCGTGAGAGTGGAAAGGCAGTAAGAGTAGGTTGGGGTGGTGAGGGTCAATGGGCTGAAAACATGAATCAAGCCACCGCATTGATGGCAGTTTAGGCTCCTCCAACAGAAAGCGCAGCTTTTACCAACGATGTCAATCAGGAAAAGAGAGGAACGAGAAAGTCGCGAAAGCCTTTCTGACCCTCTCACTCTTGCCCAGGCTGGTCTCATTTCTGCTACCTTCCAAATCTATATTCCCTTCTCCTTCCCACTCTAAAATCAGAAAGAGTCATGTTATTGATCAAGATCTCCCATCTAAAAGAAAGAGGTGATGGAGGTTACCAGATGAAGTCACTCTCCTCTCTTTGTACTCCCACCACCACCACCACCAATCGCGTCCTAATTTCTCCAATTTACCTTTCGACTACCTGATTGAAGCGAACATAGAGAAAGCACTGAGATCTAATCTCCCAGTACTCACTCTGACCTATGTCCATACTGCTACTGTTCTTTGCAGAAGTTCTCCCTTTGAAGCTACTCCTTCCGGCTCCAACTCTACCACTTGGTCCCATCATACCATCCTGTCCATCTCCTTCTTCTTCCGCTTCTTCTTCTTGATCATCATCATCTTCTTCTTCTTCTTCTTCTTCTTCATCGTCTTGATCATCGTCTTGATCTTGATCTTGATCCTGCTGCTCCTGTTCTTGTTCTCTTGAAGCGTGTTTCAAAGCAGCATCCAACATTCCTTCAACGTCATCGACATCATCTGAGATTTGTAATCCAGTTCTTGATCCAACTCCTGCTTGATGAAATCGATTTCGGTTATGAGACATAGCTTAATTGATAGATAGTAGATAGATAGATAGAGGAGAGGAGACGGTCAGTTGTATGGATAGGCGCGGTCAGCTCTCCAAAACTCCATCCGAGCTCACGTGTTTGCTTCAGATGTCGACCTCTAAAATTGAGATGGGAATTCGAAAAGTACTACATACAGGAGATTTACATGATTAACAGAAAAGAAATTGATGACCAAAGAGAAATAGAGCGAACGAGTGAAGGAAGTCAGAGGACGGAAAGGCTCCCACTAAGAACGTTTAAAAAGTACAAAAAACGATGAGCTATTTACTGAATGATTATTTGAAGGGGTGTTTATCACTCATTCGATTTCAGTCATAAGTCGTTCGATCTCTCAACCTAGCATTCTTCAAACCTCCCTTCCAATACCAACTTTGACCTTCCTCTCCTTCCTCTTCTTCAACCCCTTCTTCTCTAGCCTGTCTGGAACTTTGAGCTTGATCTTGAGAAGTATGATTCCTATTCAAATTAGAGCTCTCTTGGACTTTATCTTGATCTCTAGTCCTACTTTCACTTCTCCCTCTAATCGAAGCAGGACCTCCCTCATTCCTCTCCACCATTTCCTCGTTTCCTTGCTCTGCTTCTCCTTCTTCTACATCATCATCTTCTTCAATCCAACCATCCTCCTCATCTTGATTTGTAGCTTGAAGGTGGAATCCATTCTCTCCAGAATCAGCAGCAGTGGTTCCAGTGAGTTGACCTCCGCTTCCACCATTTGAACCATCACTTCTTCGACTATCATTTGAATGATTGAAATTCCTGAACTCTTGATTAGAGTTCGTCGTCGTCGTAGAATTTTGATTGATTGGAGGATTTGAGAGATTCGAGCTCGGAAGATTGGAATTTGGAGTTCTAGGAGTTGGAAGATTGGAATTCGGATTCCTAGGAGTTCCATTAGAATTGTTGATAGAAGACCTTTTCCTATTATGAGATTTCGGATTTGAATTCGAATTAGAAGAAGTTCTAACCACGGTCCCACTTCCACCTGCAACGGCATTTCTATTGTTCCCGTCCATCATACCCCTTAAACCCAATCCACCATTTCCACCACCTCTACCATTACTCATGACCTGTTCTCTAATGACACTTTGTTCTTCAGCTACAACTCTTGCAGCAGCAGCATGTTCTAATTTCAATCTTCTAACTCTACGTTTCAAGAAACCAGGTTGATGTGAAGCTATCCAACCAATGAAACCATTTCCAACTCCAGAAGAATTCTCAGAAGAGGATAAAGCCGTACCAGTTGGATTTGTAGAGGTTGAAGGAGCATTTGAAGATGAAGAACCAGCTACTGTTTGAGCGTCATTTGAAACATCTTGATCTTGTCCTTCTCCAGAACTTCCTTCTTCTTCCTGAGTTTGGTTTCGAGTTGATTCTTCTCCTTCATTTCCACCTATGGCAATCGATTCCAAAGCAGTTTCTCCAGGATTTTCATCATTGAAATTGACTCTATTGTTTCTACCACTTTCATTTGCTGCTCCATCCGATTGAACTTGATCCGCATCTCCTTCGTTGTTGTTTCTTCTCCTTCTACTGAGAATTCCGTTACCACCTCCATTAACTGCACTACCCCCTGCACTAATCGTCCCGTCATTACTTCTAGCAGTCCCTCTACCGCTTCCCATGCCCAAAACCGAAGCAGATCCAACGATCCTACCTCTCAATCTTCTCATTCCTTCCATAACGTCTGAATCTCCACCTCCTGCAATAGCAGAAGATTCTCCTCCTCCATGACCACTATCGTTCTCGTATTTCTTCGAAGCTAATCTTTCAGCTTTTTCTAACTTTCTACGTCTACGTTCTTCTCTCTTACGTTTCTTAGCTACTCTCTCTGCTCTATCTTCTACTTCTCCGATACCCTGAGAGATGCGAAAGAAAATTTGGAGAAGATGCTTTGTTTTGTAAGAACAGATAGCTAATTTCCTAATTCTCTTCCCCTGCAACCTGGCAGCTCCCCAAAGAAAAAGCAAGAAAAAACTCACCATTCCAGCTCCTACCCACCACCAAAAGCCCAACCAACTTTGCCAGATCGTAAGAGTCCAACAAACGTCTGGTAACCACCATAACCTATCATAAGCGATTTCAACAAAACTGATGGCAGTGTTCAAAATCGCCAATCCAACTGCTCCACCGCCAAATGAAGCGGTTCCACCATCGGTTCTCCAAGCTCTTTGTCTGTTGACCGCCAATCCCCAAATGAGCAAGGCGACCGTATAGAGGAGAGTTAGAGTCGAGTTACAAATGTTCCTGATCGAATCTCCTAAATCTGAAGTCTTCAAATCGTCATTCGAGGAAAGAGCTGTGAATTCCATACCTGAAGCTGCTAATGCCAGAGGTCCTAGCATCCAGAAGATCAGCCGCGCTTCTAGAGCTGATGGAAACAGCAGCGTTAGAAATTGGATGTGTGTTAACTGTTGAGGAGGAAGGAGGGATAGAGAAAGATGGGAGTTAAGCAAGATATCACTTGATCTACTTCTTCAAGATGGAGTACTCACATGAACCAAAGCAGTAGTAACAGCTCTCATCAATAAATAAAATACTGTTTCAACGATATTCCAACTACCATCTTGAGGTGGAACTTGAATTCCAATGTAACTAAACATGTATGGCCAAACCATTGATTTCTCTCTTAACCTATCAAAGATCGAATGGATTTGAACTGAAACTGAACATAGTAACATTAAGGAAGATGAGATTTGAAGTAGGTAATTTCGTTTTGATAGGGGGAAATGATAATGGATTGTGAATAATAAATGGATTGTTAAGACTGCTACTAAGGCTAAGTTGACTCCGTGAACTACGACTTGTGCAGGCATTGAGAAGGCAAAATCCGGCATTAAAGCTAACAAGGGATCGGAAGTGGAAGTTGAAGTTGGGAGAGGTTGACCATCGATTGTTGAGACTCCTCTGGGGGAAGGGAGAGGGAGGGGGGAAAGCCAAGGCCTCAGCTTTTGAATGAATCTTCTTTTGGAATCAATCTAGTGGCTTCAATACAATCACTTCCACTATGACTTTCTTCTCCACTCAATTCCCCTCAACTTGGAGGGAAATGCAACTACGCAGCATGATCCGATTCCCACTGAGCTCATCTTCATGCAGCATTCCTTTTCTGATTCCACTCGAGCTCTTTCCGGGTCCGTCTATATCTTACTTCACACATACTATCACTACAATGCTGATCTTTGAAATCAGAAAAGTAAGAACTCACGTAGGTAAAATGTCCAAAGTACTAGACTCAGCTCTCCGAATAGCCTGGGCTAGCATATCCACAGCATAGCCTGTGGGATAAGCATTGGAGGGTCTCTGATTATCGGCCATCTCTGTACCTATGATCGAATAGAACAGTCGAATTGGATCAGAGTAGAGTCAGAGTAGTAGTTGTATGCAGTACAGTAGATTGCTGGGTGGCTTGGAAGCCCCGTATTCAATTGATCTTCTCTTCTATTGTTGTCTACCTTCAAGATAACGTGAAAGAGACTCTTGTGTTCTATTCTTGTAAAGTGAACGCCTTGACAGGCGAAATTGAGACTTGAACGGTTTGGAATGGCTTTTTGCTAGAGCTCGATTTGTACAAATCAGGTTGAGTGAGAGTTGATGCCTGAACGGAATTGATCAAGGAAGGATGGAATTCTACGGTAGAATCAGAATCGAAAGAATTGAGTCAAAAAAGAGGTGGAGAGTGAAATGGTGGGTGGAATGCGTGGCAAGTTTGGGACTTTGGGAGTTTCTGAAAGAGTCCGAGGACCCGTGCAAGCTCACCCCTTGATCTCTCTAATTGACCTCCTGGATCTGATAGGATTTCCCTGTTCAAATGAATGCGTACGAAACTACATGGTTCCTCTCGCTCTTGCGCTTCCGCGGTTGGATTGAGCCACTAAGAGGTCGGAACTTCCGGATTGAGGTCATGGGCGCAGCAGCGTTTCTAGCGTTGTAAAAGAAGAGATGAGGTCGACAACCTTTCTATTTCAAAAGAGATAAGGTCAAAAAACAGAGTGATAGATATGTACGTAGTCAAAGAGATGCTTCAATCAGAGAGGGGGAACCCTTATCCTCTGACCCTCTTTTTAGTGAAGGATTAGAATGGAGTTTGTTACCGACCGAATCCTTCAATTGGAAGCTCCTATGGAAGCTCGGGCTAGAAAAGAGCAGTGAATCATGGGTATGATCGAAAACTTCCCTTAGAATCCAAGCAAGGCCCAATGTTAAATTAACCCTCTCGTCATCTTCTGTCTCAAGACTAACAGAATGAAGCATAGGCCAAGAGTATTATTTTTGAACTCAAAAGATTGTTTCAATCGAATAGGGGACATCAACGGCTGGCGATACCGAGAAAACATGAGAGTGAGGGTGAGTGAGGCCACCATCGTACCATCGGTCGTCTGACACTTCTTTTGATTAGAGAATGAACGAAAGTACCTGAGATGGTATAAAAGTGAGAACCTTGAAAGACTTAGTTTCAAGTTCCCATCAGATTCAACTTTCTCTTTTCTTTTTCTTCAAGTTCAACTTCAATTTCTTTTCGGTAGCCGGTTCTACCATCCTTTTCTTCTTCTTCTTCTTTCAAACCTCTTTTCGAAGCTTCTTCTTTTTCTTTTCATCTAACCATTCTTTCAAGAAGTCTTTCTTTTTCTTTTTCTTTTTTCTTTTTCTTTTCTTCTTTTTTCAAATCTTCAAACTCTTTCCACTTCTCTGCAAATATGCAAGTCACCAAGATCGCTCTTTCTTTGGCTTTTGTCTCTTCCCTATCCCTAGTGTCTGCTGCTCCGATCCAGGTGAGTGAACATCACAAACCCCGAACAACTTCCAATCTCTCAATTACGGACTGACAACGCATTTTTCGAATCCATAACAGGAGAAGCCTGAAGACGTAGTCGACAAGAGACTCAACGCTGCAGGTTAGTTGCGAATGAGTTTCATCTGATAGTTGTTCGTTTCTCTTACACCATCTCACTTTCTTCTCTCCCAAAAATGTAGGTCTCGGTGCTACCATCTTTGCTGGTACCGCAATCTACAACGGACTCAAGGGAAATGGATATATCAAAGAGGCTGAAGAATTCAAACAACAGTTTGGTGTGAGTGCTCAATACAGCCTCTCTCAGCATTCGATTGAAGTCAAAGTCAGTTCTAATTTTTTAATTTTTTTTCACCCTTCCTCCCTTCCAGGTTCAAGAATCTTCTCCAGAAAAGAGATTGAATGCAGCAGCTATGATCGGCCTTACTGGTGGAGCGGTGAGCATCGGATTCCCAAAACCCAAGACTCTTTCCTTTTGATCCCCGTGAACTAACCAGCTCTACATCTCTCCTCTCCTTCTCAGGTCCTCAAAGGTATCTTCGGCTCAAAGGAAGCAGCAGATGAGTTCCTTGCTACCGATCAAGGAAAGGAATTCGCCTCCAAGCTTGCCTCCGTCGAATCTAGAGATTTCAACGACACAGACGAAGAAATGGAGAAGAGATTGAGCATTCCTTTCATCGGTGCCAGAGTTCTCCACTATCTCGGAAAGATCAAGGTCTCCAAAGAGGCTCTTCAAGAACGTTCTGAATCTCCAGAAAAGAGACTCTCGTGGGGAAAGGCAGCTGCTGGAGCAGCTGCAGCAGTGGTCGGATGTGAGTGTGGCTTTGAAGAGTATGATGACTTTCGATCCCTGGCTTCTTGTTTGGTTCCGCTCCCGAGCTGAGCACAACTTTACCTTCCATGTCTACTTTCTTACTCTACAGGGTTTACTACAAAGGAAGGTCAAGACTTCTTAGCCACTCAAGAAGGTCAAGACTTTGTCTCAAAACTGGCAGTCAACGATGTCGAAGCTAGAGATGTTGACGTTGTGAGTTTTTCTTGACTTCTTCAAGTCTATCTACTCCCCCCACCCTACTCCCGATGACTCATCCCCTTGACTCGTTTCTATCAATCCTCGACTCCAGCCTTCCAATTCTTCTGGGAAGAGACTAAACGCTGCTGGTGAGTTTATTTGGGATAAGGCAAGAAGTTCTGCCTATATCTCATGCAATCTCTCTCTCTCTCCTTCCAGGTATCGGCGCAAGTGTCTTTGCTGCTACGGCCATCTACAATGGGTTGAAAGGAAACGGATACATCAAGGAGGCTGAAGAGTTCAAGCAGACTTACGGAGTGAGTTCTTCTTTCGACGCTTCTTTTTTCAACCATATCGACATTCGGAAACTCTCGTTCAGTCCTAAGATGGAGAAGATGACCGAGGAAAAGTCTCCACCCAGATGCGTTTCTGAGGCCAGCTTGTTCTTACCCGCGATTGTCTTCCAACTTTCCTTCTCCAGATCCAAACTCTTGATGGGTCTTCTCCAGAAAAGAGATTGAATGCAGCAGCCATGATCGGCCTTACCGGTGGAGCAGTGAGTGATCAGTGAAGCCTCGATTCGAAGGAGTTCTCGTTCTTGACTAACGGACGAGACCCCCTTCTCTCACTTCCCTTTCCCTTATATCAGATTCTCAAGGGTATCTTCGGATCCAAAGAGGCTACTGATGAGTTCTTAGCTTCCTCAGAAGGTCAAGAGTTCGCTTCAAAGATGGCTGTGAGTGTTTGGTGTCTTAATCTATTTTCTTTCAGGGATGTTCAGTCGTCTACAGACTCTCACCCGACTCTCTCTCCCTCTATCTTCAAACAGTCTATCGAATCTCGCGACCTCAGTGATTCAGAGAAGAGATTCAACGTTCCAGTCTATGCTAAAGTTGCGGGAACTCTAGCTGCAATTGGAGCCTCATTCACAGGTGGTTACTTCGCTACTAAAGAAGGTCAAGACGCTCTCGCTGAGTTGACTTCTTCTTCAAAGGATCTCCAAGCCCGTGGAAAGGTCGACTATGGCTATTTGGTTGGTGAGTTGTCTTTCTCATCGCTTCCCTGCTCCCTCTTGAAATTTCCACTAACTTCGATCGTCTCTCTTCCAATCTTAACCCTTTCCACCTCCTCAGCTGGAATCATCAGTGCCTTCAATGCTATCAGAGCCCGAGATTTAGATGAAGATGTCGAGCTCGAAAAGAGACTCAGCTCTGCAGCTTCTATCAAATGGGGGTTGGGAGCCGTTGCTGCCGCTTTTGGGGCTGGATCTGTAGTCAAGAACATTGCCACTCGTGACGTAGACGTCGATGACTCTGACTTGATCAACTTGATCAGAGATCAAGTCAGAGCTGAAGCTCGCAACAATGTTGACGATTTCCAAGCCCGTGGAAAGGTCGACTATGGCTATTTGGCTGGTGAGTTGTCTTTCTCATCGCTTCCCTGCTCCCTCTTGAAATCCCCACTAACTTCGATCGTCTCTCTTCCAATCTTCACCCTTTCCACCTCCTCAGCTGGAATCATCAGTGCCTTCAATGCTATCAGAGCCCGAGATTTAGATGAAGATGTCGAGCTCGAAAAGAGACTCAGCTCTGCAGCTTCTATCAAATGGGGGTTGGGAGCCGTTGCTGCCGCTTTTGGGGCTGGATCTGTAGTCAAGAACATTGCCACTCGTGACGTAGACGTCGATGACTCTGACTTGATCAACTTGATCAGAGATCAAGTCAGAGCTGAAGCTCGCAACAATGTTGACGATTTCGATCTTTTGGGTTAGACATCCTTTCTTTCTCCACTCCATTTTGTAGTGCTTTATTAGTTATCTCTGTCTACTCATGTTCTTAATTTGAGATTGAAACGTTGAATTTTGAAGATTTCTACCTCGCAGTGTCTATGTGTTTGGTTTCGAATTTTCCCTCTTCTTGGTCCCCCTGGAAATAACTATCTCTTGACATCCCGACCCTCATACGACTCATGCTCTCTTGAATCTTTCAGCAATGAAATCACTCCAGGGAAAGGCAAAGGGAACGCAACAATCCGAGACTCGGTCTGTGAAAAAGAAAAATGGGAGAACTGATGCTTCAAGACTTCGTCCATGAGCACCCCTGTGCTGTCAAACTGCTCGCTTTCGACTTTCGAGTCAAGGATGTATATTTTTGAAAATATATCAGTCATTGAGATTCTAAGAAGAAGGAGGGAGAGTCGACCAAAAATAGACCCATCTTGGCTATACAGACGTTCGGAGGGAAAACAAGTCACTCACCACCACCCCCATCATCATACCCATTTCTTCATTTGTTCCTCTAATCAACTTTTCAAAGTAACATCAAATCAGCAAGCTAGCTTAGTCAAAGCATAAAGAAGGGGAAAGGATTGAGTAACAGCATGTCTGGTGAGTCGCAATTCAGTGCAGTTGGCTGGCAGGCAGGCAAAGCAGAGGAAGGAAGGAGACAGAGCTATGCATCGCTGCCAAAGGACTGTGGCACTCAATTCAATAGAAATCAATAGATGGGATGGATGGCCTAATCTTCATAGCATCAAGAGCTGAAGTTCTGATCCATCCAACAAACCATGTCTCTATCCTTCTACTCCTTTCCTCTGCTCTCTTCTCCTCCTTCAGCCGTCTATTCCATCTACACCTCACCGAATCATGCACCAATTCCTAATCATCTTCCAACTTTAATCGTAACTCCTCATGGTCAACCTCATCACACTCTGTTAGTAAACTAGAGTCTTTGAACTTGAGAGTCAAGTTACTACTCAGTTTCTAACTCCTCCCTTCCTGTTTCTATCCTCCTCTGTTCAATCCTAAACCTTTCAGCTACTCTTACATCCATACAAATTTCAACAAGGAGACTTATCTCCTAACACCGTCAGTCCATTCAATTCAATCCTCTAATCCTCAATTCCTCTACCCCTCTTCCTCGATCAACTCACCGACCAACTGACTTTTGTTCTCTCTCCCCTCACAGATCCCCACAAGGAGATCTATGTGTTGCCAAGATGGTTCCACCACCAGGATCAAGAGGACCAGGAGGTCCAGGAACGGGTTCAGAACAAGGTCATTCTCCAGGAGGAACTCCACCAGACAAATCAGTCCGATGTGAAGCTTCACGAAATTTAAAGTGGGCAATAACGAATACAGGAATTCATGCACCAGTTTACAAATTGACTTTACCAAATCCAGATGCACCAGGAAATGAACAACCATTATTCCAAATTTCCAAACCTAATCCAAACGCAACTTTTTGGACTTTGTTTTATTTCACTTATGCTGGTCATTTGATTCCACCAAAACGCATTGAATTTGGAAAGATTCAAAAAAACGTGAATGGGAATTCTGGTTCTGCTGGTACTGGAGCTGGATCAGCAGCTTCAGGAGGGGGTGGTGGAACTAGAGTTTCAATAACAGGGAAATCTCCAGAAGAAAAAGCAGTTTGGCAAACTCTTGGAGAAGGGAATGAAGATATGGTTGAATGGATAGTTTTATGTGCTGCTTTAAACGTTTTAGATGAAGAGATTATTAAAGCTGCAGAGAAGAATGGATTAAAACCTACTCCAACACCTCAAGCTCAAGCTATGGGAGGTGGAGTTCCAAGACCTGGAGTTGGACCCAATGGAAGACAAATGCAACAAAACGCAGTTCCTTCTTCTAGACCTACTAACGGTAGACCTCCACCTCCTGGACAACAAGGATACAGACCTCCTCCTCAAGGTCAGATGAGAGGTCCTTCTCCAAATCCTCCTCCTCCTGGTCAAAGTGGTTATCAGAGACCTCCACCTCATCAAATGCAAGGTCGACCGATGCCTCAACAGGGAATGCAGGGAAGACCTATGCCTCCTCAACAGCAAATGCAAGGAAGACCTATGCCTCAGCAGCAGATGCAGAGACCTCCTCCTCAAGGTTATCCTCAACAGCAACAGGGAATGAGACCACCTCCTCCTCCTCAAAATGGAAGGAGGTTCTAGGAGGGGCAGAAGGAAGAACGGAAGAGAGGAAAAAGTCTAGAGTTGAATGAGTGAAAGTCGAAACGAAGGAATCGGCAAGAGATGGGAAAGTGGGAAAGAGGCAGTTTAGTTTCAACTCAAAATTAAGGATTCCAGTTGGAAAACTAATTCTGGAGAACTACTGAAAGGATCGAAAATTCAAGATTTTTGAGAGATTGACTTCAAGCTCAAGATCATCGACCTACAGGTCCTCTCTCTATCTCCTTCAAATCCAAAGAGCTATCAAGTTTCAAGCTGGGACTCTTCAAGATGAGATCGTTCAAGTTCAGAAAGCTGAAAGGTGTCCTCAGTCTTTGGCCTTCGACTATCAAGTTCTATTTCCTCTCTCTCTCTCTCTCCCAAATGATCCATATCCTTCCTCTTTCACCCTTCAATACTACCTTTCAAAACCTCAATCCGATACTCTATCCCACCTCAATTTTTAATCACAGAACTCAATCTCAGCATTTCAAGATTCCCCCTCTCCAAACATCTGCTCTTACCCTCCCCCTCAATCTCACTCAACCTCTCCTCCCTCAAACCCCTCCTACTTTACACACTCATAGTTTTACTTCTTATCCTAGTAGGCTGGACCTTCTCCGTCTCACTCTATCAAACGAACAATTTTTTCTACCCTTCTTGGACTTTTTCTCCCTTCCCCTTTCTTGGTCTCTCTCTCTCTCCTCCTTCTTTGCCACTCCAAAAGGTCTTTTTTTCTTTTAAGCGTCACTGTTGTCCATAAGTCTCCCAATCCCCTCAGAAACATGAGAAAATCCCAAATTCGAATCTTCTTGGTCTTTGTCGAAATTCTTCTCAAACCCCTGTTTTTCTTTTTCCTTTTGCTTTCCTCTATTTCTGGCATTCTTCAAATGATTATTGTGTCTTTTTTCTTGTCTACAATTCGGGGTTTGAGAATGAAATCTCTGAAAAGGGGAAGAGGGGGGGGGGATTTGCTGTTCTTCCTCCTCTCACTGCGCGAGCGCTCTCTTGCGGTTGTTTCGAAGGTTGAGGCACGCTCTATCTTCTGTTTTGATATGGGATTCAGTCTGTCAAATAATGAAAGGATGCAGCTTTGAGTTATGATGTTCTCTCTCTGAAAGAGGTGGTGATTGAGTTTGCCTCCTCTGCTATTTCTCTTCGTCCGTCCCATCCCCCAGCACACCAAAAACGAGTCTGCAATGAGCTCGTACTACGGAGACGACTATTCAACCAATCATGTCGATTCTGAATCGCATTACCATTCTAATCAAGAACCATTACCACCACCACCACCACCACCAGATGCTCCAACTTCTTTAAGTGGACACCCTCCAGCTCCCAACGATGGTTTAATTGCTACAATTCTATCTTATTCAGACAATCAACTTGAACCACCTGCTGCTCATTATGAACAACTTGATCAACAAGATGTGCCTGATTGGTTAATTGACTCAAATCAATCTTCTAATTACAATTACTTAGAAGGTCATCAACATCATCAAGCTCAGCATGATCAGCAAGAGCATCATCAAGATCCAATCCAATCTGAAATCAACAATCAATTTGAACCTCAACCTTTCTATCCTCAGGAGGATCAACCTTTTCATCATCAAGAAGAAGAATCATCCAACTATCCTAATGACAATCATCTAAATGGAGAGTACTTGACTCAACAGGAGGAAGCAGAGCCAGCAGATCTTCAAGAGGATGGTCAATCTTACTCTTATCAAGTGGAAGAAGCTGATCCACTTCAACCTACAAAGAGAATGGGTGGTGGAAAAGGTAGAAAGACAAAGGATCAAGCTGCAGAAGAAGAATTCGAAAGAGCAAGGCAGATGCAAGAATTGGACATGGAATTGAAGTTCGGTGGTCATGATGATTCTTTGGATGACAATTACTTTTCTAGGTCAGTACCTCTTTCTTCATCATTGGTCTGGGAATTAGTTTCTCATTCTTTGAAATCCCTTTTGGGCAATTTCTCTCTCTCAGAAATCAAGTCTTCACTGAAGATGAGAAGACAATGATAGTCAATCACTTGGCTGCTAGAGGTGAACAATGGGAATACAAAGTCAAAGGTTTCGCAGTTTGTGAGAAATTGATTGAAATGAATCCTAATCATACCAAGTTTAGTTACAAGTGAGTTCCTTTGTTTGGAGGTTTCTCTCGACTCTGGAGGTTTGAGCTCGGGGAGAACACACCCATGTTGAAAGCCTGTCTCTCTCTCTCTCTTTCTTCCCTTTCATTTCAAAAAGCAACTTTCTTCGTAGATCAATGACAGATCCAGCAGCTACTAGAACTTTGAGATGGAAAGTTAGACAAGCTCAACTTGCAATGTGGCCAGATTTATTAGATGAAAGAAGAAACAATCCTTGGACTCCAGAGGATCAGGAATTCATCGTTCAATTCCTTGCCAGCAACCCTGAGATTCCTTGGGATGGAGTTGATATTGCCAATCATATGGCAGTGAGTTGGAAACTTGGCAACCATCGATCAGAGCTTCGAACCTGAAAACGATCAACTAAATGCCGTCCCTCTTCTCCTTCACTTTCTCAAGGCTGCAAATGACAGACATGTACCCTCGGATTTCCAAACGTTTTTGAGAGACAATCTCAGAGGAGGTCTCGGGTTAGGGGTGAGTTTGAAACTAAGATGAGATCTCTCTTGGTCTTCTCCTCTTGTAGACTGACCGAACTCTGGCTTTACCAAATTCCTGTCATCTTTCAAAAGTACGTCGCTAGTCAAAGACTTCCAGCCGAGTTAGCAAGTCAAATTGGATACGCTCATGGAAGCAGTCCTCCCAAGCCACCAAAGGCCCCAAAGGAGAGGAAACAAAATAGAAAATCCGTCTCTCAAGGTGCTCCCAGTGCAGGCCCATCTGGCAGCTCTACTCCAGCTCCAGCTGCAGTTCCAGCTGCAGGTCCGACACCTACTGCTATCTCTCCACCACCAGAGCCAGTAGCATCTACTTCTCAAATCCCCTCGACCTCAACTTCAACAACCGATCCAACTCCCACTTCCACCCCAACAATCAAAATCAAGCTCAAAAGAAACCCTTTCACACCTTCAGACATTGATCAGATCGTAGATCATCTAGCTTCTTTACCTGAATTCATCCCGGAGAAATTCCAAGAGACAGTTTGTCTTGATCTAGAAGCTTTGAATTCCACTCATACCAAGACTAGTTATGCCAGTTTCTTGAAGGACAATACTGGTGGAAATGGTAGGAAACTGGAAAACGTAGTGGCAGAGAAGAGAAGTCAAATCAGAAGGAAAAGGAGAAAGTTGGAATTGAAGGGGAAGAAATATTTTGAATCAGATGAAGAAGTCAAGGAAGAGGATGCTAGACAGATCGATAGAATGGTGAGACCTAAAATTAATGAAGGGAAAATCAAAATCAGTTTGGGTGGGAAAAATAAGAAGGATGGGAAGGTGGGTGAGAGTAGTGGAAACGGGAAAGTTGAAGAGGAGGTTGATGGGAAATCTTCGAGGAAGAAGAGGAAGACTTAGTAAAGATCAAAGCAGTTGCGTTGGTTTGTTGCTTTTCTTTCTCAATTACTTTTACTGCTTGCTCTTTGTCATCTTTTCATCAAGTCCTGGGTTCTGTCATAGAGCTGTAAATAATTTCACGCTTTGAATCTCCTTCTCCGTCTCTCTTTCCTTTTCTTTTTTTTCTTCCTTTCCCTTTTTTCTCTGGGTTCTCCCTTCAGTCAACTTTGTACTTCCGAACCATCACATCAAATCAGTCTCGAGTCAAGTTGATCGTCTATCGACCAGAAGATGAAGAATGTTGTTGCACGAATCTACAATTGCGCTCGATCAATCGAGGGGAAATCACAACTGATCGAAACAATGGTTGCTCGAGAAAACATTGCCGGTGGGGGAAGAGAAGACAGATCAGTCGGACAATCGGCAGATACATGTAGCTGGAATACTGTTCTTGCTCTCCCTCCTCAACACCGACAGACTCTCCTAATCGTCAAACCAAGAATGGTCCTCCAAAACAAGTACAAAGCCAGAGCGAGTAGGAAGTACAATGCAGATAGGGGAAGAGGTGGAACATCAAGGGGAAGTAGTAGTGGCGGAGGTAGAGGCAGAGGCGGTTCTTCTTATCATCAAAATCGAGATGGAGAAGAATCTGAAGAAGCCTCAGAGCAAGAGGGAGAGGTAGAGGATGACCAAGAAGAAGAACAAGACTCAAACTTTCCTTCGTTATCATCAGCTTCAAAATCGAATCAATCAACCAAGAAGGAGGGAGATGCAGTCAAGAGTAGTGGAGGTGGAAACAAGTATTCAAAGAGAAAGTTGGAGAGCAACAGTTGGAGGTATCATGTCGAGGAGAAAGACCCGAACCTAAGTGGTGAGTATATAGCTTCTCATAGAAGGTCTGATTGGGCTGGTTGGAGGGAAACTCAGGTTGCAGCAGCTTGAGATTCGAGAGGGTAGGGGAATGGTTCAGAGAGGCCCCTCTCCTGAAGCTGTTTTAGAATGTATGCCTATACAAAGCTCCATTGATTGCTTCATTGGTTTTCAAGTTCTTTGAATTCCAGGAGACGACCCATCTATGGGAACCTTCAGCTTTCGTTGCATCTTCTGAAATCACCTCTGTTTCTGACCTACTCACCTACCTTTCCTCCCCACCTCTTGTCCACTCATTTGACTCTTCTAGAATCGGATCCCGAGTCAGAAGTCGATCTCTCGAACCTTATAGCCAGAGTCTCATCTCTCTCAACCGACAACACCTCTCTACCCTATTCATCTCAACAAGCTGAAGATTCATCATTAGAAGCAGACATTGATAGGTCTCTGTCTCATCTACATCAAAAGCAAAGAGAACGAAACAAAGGTCTGAGTGGAAGGTTCGGAGAAGACACTGATGGAGATGCGAAGAGAGGGAAGATTGTCAGAGAAGAAAAAGAAGGAGATGATATAAACGAAGAAAAGTTGGACAAAGAAATTAGGGAGAAGTTGAGGCAAGAGAGAGAGGATATGAGGAAAGATAAGGAGAAAGCTGAGGCTTTGAGAGGTGAGTCTGGAAGGAGTGAAAGTGAGAGAGAGCTTGAGGTTCGACTGACTGTGTCGACGCTGTCTTCTAACACTTTGCCTAAACACTACGATCCCTTCTATAGCTCTCAAACAAAGGTTTCAACACCGAAACGTAGGAGACAGAGCTTCCACTTCAACCTCCACTTCATCTAGAAACTCAACTGCTCCAGTTCTACAAATCGGTAACAATCCTCCCATCAAATCTTCTGGATCTAGTCCCGTAGCTCATTCCACTCAAGGTCGATCTTCTTTCACAACTTCTTTTGGTAGGAAGTCAGGTTCAACTCTTCAAAATCCAGGACCCTCAAGGACGTCATCAAATGGTGGAGAGGACATTGACACTTTCTTAACTTCCCTTTCTAAACCTTTGGACTTATCTCCAACTTCTGAGATTGAAGGGTTTGGTGGATTCAAAATGTCTCCGAGCTTGAGTAGTAAAGGTAATGGAAAGGGCGAAAGAAGATCTTTTGGTGAAGCTTTCGAAAAAAGACCACAGAGTATTGGAGAGGATTTAGATTTAAACCCTAGGAATTTGCAGGAAATGTTTCAGAAGGGCTCTAGTGAAACAGTTGGATTGGGAATGGGAGTGGGGAAAAGCGGGAAGAGAGAAAAGGGGAAAGAAAAGGAGAAACCAAAGGTTGAGAATCTGGAAGACTTTTTGGATGGAATGTTGGGGTGAAGAAGGTGCTTTTGGTCTTTTGCTTAATCCAATGTTCATTCTGCTCATGCTCTTCAATGTCGGTTTTGATTCACAAGTTTATCGTCACTTTCTTTTGTTGAGGGAAGCGGTTCTTGAGATGTTCTCACGCTTTACTGTTGCTTATCAACAAGCCAAACCACTTTTCTCAGAACATGACACGAGTTCCTCAAATTCTGGTTGTAGGTGGTAACGGTTTTCTAGGTAAGAATTCCGAATCTTTCAAAGTCAATCCTGAGGACCACAGAGGACTTTCAGAGCCAGAGGTTTGGCTCGATAGAAGCTATTCTAATTCTTCTTATTCCACTCAATCATCTTCACTTCTACCCTGTCTATTCATCAACTTCCGATCATGAAACTGTATTTCAACTGAAATAGGTTCTGCAATCTGCAAGCAAGCTTTGTCTAGAGGGTGGAAAGTTACCAGCATAAGGTAAGTAGCCTGCACTCTACCTAATCTCAATTCCTACTCGCTACCTTTCACTTCCATCTGATCCTTCTCTACTTCTCTTCTTCTCAGTCAATCAGGTAAACCTTTCGTTTCACCAGCAGGACATCAACCTTCGTGGTCTTCATCTTCTTCAATATCTTGGAAGAAAGCAGATGCCTCAAACCCTTCGACCTATTCTCATCTCTTGAATCAATCTGACGCCGTGGTTCACACACTGGGAATCTTATTGGAAGGAGATTATAAAGGCAAAGGAAAGAAGGGTTCAGGTCCTGTGGGAGCCTTGTTGGGAGCTTGGAGAGAGGAATTGGGTTGGACAGATGCTGGTAATCCGCTTAAAGGTGGAGAGCAAAGGAAGGGGAAGTATGAAGCTGTTAATAGGGATTCTGGTGAGTAGGAATCAGATGATGAAGTAGTTGTTACATGTTTTGGAGGAGGAAGGTGAGGTAGGTAATCAGCTCTTGACGAGGGAGCTCCCTGTCAAGCACTACCAAGACTCTTGAAGTGGTTTCCAGCTGATCTCGAATCGTTAATGAAGAGCGAAGATACATTTACAAAGTTTGTGGGGCTACAACTTCGGTTATTGAGCTCCAAGACTTTTCATCCCACCGACTTCTGACTCCCCTTTCTTCTTCCTTATCTCCCTCCGCAGCTCTAACAATGGCTTCAGCTTTCATCTCCTCAAGATCCTCCTCCAATTCTTCTAAGTCATCTCCTTTCGTCTACATCTCAGCGGAAGACATTTTCAGACCTATCATTCCATCTCGATACATCTCTACGAAACGAGAAGCTGAAGATGGCATCTCTGCCTTAGCTTCTGAGGTCCAGTCAAGATCTAGAAATGACATGACTCCCACAGAAGAAGAAGTTCCCGACGCTGATGGAGCCGGGTTGGCAGGAGAGATCGGTGGCGAAGAGAAGAACTTTGGGATTCGACCCATTTTTGTTCGACCAGGTAAGAAAGATACGAAGAGGTGAAACCTTCTGTTTTCTAACTGCCTTCCTTCTCACTGCCAGGTCTAATGTATCATCCTCACACTCGGCCGCTCTCAACACTTCCAGCTGCCTTCTTCGATTTAACTTCAAACCTTCAGTCCTATCATCGGAAATCCAAACTTCCATTCCCAACTGCTTCTGAGATTCTCCAAAGGTTCTCGTTGGAATCGATGGGGAATCTGTTGAAGTTGAGCCCGCTTCATGTCGATACGGTTGCTAAAGCTGTTTGTGAATCTATCGTGAGGGAGGAGGTGATGGGACCAGTGGATACGAGGGCGATTAAGAGGCTGAGTGGGTTCAAAGAGGATACGGAGGAGAGTTGGGAGGAGCCGAGAGTGGTGTAGTTGGGGGGATGAAGTGAGAAAGAGGATATGACGATGCTTTCTTGGCTTCAAATTTTATATTTTCGGCCTTTGAGTTTCTGCGCTTCTCAGCGTGTTGATACCATCTCTGTTGACTGAATTTGTCAAATCTACAGGCTACTTCGATTTTGAGACTCGGTTCGTACATGGCTCGTAAAACAAAGGGAGAGAAGAAAGATTGCGAAACAAAGAAATGGGGTCGAAGGAAGTATTCGAAGTGGGAGACAAAGATAAGCCGCAACTAGAGAAGAAGGGAAAATGGGAGAAAATTATTAAAATGGCAAGAGAAGAACAGATGTAGGTTTAAGGCAAAGAAGTTGAGAAGGAAAATTGAACTGAAAGTGGGGTGAGAAAAGAGATCTAGGCAGAAAAATCGGAGCTGTTGAGAGCAGTAAAAAGTTGGAAGCTGGAACGAAAAAGCGAAAGGTTGTTTTTTAGTTATTGACTCTTGAAGGTACGCTTGAGTTTCGGTGAGATCTCTTGAGATGTCAACAGTGAAGAATTGACGAACGAAAGATGAATTGAAGATGACGAGAGCTCTGCATCAAAGTGATGTGAGATCGAGGGAGGACAGGTCAGTATTCACGAGAGGGGGAAAATTTCAAGGCACAGAGACCAAACGGACAGAGAAAAGGGAAGTGTCGACTCACGTTGCTTTTCCGTTAGATATCCAAATCTATGAATTTCGAGACATCCTCAAGATTGATCAACTCTTCCACTAGCTCTCTTGTCTCCTCCAAGTCTAGATTCTTAGAATCCCACTCTTGAAAGTAGATGCACAGCTGTTTGATACTCTTTATCTTGATCCCACCTATCTCTTCCCCAGCCTCTTCGTCACTTTTCCTTCTCTTTAATGTTTCCTCCAGATCTTGAACGAGCCTTCGATGAAGTTGTTCAGTCATCCTCAACTTCTCTAGGAAAGGGCATTGATGATTCAACTCCTCACATTCATACTCTAAACCTCCTAACCAAAGCTCTGCCACTTCCGGCAACCTTTTGGGCATCGCATCAGAGCCAGACTTTAATATCATGGTGGGAGGAGTCACCATCCAGACTGGAAATGTTCCGATGATGAGTTCCATAACCTCTACTTAGGGAAATGAAGAGGAACGTGATCTTGTACCTCAGGTGGCCAGTTCTCGTGGATCTCCGCAAAGGGTTCGAGACGGCACCTTCAAGACTCGATACCATGTATCTTCCGTATTTTCCGTCTCCGACCCTATGACATGGAGAGAAGTAAGATTGTTTAGGAAGTCTAGAGGAGAAGGGGAAGCTAACAGCTCTTCGGACCAACATATTGAGAGCACTTGCAGATTTGACTTTTTCTGTTCTCCCCTTTGCTTTGTTCCGTGAAGTCGGACGCACGAGACGTATTGACTTGGTGTAACATTATGATCCAACAATCTGAATTCTTCTAATCTGGGAAACCTTTGAAATTGATTCGAGAGATATTCTCTAGGTTCGTAGTATGGTGGACTTAGAGAAAAAATTTGCAGACTTTCGCTGGATTTCTCCAATATTTCCAATTGGAGCATATCCACCTATTGAATCAGGAGCGATAAATCCTTCAATGGTTCCCTTGCTGTTATTATTAAATAACTGTGGGACTGTCAATAAATCTGATTCAAAAAATTCTTCTGGCAGTGTGACCCTTCTCCAAGCACTTTGATTCTTCTTGAGGCAATTTGTCCAAGTTCTTGACACTCTTAAAGCATTCACCATTTCTTTTGAATTCAAAGACTTTAAGACTTTCAGCAAGAGCTCTATCGGAACGTCGTTGATGCTGGAAGGAGGCATTGGAAGGAAGATGGTGATCACATGAGCGAAGAAAAATTTTGATCAAAAAGGAAACCAGATGACTCAGTTCAGTCCGGCATGTTCGCTCGCTTGGGCCTCTTCCCCTCGGAAGGTTGCGAGAGGACTTGACTGAACACTTTTCAAAATCAGAGAGAAGCTTCTCTCTGGAGAAAGGAAAAGGGTGAGAACTCTCAGGAAGGATTTTGTCGCCTGCGTCTTAGACAAAGGAAGCTGCAGAGAAGATCCGTTGTGTAAATGAGCAAAGTATCGAGAGCCTTTCAGCAGTTCGAGACAAAATAATTTCAAATTTGATCAAATTTGTGCCAGGGATACCCATTTCAACAAGGTAGAGGAGGCCATTAGAGGCTTCAAACACCGGCGGACAGATTTGCCACCTTCTCAACAGCTCTCAGGCTTTTGACTTCGTGATCTAGAATGAGGACTAGAGCATCAACCTCGTGCATCTCCAGCATCTCTAGATTGATAAATTGAAGTTGTGGGGATTCTTCACCTGGAAGCAACCAATTGAGCCGAAAAAAGAGATGCTTGAGAGATTCAGAACAGTGAGAGAGTACACTTCTCCAAGTCGAATGAGAGTTGCGTTCATCCACTTTTAAGGAAGTGATAGTTTGGAAGAGAATCGGATGACTGACGTGGAGGTAGATGGAAGCTGGTGATTCAACAGTAGGAATCCAGAGAACTTGAAGAGATCCAGACTTGATTGCACTTGCCCTTTGAAGTTGAACCTTAGACACAGAAATCGAAGCTCGGAAGTCGACCAAGTTGGGAAGCTTTGGAAGCAGTGAATCCGTGAGAATTTGGAGAGATTGCAATCCCTGAAGATGCGTTGACTCCATATTATAATTCGAAGAACTCGACGAGAGTTGAGAATTGATTCGACGAGTTGAGAGAAATCTTGGTATGGACCGTCTTTGAATGCAAATGAAATCTCCTCTAGATTTGATCCGCTCTTTTCACCGAACTGATCGACCAACGACTGGATCTCTTCCAAATTTCTCTCTGGAAGATAGGATCCTCCAGAATGACCGATTCTCATCCAACAACTCCAACCATAATCTGCAGACCTCTCTAACTTTAACCACCTCCTTCGTCTCCAAGGTCCTAAGAGTAGTGAGAAGAGTCTCTGAAGGTAGGATGTCGTTGATAAATCTCAGCTTAGATGCCACTGGCATGATCTTAGGTTGAGAGTATTGAAGATGTTGGTAGAGAGAAGCGAGGACTGATGAGACAGCGAGATGAATTGAGGAAGAGGAAGAGGAGAGAAGAGAAGAGGTCAGAGACAAGAGAAACCATTGAACAGGCATGTCACCTGATCCAATCAAGAGATCTAAGTCTCACCTTTTCTCTTCCAAAGTGGAAGAATAGAGAGCAGAGGGAACAAGTAGAAGGCAAGGCTTCGTAGTTCGTGGCTCGATTCGATTCGATTTGGAGAAGCACCTCTGAATTCAATCTCGTTGATGAGTAGGGATGAGCTACCTCCAAAAAAGAATATATTGAGTTCAGATGGGTCTTTGAGAAAGTCCAACAACATAACAAAGCAGTCGAAAGAAGATAATAAGTGTCAGAAGGCTTGAAGGAACCGAGAAGGCATGCTATGCTCTCTTCCTGTGGACTCACCTGGCTGAATTGCTCTTGAGAATGATTCAAAAGCTTAATCTGAAGATCTAATTTCAATCCAATCGATCTCTAGAAAGGAGGACTCTGATGAGATGGTCAGCAAGTCAAGAAGGGAAGCCACAAGATTGAGCTTCCTCTTGATGACTGACCACCCACACAAATTCCAATCCTGTTGCTTCTTCTTTGATTCCATTCTACCTTCGAAATAACTCATAGAATTGCTTCTATCCTGCAATACAGAGAAGAGAGAAAAGTCTATGAGAGGAGTACATTCAAGTAGCTACTTCAAGTCAAGACCGGCTGCAGATGCTACTCTTCTAGCCAGTTCAGCAAATACTAGGTCAGTCTACAAGCGGGTGGCTCAAATTCACGACCAGTCAGCCAATTCAAAGGGACGTAGTAGAGAAAGAGGTCAAAAGAGGAACAGTTCATGGACTGACAGCTGTGGGAGATAGGATAGAGAAGGATCGATCAGAGGATCGATGGTCAAGTCATTGAGGTCGAAGAGAATGGCTTCACACGAATTCGGATGAAGATCAAAAGATTAGGTAAGAAGCAGAAGAAAAGGGGAAGGAGGTAGCAAAGAGGTGAGTCAAGGGAGAAGTGTAGGGGAGATGTCAGAGGAGAGAGAGAGAAAGAGATCTCGTTTCCAGTCGGGCCCGCAAGGCTGTAGAGGTTCTGATGCGATTTGGGATGGATCAGATGCCATGGATCTGAAACTTCAGGAAACGAAGTAAAGGAAATCAGACGAGGAGAAAGAGGAAGGTCGACTATATGCTATTAAAAGATGCTGCGAAGGTCCTGTACCTAACTTCTTCCTGATTCACGCTTTATCTGCTTGCTTCTTGAAGGGTGGTAGAGGATGATCAAGATGAGCAGATGGCTTCAGCTCAATTCCAAGCTGTCTTCATGTCGCTCTCTTGTCTAGCTCTGAAGCCCTCTTCTCTCACTTTTTCAAGCGGGGTCAATGACCTTATCCAGAGGGGACACTGCTTGTTGGCCGCAGAGTTCCTTAAGAGTCTCTGATTCTTTGGTTGCTGGGGAAGAAACAGATGGGTGGGAAGTAAAAGTTGAGAAAAGGATCATTGAAAAAGGAAAAGTGGACAATCTCGAGTTCTGAAGTGAGACCTACTCCCTCTCCCACGCCTCCACCCAAAACCTTGGAAATTGCTCAAGAGGATGTAATATGAAAAGTAAGGAGACCTCCAAGTAACACCTTTGGGGTCATCTGGCCGAGTGGTCAAGGCGTTCGACTTGAATTAACATTGAATTGTTCACATTCTCATCGCATACTCTCTGAGTGCACAGGTTCGAATCCTGTGGTGATCGAAATCTTTTTGCCTCCTGCTGCTGTTCCCACTTCCCCCTCTTCCTCAACCTCTTCGTCCCTGATCATGTGCTCGTGAATTCAAATTTTGTATACTACAGGGCGTGGATTCTACCGCCATTCATTGTGCTTGGCAATTAGAGGTCTTCACTTCCTTCCCCCTCTCTTGGTGAATTCTGGCAAGAGTTTGGATTTCAAGAGAGAAGCTACTCAAACTTCAAAATCAAACCTCGAACTCTTTAACCTTTAACACTGTAAACTGTAAATTTTGAACTTTGTTTTTCAGAGTAGTTCTGTATCTAGATACTTGATTGCAATGGAATTCAACAGATCGAAAAAAATTAAAAATTATTGTACAAACTTTTAGCTTGAAATACCAGGTCAGATCGTAAGACTTGGGAGGAGACATCTATTGAGGAGCGACCTTGGTGGGGAGAGGCTCACAGAGGACAATCCAGGGTAGTTTTGTATTTAGGTACTTGACCGCAGTGGAATTCGATGGATTCGATAAACAAAGGGGGGCTAGGTTACTCATGGCCAAGCGTTCAGCTTGACTACGAGGTTAATGACCATATGACAATGATGCAGACTTCACAGAGCAGAACTCCAAAAACGTCTTTCCAAATTAACAGAGATCATTTTACTCTCCTAGCCGATAAATCTCACGAGCTCACTTTTATCAGTTCACTCAGACTTTGGAAAGAGGCAAGGGAGGTCTTGCGAAGTGATGAAGTAGTTCAAAATGGAAGGTCAAGCTGAAGTCCTTGGATGTCGGAGAAACAGATGAGTGAAGCGGTATGGATGAGAATCTTGGAGTGCAAATGTCTGGGGTGTGGATTAGACTGATGGTTTCTTTCCCTTTTCTTTCTTGACGATTGGTTATCACGCAAAAGAATGAATTCCAACTATTCCCTGGATCTCTTCTTCCATCTCTGAGAAGTTTTGAACGATGAGATCCTACCACGTCTTTTCGTTTGACCTATGTTTCCTCAACAAATGAGAGATGGGGTTGGGTGTTGATGGTCATATTCGATAGCTGATGAAGGAGAAGGGCCTGACTTTCGGTGGGATAAATGAATTTTTCTTGAGACCTGCTTCGTAACAAGTCAGATCTAGCCGTGGGAGAGAGTCTCAAGACGTCTCTTGTAGCGGGAATTTGATTGGACTTGGACTTTGTGATTTTTCCACCATTTGCTCTTCCAGCTTCCAGATTTTACTTCGATTCTCTTCAGTCTTCATCCTCCTTGTGGACTACTTTCTATTGAGAGGGGTTGCGTCTAATGGAGAAGGACCTGGACTTTTACGTGAACCAGGTCAGATGGGTGGGAACTTTATGGGTTTTAATGGTGAGAAGGATGAGGGAAGTGAAGAAGGTGGGCCTGGCCGCCTGGGTCTGAGGAAGCGAGGAAGCGAGGAAGGTGGACTTAGCCAAGAGACATTGGAGATGAGGTCCGAACTGCTTTCTGTTCATCTTTTTCAATCTCTCACACTTTGTATTTTCTCTCTTAATATTTCCAACCTTCGAACCTCTACCTCGTTGTTCATAGTCGATTTTCTTGGTCCTTCCTGTGATTTCTCAATCGAGAAACCCATCCACAGCTTGCTTGGTTATCGAGTTTGTGGTGGCTTTTGAACTTCTGATTGCGAGAGTATGTTCTAGATTGAGATACAAAGCGGTAGAGGTGACGGATTGATAGACAATTGAACGAACCCATAGATGTTGAGACGACGACTTCTCAAAGCCTCGACTTCTCTTGACCAAGAACCTTTTCTAGATCGGCGAACTTTCTATACTCCTCGATTGCTTCTGGATTGGCGATGGCCTAGAAAAGAAAAGAAAGGAAGTCAATTACTGTAGACCCTTCTCCTCAACCCCTTCTTCACTACTCAACTCACGCTTGAAGGTTTGAACTTTGTGTTGCCACTTACAACACTCTTAACTGCGAGCTCAGTCTTCTTACCGTTTGCCGTCTATTTCCAGAAGGGAGAGGAAAAAGTCAGATGATCTAGGGCGACAGATGCGAAGGTTCTTGGTATCTCAAACTCACAAGAGGAATGTCTTTGATCTGGAAAACTTGATCTGGGACATGTCTCGCCGAGTGAGCGACTTTGATGGCTTGGTTCAGTGAAGAGATCCTTTGGGAAGTCAAAGTCTCGGAAGGGGCCAACTTGAGGAAAAGCAGAATGCGCTCCTGTGAATGGGAAGAAAACGTTTTAGGGAGTTCATTCAACCAAAAGCCGAATTCCAGCTGTACTCACATCGTCATCTTGCTTCCTCTTCTGGCCGACGCAGATAGAGTCGGAAATCCAGTTGAACCTCTCAACGACTTGATAGATTTCAGAACTTCCAAATCTGATTCCACTTCTATTCAAAACACCATCAGATCTACCCATGATTTCCAAAGCACCGCCATTCTTGAAGTCTCTTCTAATGAAGTCGCCTTGAGCCCACAGACCCTTCCCGTTACCGTTTTCATTCTCATCAAACCTTGTGTAGTAAGACTCTTTATATTTGGCTTGCATAGCCTTCTTATCCTTGCCCCAAAAGAATAGTGGTTGAGTAGGGAAAGAAGTGGAACAGATTAGTTCCCCAGGTTCACCAGTCTTTTCGATGTCTTCTCCATCTAACGGATCTAGAATAGAGATCTTCATTCCTAGAGTCTTGCAACTGATGAGATTGCCATGCACAGGCGACATTGGTGAACCGCTCACGAACGTAGATGCGATGTCGGTCCCTGGGGAAAGGATAAGAGTAGTTTTAGCAAGACAAGTCATACTTCTATTTAGACTAGTTCAAGTACTAACCTCCACTGATAGACATCAAGTGAGTCTGATTGTTTGAAGACTTGACTGTTTGAGCGAAGTTCTTGTAGAACCAAGTAGCATTACCCATGCTGAGAGGCGAACCAGTAGAAGTGACTAGCTTCAGATTACTTAAGTCCAAACCTTTCGAATTAAATCCACTTCTCTCTAATTCAGTTAAAAATCTAGGAGAACATCCGAATCCAGTGACTTGAAACCTTTCCAATAGTTTTGGGAGATGATTGGGAGATGGATTCAAAGGTGAACCTTCTAAACAGAGAACACTTCCACTACAATTCAAAGTTCCCAAAAGATAATCTGTTGAGAAACGGCAGAAGAGAGAGAAGGGGAAGCAAGGAATCAGAGAGATCCGTAGAGACCGTCGACGACTAGTCTTGCCCAAGCCCCCTTGCCAAACTAAGTGTCGAACTGACTTTTTCTGCTACTCACACCACATAATCCAACCGGTGCTCGTAATTTGACCCCAAGTATGCATAGGTTGAGCATCGAACTGCAACAGCTTCTCCTTTCTTTGATTAATAGCTATACTTTGCGAATGAACGATAGCTTTCGGTTCTCCAGTAGTACCACTGCTGAAAACGATTATCGTAGGATGAGATAACGACAATTGTTCGAATTTGATTTGAGGAATCTTAGACATATGATCAGAAAGGTTTGAAGATTTCAACCACTCTTCGAAAGTTACGCATTTCATCGACTTGGCTTCCCATTTGATGTTTTGAGACACCAATGGATTATGATGAGAAATGACTTGGAAATCTGAAGGTAGAGCTCCTGATTCTTTGGAAAGTAAATCCATAACTGTTGCAACTCTTGAGAGGACGTTAACGACCTTCCCATTGTAGTAAGCAGAATCATCGACGAAGAGCATCTTAGGTTGAATCGTTCTGACTCTTCCTGCGATAGCGTCGACTCCTGCATCTGTTGGGATGGCCGAGAATACAGCTCCAATAGAATTAGCAGCCAAGAATCTGCAGGAGAGTAATAACAGTCAGCAAATCGTCAAACTTCCAGCAACTCCATCTCATACTCACGTAACAATAGGTCTAGCAGTATTACAAGCGATATGAGCCACAGTATCTCCTTTCTTTAAACCTTTTTCTCTCATTCCTTTAGCCATAATAGCGACTCTATCTCTTAATTTACCCCAAGTCACAGTTTTCACTTCGAAACCTTTCTTCGAATCTTCCAATCCTCCACCTTCTGGAATCTCATACACAGCCACATGACTTGAAGCTGGCCAGTTGTGTGGGTTCGAAGGAGAGCAAGAAGTTGAATTCGAGGGATGAGTTGGGTGTAGGACGTTCTCAGCGTAGTTGAATAGAGCTCCAGGATAGTACTGAGGTAGGTCTACTGGTAAAGCTGAGGAATCAGTGATTAAGGAATCGTACTTTCTTGAATGCCGAAGTCCGACAAAATCCCATAGAAGTTCGTAGAAACGGATGTCGTTTACTGAGAAGTCGTGGATCTGGTCGTAGGTTTCTGCGAGGGATGAGGATAAGAAGGACAGGTCATTTGAGAGGGTACAGCCAGTTTCACGCACTCCAGTTGCATATCCTCCCCATTAGCTTCATGATTTATTTCAATCCTTAATGGCGCGGGTCAGAAAGACTGGAGCTCAGGTTGTCGTCCTATGAGCTCATGCCAACTGCCAGCGTTGCCCAATCATTTCATTCCTTTGAGCTCTCTATCAGTCTCACTCGCTCCTCCCACGCTTCCACTCTCTTCCAGTCCGATCCCTCCTATCCCCTTTCATGCATGGCCGTTGTTGAAATGCTTCGAGCCAAGAGCTCTCACAGCAGCAGGTGGTTCTGAACTGGGCTCTCTCTGTACTCACCCAAATTGAGGCTGTACCTTGCATTTGCCAACTTTCTGAACTTGTTGAGTAATGAAGATTGAATCTGTTCGTTTGTAGGTTTCCATAAAACTGGTAGCAGCGACATCTTCGAAGTGTTGTGGTAAAAGGTTGGGGAAGAGATCACCGGCCTTCCCGGATGGCAAGAGTAGGCACACAGGTTAAGCCTCGTACGTCGATCCTCGTACGTACGATCGACGTACGAAGACGACTTTCAACTTTCAGCCTCTTTCTTCTTCCTTTTCTTCTTCCCATCCCATCTTTTTCATCCTTCTCATATTTACCCAACATGAATTCCAAAGAAGTTCCATCAGAGACGCAGTACGAAGGGTGAGTCGAATTCTCTCCGGTTAGAGACATCCCTTTCGTCTTCTCTGACTTTCTCCGCATTTTAACCTTTCTCTCCTCAGGATCATCGTGGGAGCTGGGATCAGCGGAATGGTAGCTGCTAGTAGAATGGCAATGGATTTGGGAGCTGAAAACGTGAAACTCTTTGAGAGAGGCCAAGATCTTGGGGTGAGGACAAGAATCCAAGATGCATGAACCGAGAACGAGAACTCGTTCTCTCCATCCAAAGCCTCTTCTTCTGACTTCCGCTTTCATCTCTCGCCGTTCACAGGGTACCTGGTTTTGGAATCAATATAGAAACGCTGGGTGTGACGTTCCCAGTAGGTATGTATCACTAGGGCTACTCCTTTTTGGCCTAGCCTCTCTTGTATTGAGATTAGCATCTGAACTTCTGGTTGCTCTCCTGTATGCCCTCACTCTAATCTAGGCTCTACTCGATCAGTTACGCTCAAAAGAACGAGTGGTCAGAGTTCTTCCCTCACCGTGAGTCAAAAGCCGAGGTGTTGCGTTCTTTGTTCTATAGAGGCCTTGGTCGTGACTTACTCCTATCACTTTCCTATCTTCTCGCCGTAATCTTTCTAGAACAAGAGATTCACGAATGTGAGTTACGAACGCTCTCTTCCACTAGGTTTCGTCTTTCTTTACCTGACCTCTCATCTATCATTCTCACAGATCTCCAAGGAGTAGGTAAACAATTCAACATTTATTCCAAAACCTCTTTCGAAACCGAAGTTGAATCGGCCACATGGTCTCCTTCAAAGACTCATTGGATAGTAGTAGTGAAAGATCTCAAGACCAAAGAAACTTCGACTCACACCGCTCGAGTCCTGTTCTCCTGCGTAGGAGCTCTATCGATTCCAAGAGATTTAGACATTCCGGGAGTCTCTTCCTTCAAAGGAAAGTTATTCCACTCCGCAAAATGGGAATCCGGTCTTGACTTTACGAACAAGAAAGTCGTGGTACTAGGAAATGGTTGTTCAGCTTCTCAAATCATTCCAGGTATCTGTAAAGAAACGAAGAGTCTAACTCAAATCGTTAGATCTAAACATTGGTATCATCCTCAACATGGAAACCCTCTTGATGGTCCTGTCACTAAATGGTTGGAAAAGAACTCAAGCACCTTCGTTGGATTTCAAAGATGGATTTTGGTTTTGGCTTTAGAAAGTCATTTCATGCAGGCTTTTATTAAGGAAGGCAAAGGTGCTAGGGAAAGGTTTATTAAACGTGCTGTGAGTCTGAAAGTACGAAGAAAAGAAAGTGGCTTCGAGACTGCTGACTCCTTTCATCTTGCTTTCTCGCTCATATAGACTAACTACATCAAGACCAATGCTCCTGCCGAGTACCATGACATGCTGATTCCTTCTAGATTACCAAACGGGAAAATGGAAATCGAAGTAGCCTGCAAACGTAGGATTTTCGATGGAGAAGGTTACATCCCTTGTTTGAATGACAAGAACGTCGAGTTGACAAATGACGAATGTGTTCAGATTAATGAGAACTCTGTTACTTTGAAGAGTGGTAGAGAATTAGAAGCCGACATCATTATCTGTGCTAACGGTTTCAGAGGCGAAATGTTCAGCCTTCAGATGGACATCAAGAATGGAGAAGGATTGAGGTTGGAAGATTACGTGAGTGTTCAGCAACAGGTCAAAGCAAAAGGTTTGAAGACATCGTTCCACCAAAGCTGACATCTCCTCTCTCTTGTTCCTCCTTCGTAGTGGAAAGAGGCAGGCTTACCTCAAGCCTATCGTTCGACTATGATCTCTTCTTTCCCTAATCTAATGGTTCTCTGGGGTCCAGGAGCTGCTACAGGCCATTTCTCTGCCATCTGGTCTATCGAAAGATCAATGGAAATGGCGACTACTTTACTCAAGCCAATTTTCAAGGAGGGACCAAAGAGTCAGACCAATTTACAGAGATCTAAAGGGAAGAGTGTCGATGTCAAGAGAGAAGCTGAAGATCTTGAACAGATTTATATTCAAGATGCTCACTCGAAGTTGATCTATAGCACTGTGAGTTCAAAGTAATTGAAACTGAAAGGGAAGCTGGAAAGTGGCTGACTCTTCTTCTCCTTTCTCTCCTTGTCTCTCCTCTTTTCAGGGATGTGGAGCTTGGTACACTCAGCCAGACGGTCGTGTCACAGCTGTTGCTCCAACTTTCCAAGTCAACGTCGCAAAGCGCTGTAAATTCCCAGGTGAGTGACCTGTTTTCGTTTTAACTTTTGATCCAACTATCTAACCATCGGCCTCTTTTTCTCTTCCTCTCTCAGTCGCTTCCGATCTGATCTACACTGGTTTCAAATCTCAATCCAGAGCCATCTCACACTGGACATACCTTCAACAACTCTTTTCTCTTTTGAGAGTCGGGGCAACCCCAGACGTTAGGTCAAACAAAGAAGCTAATAGATCCATTCCAATGATCTTGTTCCGTGGTATCACTTTCCCTGTCAGCTATTTAATGAATCGCTTCTTCATGAGAGGAATGATCATCTTTTCTTGGATCATCGATAACGTCATGTAACAATCTACACCGTTTCCGAAAGGAAAGACCCTTTTCGGAAAGACCCTCATTCTTGTATATCCCTTTTATTTGCTGTTGGTTGTAAATCTCTCGAAATTTGGTCAGATCAGAGTTTCTGAAAGATTAGAAAACGTTCTTGGATAGACAGAGAAGAAAGTCAAAGAATCTTCTTGCTTTCTCAATCAAACACAACTCCTTCGTATTCTACTGAAACCTCTTAGAGCGAAGCGTTCCAATCTACAAAGCTTCTCAGAGATTTCCTGAAAAACGTTTTTGGCCTTTTGCTCTCATCGACGACTTTGATCTTCTCAGTTGACCGTACGTACCTCTTGTTGTTCTCATTCATACTTTTGGTTATTCGAGTCAACTTCTCCCTTTTGTTCCCCTACTTTTTTTTAATCGAATCAATTGAATTCCACTGCGCTCAACTTTACTCTTCGATCTCAGAAAGCAGACAAGTAGTCATGGCTCGAGTCGAACAGAACTTCCAACCAAAGGTTTTTGACGTTACCAACCGTACTTCAGTGAAGTAGTGAAACCTGACCAAACCCTTCAAACCGATTTGAGACCTGCCTTCAGAAACAAAAAGAATCCCTACGCTATAAGATTGAGAGATAGATCGAGCAGATTTCACAATCTTTAATCCAACCACCATCCCATACCATTCCATTCCCATTCGCATTCATCTTTTTTTCTCTTCACCTCCACTTCACCTATCAAACCTCTCCCTAACGACACCGACCAATTCCGGCCATAACTCATCACTACTGACTCCCTTCAAAGTCCTACATTCAACCCCATCCCTTCCACTCCTCTCAATTTCCTCATAATAACTCTTAATAGGTTCAGTCTCCTTTCTAAAAGAAACCAAACGTTTTTGAAAGGTTTCTACATTGTCATCGGATCTTTGTTCTAAAGGTTCACCTGTTAAATCATCCTTTCCAGGGATTTTTGGTGGATTGAAAGAGAGGTTGTAGACTCTTCCTGAGGAAGGATGGATGTATCGTTCTGAGCGGCCAAAGGTGAAATGAGGAGAAGGAAAAATAAGGGAGATTAACAAGGGAAGGAAGAGGACGAGAGAGATTTTCGGAAATTCTTACCTAGAATTCTTTTCAAAATCACTTCTTCAGGTACATCTAAATAAATGACTAAACCCAAAGGCTTTTTAGCATCTGATAGAGCCGAGTCTAACAATTTGGCTTGTCCTACTGTTCGAGGGAATCCATCTAACAACCAATCCTTTGAAAGTTGGGGAGGAGGGAATGAGCATGAGCACCGAAAGTACTCCACCTTAGACCCTCCTAAAAGCCCCTATCAAAAGCTAAGCTTCATTTGATGATTAGGTTTGCAACCTCAAATTCGTCGGAAGATTTCAAGCCTTGATTCCCAGACGTCCAAAGAACAACACTTTTGAGATGCTGCGAGTTAGGGACTCACCTTTGTACCTAGTTCATCTACTTCTGCATAACAGAGTCTCATCATTACTTCATCAGGCATTAGACCTGATGATCAAGGAGAGAGAGAGAGAGAAGCAGCGAAGGGTGAGATAGAAGAATTGATAGCCGGGTTTGTGGCCAATCGTTCTCTAGTCCCATCAAGCAACACCTTCTTTCCCTCGAAGGTTTGCCATTGTTTATGAAGCCTCCTATTCTAAGCTTCAAGGTCTTTGAGCAGCTAAGTAGAGCTGTCAGATCTGGTCAACATTCCAGCCTGGTTCTGCCTGTTGCCTTTGTATCCGGAAGGATTGGATACTAACCTCCTTTCTTGATGACTTGATCTGCCTCTTTACCAATTGTTGTGCCTCTCTTGATGTGTGCCCTTAAAGCATCACCAGCTGAAAGGTTATTCAGAGAAGGGAATTGAGTTAAGAGTCTGGTGGAGAGAGTTCCTTTACCCGAACCCTGATAGTACAAGATAGAGAGAGGCCAAGAATGAGAAAGTGAAGTGGTAAGTAAGAGGAAAGGAAGAGTAGGAATTCAATCAAGTGGAATGAAAAGTTACTGACAGGTGAACCTAAAACTAACATTCTAATCTGTTGAGGTTCAAATCGGTGAGTTGAAGTTGAGAAGCATGACCGGAGAGTTTTGGAGTTAGATTGACTTCGGATTGTGAACTGCTTGAAATTTGTTGAGCTGATGGATCCCCTGATTAACATCGAATTGGGATTGCGGATGGCTTATAATTGGATAGTGAATAGTGAATAAAGTGAATAGCGATAGAAGGAGAGCTGCACTGCTGCACTGCTGCAGATCCCCCCTTGCAGATGCAGATCTTCATGTGCCCAAAAGCGGAATTTGAGAAAGAAAGCTTCTCCCTTCTCAACATCATCATCGTCGTCGTCATCATCAATTCCATTGAATCCAATCCTTTGATTCTTCAATCGGTACTGTAAATATCAAGACCAAGTCAAGGCAGAAGATTGGAAGGAGAGGAGAGGAGAAACTCCCAGACAGTCATCCAAATTCAATCTGGCATCCAACCATGAATCTTAACAAAGGTAAACAGAGACAATTGGAATTGGAATCAGATTCACAAATGGAACAAGAGTTAGAAATCAGTCAAAATGAGATTCAGCTGGGTCTAATTATTCAGCAAATGACCGCAACTCTAACTCACTTGGAAAAGGAGATCACCTCTTTAAGGTTAGAAAGAGATCTTTTGGTCAGTATCGAATTCTGCTGGATTTGTGGGAGAGAGGATCAGAGGGAGAAAGTGTGGGGGGAGAGCAAGAAGGCTACTCAACTTTCAAATTTCAACTTCTCCAAAGAGAATGAGTCTCTAACTTCCCTCTCTCTATCTTCTCAACCTTCAGAATTCCAACTTGAAATCTTCAATCCAAGCTCAAAACCTCTACAAAGAGGAAGCTCGTCTAGCAAAAGCATCACTCAAAGTATTTCAATCCCAATCTCAAGCCGGCGGGATTTCTTCCTTTACAATTAACAATCTACCAACCGAAGGAGAACCAATGAGGAAAAGAGTTCGAAAAGCTTCAACGATTCAAGCTGAATCGTCAGATTTGGAATCTGAAGTTGAAGAAACTGAAGATTCCTCACGGAGATCTTTAGATGTCTTTCATTCTCCAAATGCTTCACCTTTGTTATCTCCAACTTTTGGGTTCGAGAGAAATCAGGGACAAAGTCAGAATGGGGTTTTGGAGGAGATGAACACAGATGAAAGTCATCCTCTATCTAGTCAAGTGGCGGAAACTTCAACCTCAACTTCTCCCATCTCTGGAAAAAGGTCTTTACGTCCAGCTCCTATACCTCCTCAATTGCTTTTGAATCTACCTCCTCAACTTGCTAAATTGAAGGTTAACGATATAAGTCCTTCGAAACAGGAAGAGAGTGTTAATTTGGTTGATGTGGCTAATTCGGTGACTCCAACTGAAAGTAAGGCGGAAACAATGTTAAGAGGACCTTTCAATTCCAGTAGAGATATAGATGACTATGAATATGCTGAATCTATCTTTTCGAACAGTAGCTTAGTGACTGCTGAAGATGGGGATTTCGGAGAAGAAAGAGGTTTGGTGGAGAGATCTTTTTATCAAGATGAAGAAGAAGAAGCAGAAGAAGAAGAAGAAAGAGGGATGTTGGGATCAAATCAAGATCTTCAGCGGATAGGAAATGTCGATGAAATTTTAAATCGGAAAGAAGAAGATCAAATAGACGAAGAATTGAATCTTGAATCAAATTCATTCTTCCTTTCTAACGCACCTAAAGATGAATCTTTTCTCTCTAGTTCCTCTTCTTTCTCTGCATTTCCAAACCATTTCAAAGAGGGTTCTACATCTACTATCTCAAAAAGCACAGATCAAATTCCAATCTCTACATCTTCAATTCCACAACATCCACTTTCTTCCAATAGAAAGTCATTCAAACAAACTACTACTCCACCACCACCACTTCCTTTGTTCTCTTTCCCAAGTCCTATTCAAGAATCATCAACCTCAATTTTTCAACTCTTTCAAACCAGATCTCCAAATTCAAGTCCACCTTCATCTTCAAACCTAGCCAGTCTTAGTGACAATAATAATTTAAGTCCTTCAAGACCTGCTCTTAGAGAAAGAAGATCAAGTTTATCTCTAAAGAAAAGGAAAGAGAAGAAAGAAACTTCTTTGGATAGAGTTGATACGGTTGGAAGTAATCGATCTAAAACATCTGAAAGAATTAATGTAGGAAATTCAGAACCTGAATGGGAAATGGAACCCACTATTACTTCAAATCAACTTTCTACTTCTGCTTCTGATGAATCTGAAATATCTGATCGACTTGAGGAAAGGGGAACAGAAAATCAAGTAGAGTCGACAGAAGTTGACCATACTTCTGAAGAATATCCTCCAGAGAAAACAGACGAGAGGGATGGAGATGAACAAGAAGAATCTACTCCACCTCGTTATAATACTAGACTTCCAGATGGAGTCTCTTCGACTCCAACTTCTTCTACTTCGAATGGAGAATTGATAGGATTGAATGGATCTGGATCTAATCAAGTTTCTCCACCAAGAATAGCAATCCCTCCAAGAACCGCTTCTACCTTAGCTTTATTCGAACTAATTTCCACAGAAACTCCACCACCTCCATTTCAATTCCCGACTTTCCCTTCCATTCAAACCACCAACAGATCAATTCAAAATTCCAATCAAACCAATCCTGTTGGATTTTCAACTCCTTCTATTTCTACCAGCATTCCAAATCTTTCTTCAGTTTTTCAAGATCATCAACAACTTAATACAATTGGATCTCAAGAAGTCTCTGATTCTGACAATTGTAATTTAAATCGAAATTTCAATCGACCTCCTTTAGCACAACCTCGTCAAAGACCTCAATCTATCTCAGTTCCACCTAGTGGAAATCATAGTCCAAATCCTAGTTTAAGTTCCAATTCAACTAGATCTTCTTTCTATGATGGACTCGGTTTAGGTCTAGGAACCACTACAAGATCAAATCCTTTTGAAGGAATCAGATCTAGAACTCCAGATGCTGAAATGGAACTTTCAAGTCAAAGAAGAGAAGAACCGATTTCCAACAATTTGAATTCTTCTTCAACTCCTCCAGTTCCAGCTTATAGACCAATTTTACCCTTTAGAGGAACTAGTCTTGCTTATTTACCTCCTGCAGAACAAGATCGAACTAGTTTGGAAGATTTCAATCCTCCTCAATCTCAATCTAATGATAATAATAATGACAGACCTTTCTTTAGATCTCAAACTCTAGGTCACTTTCATTCTTTGACGATTTCAAATCATCTTTCTAGGAATTCAACTTCTTCAAATGAGGTTCCTAGTAGGAATTTCAACCTTTCTTTGGATCATCATCATTCAAGTCTTAATGCTCCACCGCCACCTTATGCTGGAATTTCATCTAGCAGAAATTCTACCAATGGTAGGGAAAGGAATCCTGGCGGAAGACCTTCTACTGGGAATAATGATTTGGGTGCAAGAGGTCTCTCTTTCTCTCAAAGTATCAGATTAGGTCAAAGATAAGGAAGGATGTTTCCGTCTTTAGTTATTCATTCTGTTTCTCCATTCTCGTCTCTCTCTCTTGTACAAAGCGCATTTTTGTAGTAGTTGTAATTTATCTCATGTAGTAGTCACTCGCAGTCAGCAGTCAGTCACCCCTAGTCTTTTGTTCTCATTTTTATCTTTTCCATTTCAATCTCTCTTTCAATTCGCTCCTTCCAATAGTATTCTTCTTGTTTCCGTATCAACTTTCAGTATTGCTTTTCGTTTCAGATTCAATGGGATCCCTTGTCGACTCGCGAAACCGTTGTGAGATCGCAGATCGCAGACTTCATTCAGACTTCCATGTCAAACAAAGGAGAAGATCGAATGTCAAAAGAGGTTGAACGATTGCGTGAAAAACGTATGTACGAATGAGAAGCGAAAGAGAACATCAAGGCTTGCGAAAATTTTGCAGAAAAAAGGAAAGGGACGGGGAGTAGGTAGGTGAGGGGAAGAACAAGGCAAAGCAAATGCAGAAAGGTAGAAAGAAATGAAAGGCGTAGCAAACAAAGGCCTACAGAGTTTTTCGAGAACAGATTGATACAGAGAACAAAACAAGAAATCGTCGTAAAAAGAAAGGATACCGGGAGTCGAGATTGGAAGAGGGTGCGGTGCGATGGAAGGAAAGGATTGATGAGAAGTGATGAGCTCCAATTTTCTTTCTTCCGTTGTATTTGATGTGATAGGTAGAAGAAAATGAGAGCAAAAAAGTGGCAAGGGTTGGTTTACGTTTATGTGTTTTTCACTGGACTTTTTCTTTTGAGAAGGTCGTGATGTCGATTGAGGGAATGGAGGATGTGACCAGGTTTGATGAAGGGATATTGGAATATTGTAACCTTGATGATGAAGATTCTAGAACAGGAAAGAAACATAGAGAAAATAGAAACGAAAGAATTTTTTTAACCTTTTTAGTTATAAGAATAGAGAGACTTGAGTATGTAGAGCTTTGGTAGGGGAGAGCAGTTGAGCACCTTAAGTTATGTTTAGTAATAAAGATACTGAGCGAATAAGTTTTGACTTAGAAGGAAAGCATTCCGGGTGTTCCAACTTAAAGCATTTGAAGGCCAGAGAGGTCGATACTGAGATCGCTGCTGTGCTTGGAACTCAGACCTTCTTGACGACGTGGCGAAGATGAGAGTTTCTCGTGTCCAACTGGGCGGCGATTGAAGTCAGTTGTTCCAGCAACTGAGACCTGAAGGAGGAAGAGGGAACAAAGGGGTAAAGGAATGGGTCAGTCTTAGTCCAAATCGAAAAGGAATGGAAAAGTAAAGATGAAGACTTACTTCTTGTTTGCTCGAAACTAGGTCTTCCCCAGTCACCAAATCCTTGGTTCCAGCGTTGGAACTACTGAGAGGGTTCCACTTGGCGATCTGAGCAGAAGAGCCATCGAGCAAGACGGCTGAGCGACCCCAGACGCTGGTGTCGGTGGAGTCTGAGCGACTCATGACAGACTCTGGAGTGTTGAAGTTGGAGAGAGAAGAAGCAGTAGATCCCATAGACATGGTACTAGCTGGAGAGAGGTTCTCTAATCCCAATGATCCTCCAGGGGTAAAGTTCCAAGGTAGAGTAAGAGAACCAGGACCGTCTAATGGCGATTGAGCTTCGGCCATAGAGATAGCTCTCTCGGATCCAATAGATCTTTGAGATCCAGAAGATCCGTGAGACTCGACGCTGGTGCGACGTTGGTTTCTTGAACCTTGAAAAGAGACCGAGCTGCTGTCACCTGGGTGGTTTTGAGCTTGGCCGGGTGGAGAAGCTTCGGTAGGAGACTTTGGAATTCCCATACGCTCGGCTAAGGCTGCAGCTCCTTTGGGAACGAAAGCATCTCCCAGTTGACTTGGGTTGAAAGAGCTGGAGCGACGTTGCTCTGGGTGAACCTCGATTGGACGTGGACCACTCGCAGAACGGAAGAATGGATGTTGTTGATGAGGTGCTTGAGCTTGAGCCATTTGAAGAGCTTGCATCTGAGCCTGCTGTTGTTGACGAGCTAGGGAAAGCTGAGAAGTTGGTGATGGGAGACCTGAGTATCCTAACGATGATGGCGGTGAAGGACGTCCGTAGCTGGAAGGAGCAGCACCAATAGCTCCCATCGGGATCTGATCCATACGACGAGATGAAGGTAGCGCTTGAGACATCCCTAGGGGAGAGTAAGCCGGAAGATAGTTGGGTGCTTGAGAAGGAGAGTAGCGACCTCCAACTACAGGCAGAGCCGAATACCCATTGGAAGGAGATTTGGAATTAGGAACTAGACCTGGAAGCTGCTGACTGAAGCTTCCTCTTGAAGATGGAGAGTTTCCTGGGTTTGAAGACAAGACCATCTTGGAGAAGTAGTCGTTGACTCCAGAGTGAGCGATCTGAGATGGCGAATGACCACGAACCATCTCACGTTGGTAGTGAAGGTTGTGAGCTGAGATTCTACGTCCGTTGAGCATTTTTCCGTCCAATCCTAGTCCAGCACGGCTAGCCTCGTCAGCAGTGGCGAAGGTGACTGCTCCAAAGCCACGAGACATTCCTTGGTCGTCTTTGCTCAAGAAGCAGGAGACGATGCGACCGTAGGGTTCGAGAGAGTGTCTGAGATCTTCATCGTCCAAGATAGCAGCTGGATCCAGACCAGAGATGAAGATTGTACATGGATCGCTGGTGATTGGAGAGTCGAGACTGCTGGCGACGGAGCCTTCTGAGTAGCAACTTGGGCTTGGTGGACCTGAAGAGTTGCTATTGGATCCGGAACGTCTAAGAGCGAATCCTCCGGGAGGACTGAGAATTGGATGTTGAAGGTGCTCGGTAGGGATTCTTCTTGGACCAGTGTTGAAGCGATTACGAGGTACGTTGCGCTTGATGACGTTGGCTCCTGAAGCTTGCTCGAAAGGACCTCCAGAGCGCTGAACGATAGCGTAAGAGACTTCGATTGGATATCCGTGCCATACGAACCCGTTGAGACTCTCGATGGCTGCTTTGGCTTCAGAGGCAGCTCCCATGTCGATGAATCCACGACGACGAGCTTGGGCGTCCAACATGGCCAGGATGACGCAGTGAGAAACCGCCCCGAAGGTTCCGAAAAGAGCTGCGAGTTGATCGGTAGTAGCACATAGAGGAAGGTTGAGAATGTAGAGGTTCTTGTGGGTTGGAGTGGCGAGGTAATCTGGACCATTGCGAAAGCGTAGTTGCATTCCCGAAGCAGCTGCGCGACCTCCGACCTTCTCGGGTGAGATTCCAGACATGCTAGAGTGATGCTGTTGGAGGTCTCTGAGAATGGTTAGAAAAGTAGAGATGTGGGGGAAAGTCCCAAGTCAGCTCGGGGAATTCAAACCGTAGAGAAAAGATGGAGGACAGAGAGACTAGGAGTAGCGTCGCACAGACTCGAGGGCCCAAACTCACCTTGTGACCTCACCGGGGACCCCACCATCATATCCAGAACAGCCATTGCTTCTTGAGTCAACTGAAGGAGAAGGAGGAGAGAGGGAATGAAGAAGAAAGGAGAAGAAAGGGTGAGCGGGTGAGACGCGGGTGAGACGCGGGTGAACTTGTAGGGCAATGAGGCGTCCGGAAATCGAAGAGGCGAAGATCGATTCTGGGAAACTCAAAAACTCACCGTAGACTGCGTTCTCGTCTTGAGAGTTAAAGTTATTGTGGAGGGAATGTTGAGCTAATTCAGCTTGGTGGTGCATGTTGTGTAGAGGTTGTTGGTTGGCAGAGGCAGAGAATGAAGAGAGCACGTTAGACGGCATGGAAGGCGATTGATGGTGGCTGTAAGACATCGTTTGGATGAGCAGAGAATTTGAAGTTGATAGCAATAGGGGAAATGGTGTTACTTGAGAATCAAGAAGAGCTTGGGTTTGTGCGATTTGGTGGTTGGTTCTGGAGGATCGTTCTACTGACTCGATTGGGAAATGATGGGATTGTTTCGTTTGAAGCAAGAAAAGAGAGAATCGGTTTGAAAGAGAGAACTAAGAAAGAAATAGAGAGAGTAGTGATTTGGCGGAAAGGAAAGAAGGAGGGAGAAGGAAGGAGGCCTTTTATACCGAAATTTCGAAAGGGGCGGCTGGGGTTCAGATTTCGGAAGAAGTCTCAGATCTGCGTGCGGTGGCGGAACAACAGGGACCACCTTTTCCAGATGGAATCGACGATCTTGGAGACTGCGAGACTGAAGCTCTGAAGCCGTTGAAGCCTGAAGATCAGCTCAGCAAAGAGCACTCGAGGTGCTTTTGAGAGGGCGGGTCATGTAAGTTTGTTTATTCTCTCTAAACTGGTTCTCCTTGTTCTCCTCTTATCCCCATCCGTAAGCATTTCCTCGCTTTCCTCTTCTGGGGTCTCGCTTCCATATTTCCTCAACTGCGTACGCAAGCGAATTCCAAACCAAAGCAGTGGTCAGGCGCAGTCGAACCCAAGATTAGAACCATGACAAATTCAGGACAGCAAGAGGAAGAAAAAGAGGAGCTCGACTTCATGGATGATTCTTATCTTCTCCAAGCAACGCATGCAGATCAACAGAGACACGTCAAATCCTCTCGTCCTTCTACAGCAGCCACTTCCAAATCATCTCAGGTCCAAGGTAGTAGGAAGGAGAGGGAGAAGATAGCTAGAGACAAAGGTCTAAGCACAAGTCTTCTGCCTGCTCGATCGGGAAGGGAAGGCCAGCATCATATTCAAGGTGGATCAGATAAGCGAATAAATGATGGAAGCGAAGGGGAGCTTGGAAGTGAAGGAAACAGAAAGGGAGAAGGTGGAGAGATGACGTGGGCTCAAAAGATGGTGCTTAAGATGATGTCAGGGTCCAGTGAGTCGTCAGCTGCCTCTCCAAGTACCAACGAATCGAAGAGATCTACTTCTGGATTCAGGGGAGATGAAGATCAAGATGACGAAGCTAGGCCAAAGCAGAAGCAGCGCAAGCTCTCTCCGACCTCCTCTTCTTCAATTCCTCGAGAGCCCGCCTCTTCCATCTCTGAGCCACTTCAAATCGATCTTCGATGGATCGGAGGATCTTCAATTCGACATGGGATTGGAAGCAGAGCTGTCTCCAAGGCTATCAAGGAAGCATCAGCTCCTGAGGCTAAGGAGGCAAGAGAGAGGAAAGCCCAAGCCTTGATGGACGACTTTAGGAGCAGGACTGCTGCCGAACATCAATCAAAGCACACTGAGACCTTGATCAAGAAAGCTAGAAAGACTTGCGAAGAGTTGGACAGGGAGAACGGAATTCAGGTGAGTTGTGGGACAAGATGGGAACCGGTCAGAGGAGAGAGGAAAGAGACTACTGTCAGATGAACCCAACTGGGTCACCGTCTTTAGAAGCTCTTCGTAGTCTGGCACTCTGGATCTCATCTCTTATTCGTTGGAAGACAGGAGGGAAAAGGAAGGAGGTTCATTTGGTGTCTGACATCTTTGCGCTCTCCTCCTTCTTCGCCCTGAGCAGTATAGTCCTTTATGGCTAGAACCTTCATGGCTTTCAGTCCCTTCGGAGAGTCTTTCAGCCGAGATAAACCTCTTGGTGTCGTACGCTTTCTCTCTTGACTCGGCAGAGAGCAGTTCAAACAAGCAAGAACCTGGAATCTTTGAACAACGTCTAGAAGAAGATCCTTCTGGATCTGCAAGTCTGGAACCAAAAAAAGACAACTTAGAAGCGAAAGCGAAAGATGAGATGTCAATCCAGGAGGAGAGAAGGGATGAAGCTAAAAGGTTTTGCTCGCTAGACGTGAGTTTGCCTGTGCCTCAGCTCTGGCCAGCCCCGATTCTTCTCTTTTTCATGTCAGTCGAATGTTCATGTGGTTTCAAACATCGCTGAAGTTCGAACCTCCTTCTTTTCGTTCCATCTTCACCAGGCTGCAACTAGTCTCTCTTTGACGCTCTCCCACCTTCGCATCTCTTACTTCTACTGTCTATTCTGCGGCTGCAAGTACTCTTCTGATCAAGAGCTCATGAGCCACTGCCCTGGAGAAGAAGAAGAGGACCATGACTAAGTCATGAAGGATTTAAGGTTGGCTGTTGTGGGCGTTCCACTCACTCACTCTTTCTGATTGCCTCCCCTCTCATGAAATGTACAACAAACTAGTTCATGACTTGAGTTCCATTGTAATTCTACCTCATTCAACTCTCTCTTCATCACTTCAAAGCTAGGCAGCTTGGAACAGTCGAGACGACCACGTTTGTCCACTCTCCCTCGAGATTGCCATTATCATTTCGACTTGTTAACAGCGCATACATCCTCCTCTGAGCTTTTCGGGATGCTTGAGTCTCTATCTGTCTCTGAGGGCAGGGCAGAGCTTCCTCGTCCTCCCCAATTTCGAAGCTGCAGATCTGAAAATTGGTTGAGATCAGATGGTCAGTCAGCACGTCGTTTTTTTCCCGACAGATCTGTTTCGACTCATCGTCGACTGACAAGTTTGAACAACTATCCATTCGCAGCCCAGATCCTTTCTCCTCTCGAGTTGGTCCCGGAGCCGGCGGGCTTCTTAGAGGGCTGAGGAGCAGAGAACGCAACCACGTCCAGTTTAGCTCTGAGCCATTCCAAAGCCTTCTGATCCACGCTCTGAAAGTCGACTCTCGGAAGATGAAGAGAAGATAGGGCTCGAAAGGGGACGGACGTCGTCGTCTCGATGGGTTCGAAAGCGGGTCCTTGAATCTTAGAGATGGCAGATTTTGAAACTTGAGGATTTGAAGTTGAGGCTAGAGGCGAAGACGTAGAACCAGAAGAAACCGGACGAGGAGAGGTCGAGAAAGCTCCAGACGATTTGGACTTGGGAACGCTGAGGCCGCTGTTGCTGGCAGCTCTGCTGAAAGGAGAGGCTTTCTTCGACTGCTCATTCACAACAGCAGAATTCAACGTCGAACTGATTCCTCTGCTTGAGTCGCTCCGACCTGCATCAGCTCCGGATCCTGCTGCTGCTTTGAGTCTAGTCGAAACTAGTTTGACGGCTCCACTAATGACCTCTCCAACCTGCTCTCCTTGCATTGAACAAAGATTGAGCTCTTTCAACTTTGGACAAGGGAGCGGATCGTCCTTCGAAGAGGAAGAACTGAAAGCACCTAGAAGGGCCCTAGTAGTGACCGCGAAGCCATCATCTCTTAGAGTGAAGCTTTCGAGATCCTTCCAGACTTCCAAAGCGATTCTGAGAGAAGAAACCACTTGATCCTCTCGGTAATGATCGCCAGTCCGGCTTCCTTCGTAGAATCGTAGCTTGATGGATTTGAGATTTGGAGATTGATCGGAGAGCTTGAAGAAGAAGTCATTGAGTTCTGCCATTCTCGGGAGGAAGTGAAGGTCGAGGTTGGAAAGGATTGGCATTTTGATCTTGGTGACGATAGCTTCGAATTTGAGTGAGTCTTGATTGAGGAAAGCTTGACCAAGGGTGAGATCCGTCAGAAAAGGAGCGTCTACCTCTGCCATTGGATCTTCCTCTGCCTCATCTTGGGAAGGATACATGTTGAGCCTCAGGTTCACTGTCTGGATGGTCTTCTTGTTGAAACCTAAGAAACGATGCAGAGCATTGCAGTGGAAGAGTGCCAGCCGACTTGCATACGAGTCGTCCCAGACGAAGGTCTCTAATTCATCTAGATGATTTGATGTTGATCGTTCGAGAATCTCCACCGAACCTAGATTCACGTTCTTGAGAGAAACAGTAGACAGCTTCTCGAATTCTGCTTCAGAGAACAACGTCTCGACGAAAGACGAAGACATAGAGACCTCTCTCCGCGTAGATCCCTGAGAAAGTTTATTGTGAAGAATGATATTCCTTAGGTTCCGACAACGTCTTAAGACTTCCGCCAATCTTGTAAAGATCTTCATTTCATCCTCGTACTTGGTTTCCACCTCGATGAAGACCGTCCGTAGAGAGTTGAAGTATCGTTTGAAACAATCTACGCTCTGTGAGCACCAGAAAGAGACGGGTTGATTGATGCGAATGCTCTTGAGAGTCCCGCTTGAGTAGGACAGAACTCTTGAGAAGGTTGCTGGAGAAAGTCGATATCTTGCTCTTGTGAAGACGAGATCTTGCCACATTGTCTTGGTCTGGTAGGCATAGCTTCTCCACTCTCTTGATACTGCCGTCGTAGTTACTTTGGAAGGTTGATCTAGAATCTTGAGTACCTTCGAAAAGATTTCAGGTGGTAGAGTCATAGTTGGATCTCGGATCTTGGGCTCCTTGACTGCGACGGAGGTCCCTTCTTGAATCTCTGATTTTAAGAGTTCGATTCTGGATAGTAGTGATTGATGAGAAGGGTTGGAATCGGAGCATTTGCTCTTGGCAATTGATAGAGAGGAGATAGCTTTCGATGGGTGCCCAGAAGCGTGAAGGGCAGAAGCAGCTCGAATGTAGCACTGAAGGGACGGGACGACATGGAAATTCAAATCAGAATCATTTCTTCAGCCCGGAAGTTTCAACAAAGAGAGACTCACCTTTGCATCGTGTGGCTTGCTCTTGATTGCAGCTCTGGCATCTTTGAGAGCCAACTCTAGCTGTCCTGCTCTACTGAAAGCTGTTGATCTGGCTAGCAGGTAGGGGGTCGAGTTCCCAGTTCCATACACATCCGATTCCAGAACCTGAGAAGAGGAGGTGATGGGACGGCAGAGTCAGAGAGAGCTTCAAATCATCTGAGATCGCACCTTGATGCACTGCTAGATGAAGTGTACACTTCAATGTTTCTGTTCACCTTGATCTAGATACTGCTATCTATTCATCACTTCAATGTTCCCTCCAATAGAGAACACTCGAATGCCCTAGTGCTGTCCAGCTTGCTCTGATCTCCTAGTCCTCCACCACCCTTGCCTTGTTACATTCCTCCTACTGTGAGATTCAGTACTCACTAGAGTGCAGACCTCTGCAGCTTCCTCGTAATTACCTCTACCCATCGCATCTCTGATCATCCCGTACGCGTCTGCCTGTTCTGGAAGCCTCATTGATGTATGTGTTGGTTGGAAAAATCAGCTATTAGAACGTCTCAACGTCTCAACCTTAACCGCTCTCTAGGTTCATCAGACTTTCACACAGCAACCCAATACGAGAAAAGAGTTATGAAGTACAAACAAACATTGGTATTGTTACAGCCCTCAATTTAGCTGGGGAAGTAGTACAAGCGATAAAGGATTCGCAGTAAGAAGCAAAGAGAGAGGAAGAGAATCAGACATGACGGGGAGGAAACCATTTGATGATTTGAGATATTATTCATGACAGTGGAAGCATGGAAATGTGACTAGCACTGTGGAGAGAGGAGCGGAAGTGGGTTGGAAGAGGGAGAGATCAGCACAAGTGTCTCTTCACGTCGCGATCTCCTGATCAAGATGTTCCTGTTCTCAGGAAAAGATATGTGGGAGCTGTGTTTCCATCCTGCTCCCATTCTCATTCACGCTAATAGTGAGGCAGGCTGAAGTCTTCCCCACCTGCTTCTCTGACCCATCCTGAAACCTGACCCTGTCAGGACCCAGCTTTTCCGATCCATCCAATCAACAGCGTGACACTCACGTTTAGTTCTTGTTCTGGAAGAGGCGCAGAAGAGGAGGAGGAGAGAAGAGAAGAATCAGATGACTGCTCAACAAGGCGTAAGACTGCATTGAAGACTCACCTTTGGATTCTCTGGAGAGGTAGCCCAGATCTTGGCAACCATCTTGAACTTATCCTTGTGTTGTAGGTTAGAGTGTGGACCAGTCTTCATCTTTTCAAGCTCTTGCTGTTGGAGAGGGTAGGACGGGTGGAGGGAGAAGGTAGGAGGGACGCGTACCAGGATGGAAGCAAGGGGAAGAAAACACAAGGAAAAGTCAGAAATTGAACTCTTCAATCTATCGCGATTTGTTGCAGGACCATTTTTCCGAATCTCCATCCTTGAATGAGTTGCTTGAAATCCTTCACTACAAGCCCAGACGCGTCGTCGCGACCTTGCCACCACCTTGACCTCCTCTACCCAGAAAACTCACCTTCATGAAAAGGTTGTAAGGAGATTGTCTCTTCTTTCCACCGGATTTCTTTGGGGGCATATTGAAATGAGTTTAGTTTGAGTGAGTGAAAGTTGAGTTTGGAGACTGGATGGAGTGAGTAAGATTGAGGGTTGGTGATAACGATGATAGGAAGAAAAGAAGTGTGAGTTATTAAAGAAGTAGAGAATGAATAGACTTTCAAGATGAAACTTACGAGTAGGGGATTGACAAAAGTTATAAAAATGTCAAAAAGATGGTTGTGGAAGGGAAGAAGGAGAGAAAGAATGGGAGGAACTCTCTTTTATACTCCAATCATGGGTTGGCTTCACTGTGTAACGTGTGCCAACTCGCCACCTCGGCCAATGCTTCGACGATTCCACTCAATAGAACCCATTCTTCAAACAACTCTCCCTGCTCTTATTTTTGTTGATTAAAATACCTCTACTTCTAACCTTTCTACCATCTAAAAATTGTTTAGGAGAATCCCCATTCTTGAGGTACTTCACCTAGTATCGAGAGTTCCCACCTCGAAATTGGCTCCACTTCTCTCCAGGACATCTTCGCCAACCACCCTTCAACTCCTACTTGTCCTCTTAAGCTGTCAAATACTAGATCTTCCAAAGAATCAGAAAACAAAATTTTCAAACCGACTGCTCTACTTTTGATGAAGCTACTGAAGAATTTAGAAGAAATGGCAGGGGCCAGTGTGTAATCTACCCCATGAACTCAATCAGCTTTCAGTCTTCAACTTCAAGAAAAAGCGTGTTTTTTGTTCAGGAAGATGACAAATAAAATCCCAAAGAAATCAAAGATCAGATTTTCAACTCTGCATTACTGTAGCGCGCGTAGAACGGGAAAGGAAATAGTCGAAGGATACTGATTTTACTTCCCTTCCTATAGCCGGCAAAGTGAACGCCTCGAAACGACCTCTCCGGGCTTTCTCGGATCTCTTTTTGAACGTGATTAGAAACATTGTGAGGTTCGAGGGCAGCTTCAGAGAGACTAACAAGAGAGGAGAAGGGATGAAGGCTCGGTGGCAACTCAGTCGCAGAGCCCTTCGCACCGATTGGAGACAGCCAAGAGCACACTTCCAGAAGGTTCAGAAAAGCATTGTGAATTAGAGAGCAGTAACACAAGGCAGTTGGAAGTCGATCAGGGAAGCTAACGCGTGATCTGAGCCTCCTAATCGACTCTGATGACGATTTTCCCGGTGTTCTTGTTTGCCTCCATTTCTTCGTGTGCTTCTTTGATGTTCTTCCAAGAGAACACCTGAGAATGATTGGAATTATGAAAGAAAAGAAGCGGAGCTCTGGTAAGTTCTGTTCGGTCATAAGCCCCACTAATCAGAAGCGCCATTCATTCCCTCAGAGAAGACTCACCTCATGAACATTACAAATCAAACTATCCTCATTGTATCTCTTCTCGTCTTTCCCAATATCTTGATGTCCCTTTGTAAGTTTCTCAACTCCACCCCATTTAGCGAAATCAGCTACCAAATCTCCTTGATACTGTAGTGATCTTGACCTCAAAGTTGATCCTTGAACCGTCAATCTCTTCATCAAAATCTGAGCAAGATTGACGTCTTTGACAGCTGATCCGCCCATCAATCCAAGAATTACCATTCTGCCATCTCTAGCTAGTGTCTTCAAATTCATGTTGAAGTAGTTAGCTCCGATGAAATCTACGATCACGTCGACTCCCTTTGAAGAGGTGAGCTTGGAGATCTGAGATAAGAAATGGAGAGATTCGGGGTGAGATAAGTTAACGAGTTTAAACGACAGATAATTGGAGAGAACTCACTTCTTCAGCCCAATCTTGAGCTTTATAGTTAACTCCAGCGGTAGCTCCCATTTTCTTACAGTATTCGATCTTAGCATCAGATCCAGCTGTTACGTAAACGTTCTTTGCTCCAATCTGTCTTGCCAATTGAATTGCAGCCAATCCAACACCTTTTGAAGACACAGGAGAAGTGGAGAAGCATCAGCGGAAAGTCGAACGACTAGCTTCAGCAGCTTGACTCCAAAGACTCACCTGAAGCACCTGCGTGGATCAAACAGTCTTCTCCCTATAGTCCCATCGGAACGAAAAAAAGTCATTAAAAGAGGTGTCAGAGGCGAAATCTCTTTTCCTCCAGGGAATATCCCCCACTGATTCCTTCTCTCACCTTCTGCAACTTAGTTACGAAGCTCAAAGCTTGCCAGGCAGTCAAGAAGTTCTCTGGAATTCCAGCTGCTTCTTCGAAAGTGAGTTCCTTTGGTTTGTGCATTACCATTCTAGCAGGAACGACAGCGAATTCAGAATAAGCTCCACCTGTAGTCAAGCCAAAGACCTCATCTCCTTCCTTGAAGGAACCGTTGGTTGCTGTCGATTTGACGACAGTCCCCTGATTGATGAAAGATTTCCGCCACACAGAGAAAAGGGTGAAGATAGAGGGAGAAGACAAGACAGAGAGAAGAGCATCAGCTCCTTCGTTCAAAGGCAACTTTCTTTCCTGAGTGAACTCACACTCAATTCCAATCCAAGAATCTCAGAAGCACCTGGAGGTGGAGGATAAGCACCCATTCTTTGCATACAATCAGCTCTGTTGATACCGAAGGCCTTAGTCTTGATTAGAACTTGATCTTCTCCCAAAGATGGAAGAGGAGCTTCACCTAAGTAAAGGTTCGAAGCAGCCCCTTTACCATCTTTGATTAAGACTGCTTTCATAGATGATGGAATTCCTGTTGACATTTTTCTGGTTATGGCTGAGGTTGTGAAGAAAAGAGAAGATTGACGGGAAGAGGAAGTTGAAGGTTGCCGAATTAGAGTGGAGGCAAGAGCCGGTTTGTAGAAAGTTGCTCGCTTTAAGACCGATGTTACTGTTGAGATTGAATTTGGACGTAACAGTCTGTTCATGTCAATTTTAGAGAGAAGTTGAAATGAGAGACGCAAACAAAGCGGAAGAATCAATGATGAGGTCAAGAACGAAGGAGCCAACTGCATGAAATATTAGAATCTTGCAACAAGAGCCTTCTCAAAAGATAGGCAGATCTGTGTAGCAATACAATGGACGTGTAGCAGAAAGTGAGCTTTCGTTCTTTGACAACACCACTATAGATCAAAGAGAAACCGGACGAGCTCAACCTCGTCCTCCATCGTCTCTACTCAACCAACATCTGTTGAGTTTATAAGTTTTTGTTGCAAGAAGCCGGAAATGTAATATATTGAACACTCAATCAAAGAAGAAAGAGTAAACGTTATCATAGAAAAGGAAAAAAAAACATAAGATTGCTTTAGTTTTGAGGTTTTCCACGTCTTGAAAGAGGGTTTCTATGAAGAACCATTACAGAGCACGAGAAAAGAGGAGAGTGCTTGGAGATATGACAGAATGAATGAATTGAGTGATTGATTGTATGCACGAAAAAAGAAAACCGGAAATCTGAAAATTATTTGAGTTTCTGAGGTTGGTTTACTTTTCTGGGTTGGCATTCATTCTACGCTTTCCACCTGGTCCGAGTTGGACGTTTACGAATCTAGATTTCGAAAGGAGATAAGAAGAAGAGGAAAGGGGAGAGCGAGGGTGAGAAAGTCACCCTTGGTTGTGGTTTGAGATTGGTGGTTTGAGAGATCGGAGATCTCTCCACAAAGATCAAAGGTTCCCACTCCGTCTTTCACCATTCCAACGGAATCTTCAAGACTCTCTGAGCTATCAGATATGATCCAGAAAGCTGCGCGCAGGTTCCGAGAATGCTCCAAGAGGTGTGTAGGGGCACTCAGCACCACCACCCATCACCTGAGAGAGAGCTCCTCAAGTCTCGAACTGGCATGACCTCCCTTGAAGTTCTACTTTTGACCCTTGGAAGCGATAGAATTCAGATTCTGATCCTCTTGAGTGGTTCTTCAAGTTGAGAACTCCTTCCTCAGGTCCACCTCCCAACTGCCATCCAGCTGCAACGCTCTCCAAGCTCATCGTGATTTGCATCTTGACTTTGAGCAGTCGTCTTGTGTAACCTCATGACATGGAATCTTGACGTGGTCCAATCACCGATTGGAGCGAGAGCACTTGCCGTCTTGAGTTTACCTTCCTCTCTCAGCTGCTGTCCTCCCAGGCTGACGCACCACCATCTACCTCCCATCCCTCTCCCCTATCTACTGATCTGATCTTTCTCCATCTTTCTCAATTCAACTTTTGATTCTACCCTGTTTTATTCCTCATCTAACCCGCTCCTCCTACTTCTCAGTCTCGTAGGGTCGCTTACTCACCTACGGTTGTAGAGGATACGCTTGTGAGCTCTTCCCTTTGGCTGCTTCTTCTTTTCCTGCTTTTCAACCTTGGGACATTGAGATTTGACCTTACCGGCACGAGCTAGGGATCCGTGAACTTTTCCCATTTTGATGAAAACTTGATGTGAAGAGAAGGAAAGAGAGGGAAGAAGAATTTCTTTTTTGGGGTGCGCTGCTGTGGAAAATAGGAATTCGATTCTTCTTCTTCTCCGCCTTCTTCTGTTTCTTCCCACCTATCCTCTCTTCTTCTTTTTTATTCATTCGTGATTAAAACTTCCTCAAGGTGAGCAATCAGAATTCAGTAGGAAAGATAGGGGGAACATAGAATCAAAACGATGAGAAGGATCAGTTGGAACAGGTCAGCCGCAAGGTAGAAGAAAAGGGGAAGGTAGTCCTCATTTCTCCCAATCACTGCAAATTTGGACGTTGAAGATTAAAATTCGAGCTGAGATTTGAATTGCATAGCAGGAAACACAGAGAGCCCGGGAGGAACACATGCCCTTCCTTCCTTCCCCCTCACCCAAGAAGAAGAACCTCCCCAACTAACTCCATCCTCCTCTCTTTCACAGCTCAAAATGATTATCTCCAAAGAAAACCGCCGCACTATTTACGAGACCCTTTTCAAGGAAGGTGTCCTCGTCGCTCCAAAGAACTTTGAGGTCAAGCACCCAGAGCTTGACATTAACAACTTGGAAGTCGTCAAGGCCATGCAGTCCTTGACCTCAAGAGGTTTCGTTCACACTCAATTCTCTTGGCAATGGTACTTCTACTCCCTTACCAACGAGGTTAGTATGAAATGGGGAGAGAGGAGATGATGGGTAGGATGGGATGGGATGAGGCAGGTAGACAGGCAGAGGGTGGAAGGTGGAAAAGAATTTCGATCTACTTGGGAGTGTCTAGGGTCTTTTGCTTGGTTCGGCAAAGCATTCGACATTGGACTGCTGGTAATCTGGGCAATGATTCTTAGAACTCACAACTCCTGCTCTTTCATTTCACCCAAATTCTGACAACCTTTTCTCATTCTTTCAAAACCTCTCAGGGTCTAGAATACCTACGTGAATACCTGCATCTCCCAGCCGAGATTGTTCCAGCCACTCACAAGCGTCCAGCTCGTCCTCAACGTCCTCTAGGTGGAGGACGTGAGCAACGTGAGGGTGGTGCTTACCGTCCTCCTCGTGGTGACCGCGCTGAAGGTGGTGGTGAGTTTATCTTTCTCTTTTCAAAGTCTTCTTAGCTCGTCCTTTGATCTCCCAAGAAATGGCGATTCTTGAGGACGAATACCAGTGGAATCACTTCCTCCTCGCAGCATTTCTGACTTTTCCCCTCTCTCCCTTTTCATTTTCCGCTCTCGCTCTCAGACCGTGAATACCGTCGTCGTGACGCTGGAGACAAGAAAGATGGTCAAGCTCCATCAGGAGAATACAGACCTCGTTTCGCCGGAGTTGGACGTGGTGCTCCTCGTGCCGAGTAAACTATCAGATTTCAACCCCCATCTTCTAAGTTTTGCTCGCTCGTCTCCGTCCTAGCCCTCTTCCTCTATAGCCCCCAAAATTAGTGGTCTGCAGGTTCACGCTGTGAAGCACATCGTCGGGCGGTGCCCTTAGAACCTGTTTAGATTACAAAAAAGGGAGATACGATCTTGTCTTTTCCTTTTTGTTTGGTTAAAACTCTTCCTTTCTACTTCAGGTCTTTCTTTGACAATCCCAATTCCGCCCTTCGTGTTCGACTTCAATTTCATTTAAACAGCATACTACCTCTTATTCTTTCAATAGTGTTCCCCATGCCATCTAAAATCACACCCACACTTCCCTACTTTGTATTGTATGCAATCAAACACAAAATTGATGGATTTCTTCCTCTCTTTCTCGTCTTGGTTTTGAATATGAATGACTATAGAATGGTGATCAAATGATGAAATTGGAAATTGTTTGCCACTTTGTTGTGCTAGACGGAGGGATTGGATTTGGGGACAAGAATGGAATCCTGAGAATCTTCTTGACCTCAACCTTCAAGTATAATTGTTACAAGATGAGATTCTCAAGTCATCCAACTTTACGATGTATTTCCAAATTACAACCTTCAATTTCTTCAAGGCGCATTAGAGGTGAGTACAGCAATCCAATCTTGCCATCATTCTTCGAGTCTCTCCGTTTGAGTTCAACACTCGAGCTTACCTTTGATCTAACAAGCTTCTACCTCTCTACCCCTACTTTTCCTATATGACTTTCACTGTATTGAATAGGATTACATTCAACTTCTCCTAATCGTGTCATCTCTAAGTTCACCATGCCCGCCATGAGTCCAACTATGACTGAAGGTGGTATAGCTGCTTGGAAAGTTAAAGATGGTCAGTCATTCAGTGCCGGTGACGTTCTATTGGAGATCGTGAGTATCAAGCTTCTATCAAAATCATCTGAAATCTGAGCTGGGCATGGGGAGAAAGGGGGGGGGAACAGAGAGAGAATGAGAGTTGGTTGGGAAGGATTGAAAGATTAGATCCAAGCTTGACTTCACTCGAATCCTAAAGGATCCCACATCTTCAGAGATCTTCTGATTCCTCTAGACGCAGCCATAAAAAATGTCAAGGGGGGGGGGGACTTTCTCTTGAATCTAGTCCTTTGGCTGTGTTGCTCTCTATCAGATCTTTAACCTACCTCCTCCACTTCTCATTCGCCTTTCTGACCTTCCCTAACCCTTCTTCCTTCCCGAAATTGTTGAATTGATGCTCTTCAGGAAACCGACAAAGCCACTATGGACGTAGAAGCTCAAGAAGATGGAGTCATGGGCAAAATCATCGTGAGTTTTTTTTGTTTATATCGTCTCTCTCTTTCTTTCCTGGAAGTTATCAAATCTTTCTTGATCAAGGAGAAAGCTTTGCATCACTTCTGTCTCACCGTTTTTCCTTAGCTTTCGCTTTTTTTGAACCTTGTGATTCACAAATCCCCAATCTCTCTCTCTTTCCTTCTCGATCTCTATGATTAACCTCAACTATCTCACCTTCAACTTTCCAGATTCAAGATGGAGCCAAAGAAATAGCAGTAGGAAAAACCATCGCAATGTTAGCAGAAGAAGGAGATGATATTTCAAACATTAAAATCTCTTCCGAAGAAACTTCAACTTCCTCCTCAAAGCCATCAGCACCTTCCTCATCGTCACCTGAATCTCAATCCAAACCTTCATCTTCATCATCACCTTCTCCTTCTCCTCCCTCAAATTCTTCAACTTCTTCCACTCCTTCAACATCGTCTCCAAATCCTCTACCTTCTCAAGGTCATGGATCTCATTCTTCATCATCTCCAATGTTCCCATCAGTTTCACGTCTACTTTCAGAAAACAACGTTTCATCTCAAGATGCTTCGAAAATCAAAGGAACGGGAGTTAGAGGAATGTTGACTAAAGGAGATGTTTTAACTTTCTTAGGTGTGGTTGAGAAACCTACTGGAAGTTTCAAAGAGGTGAAAAATGGGATTTCGAATTTAGGTGGAGGATCTCCTGTCAAGTCTGAAGCGAAGAAGAGTGAAGTGAGTACTATTTTTCATCATTGATCAAAATTCAAAAAAGGAGATAGGAGAGAAAGTCTTAGGAAGTTTTGAAGAACTGACCTCTTTTCCCTTTTTCTCTTGCGCTATACCCACTTTAGCCTCTAACACCATCAAGTCTCAGATCTCTAATTCTTTCAGGTCTTTCATCTTCTTCTTCTTCTGCTCGATCTCGTTCTGCTTCTGGATCTCCAGTCGCTGGAGCTTCAAAATCTGGAATCGATGAATTGATCTCTGATTATGAATTTGGGAATTCGAAGAAAGCCGTTGGAAGCAAAAAGGCCGCTGGAAGGAAAGATGGGTTCGAAGGCCTTATCTAGAATTAGACAAATTGGGGCGCTTCAGAACAAGGGAGAAGGAGCGAAAGCGAAGGCTTCCATCATCAAATAGTCAAATCGAGGTTTACAGTCAAAAAAGAACTCGAACTTCAAATTGCTTGTTTTGATCTCTTTCGTTACACACAAACATTTTTCATGTCAAATATCAAAATCCAATTACACGTTTCATCATTCCGTTTGGCTTTGAAAGAAGTAGAAGTTGTGAAACTTGGGAAAGGAGTGAAATGATCGACGCCTCGTACGCCTCTTACGCCTCTTGGCGCTTCAAACTCGAAGATCTCTAGAAAGTACAACAAAGTCAGAACTCCAAGTTCTTGGGGTGATTTGAAGAGTGTGATGAGGTGAAAGAGAAGTTTTTGGGTGACTGACTAGCGACCTCTCCACTCCTTTATAGGCTCGATCGAGATTGAGAGACTCCTGTAAAAAGTATCTGAGTTCCACCTTTGGGGGAAATTTGGAGATGTTCGTATGCGACCCACGAGGTGCGAGTACCTCATTGCAAGCCTTCGTTCTACCTTCTTCCTCCGCCTCACTTCTCATCAATCTACCAACAAGTCTCAAGTCATGGCTATCACAGAGCAATTGGCTGGAGATATCCTACTCAATGTTTTCAAACGACTAGACTCTAAGGAAATGGTTTCGATTTGCAGGGTCAGCCGACAGTGGCTTCAAATCATACATTCGCACAGCCATCTTTGGAGAAGCTTGGTCCTCCCAAAAGGACCAGAGGATGTTCAGCTTTCAGCCTTAAAGCTGTTTGATGGAAAGAGTAAGAGCACTTTGAGGGAGGTTTCAATTGAATCAGAAGAGACTGAAGAAGCGGAGCAAATCGTAGAAGCACTTCAGAGATCAGAGCAATCCCTCAAATTCCTCAACTTGGACGTCGGAAAAGTTACTAAAGAGATGGAAGTCGCTTTATCAGAAGTTCCAATTAGATTTCACAACTTGGTAGAGTTTCAGCTGTTTGGCACTTCCAATTATACCCTTCCTTGCGTCAAGATGGTCCGAGGTGAAGAACTTCAAGCCGCAGCTTTACCACCTCTTCGAGTTCTCTGGATCTGGAGGTCGGAAGAAATGTTTTCAAACAATTTACAGCTATTAACAAATCTTAGCTCTTTCGCCGTTCAGCAGCCTAAAGAAGCATTGGAGTGGTGGAACCTTCTAGCCAGACCAGCTCAAACATTGAAGCATCTCTCAATCTGTATTCATGACGAACAACAAGATTTGGCCCCTCTGAATTTCCCAAATCTTCAAGTTTTGGAACTTTTACTCTACGAATCCTATCCTTCTTGGATGTTAATTCCCTCAACTTCTACCTACATCAATAAACAATACCGTATCGCACCTAATTTACCGTCCATCACTGAATTATGGGCTTCTAGCACTTTAAAATGGGAAAATATTAGTGAGAGATGTCCGGTCTTGACTACTCTTAGGATGGAATTGGACACAAAGGTCGCTGCTCAAGTCAACCGACTCTTGCCCTTCATCAAGAAGCGTAGAGAGAACGTTGGACTCGAAGTGGATGGAGTTGGAATGGTCCCTATGGAGAGACTCATAGTACCATTCAAAGGATTAAAGAGTGCTCTGATATCTCAACTTAGGGAGTTTGTAGGGGAGGTAATAGACCTCAAGTCCACACCACGCTTGATCGAAGTGAACATCTGAACGTTGCTTTCAGGTGAGTTCTACCTTTTCGATGAGTGAACGATGACTTTCTGTATCTAATCGAATATTTTGTCTCTTTTACAGGCTGGAAACATCTAGAGTCTGTCGTTCTCGTCGTGCCAGCTTTCAAGACCACCCTCTCGTCCAGCACTTTTACCCATTTAAACTTCCTTTTCCTCGAAGGTGCTCAAGACAAATTTGACTTAGAACACGGATTCGAAAGGTTCTGGGAAGAGTTGATCACGAGAAAGTCAGAGAGTTGAACTCTTGCGGAAGAAAGAAAACGCAAAAGGGAGGGGGGGGTGAGAACTATCCTTACATTCGTGCATTCCTGTCATTCCTGTGTCATTCTGAGCTTGTAATATTTCAATGGGACCAATTTTGAAAAAGAGACGAAACTTGAAGTCTCGGTGTGGCAACGTGGCAACGGCTATCACGAAGGACCTCTTCATTCCTGAACAACTTGGAGTTTGGACCCAACCACCTCGTCCTTCAAAAAGAATCAGTCTAACCCATTACTACAGAATCACTAATCTTTTAGTCCTCAATTGGTGAACTGATCAGCATCGGTAAAGACAAAGCCATTTTAAGTGCAGTTTGGAGAGACATGCTGCAAATTGGTGAATCATTCTCTTCTTCAGCCATTTCAACGGCGACCAAAAAGAGAGAAGGAGGTCCTATACTTCTTGGTGAAAATCATGAAGAACTTAATCTATTCTTTAAAGTTTTAGGAGGAATGTTTAGCTGGAACTCGAAGACATTTAGGTTTCTTCAAGATCTTGGACCATCCCAGATTATCTCCTTACTCCAACTAGCTCACAAGTATCAAGCTCCTGCTATTGGGCTTATAACAGAGAATCAGCTTCTGATGGAACATTTCAAAGATACTCTCTTCAAACAACCATTCAACAAAAAGGAGCTTTTTTCCCTTCACTACTACGCAATCGAATTGGATCTAGCTCAACTCAAAGAAATCTCTGCTAAGTTCTGTCTTCAAATCGATGATTTGGTTGATGATTTACCTTCTGAGTTAGATTTTATCACTATCAAAGGTTTCCTTCAATCTCCTCGTAGATTTCAAAAACGATGGGAAGAGGCCGAGAGACATCACAACGCCTCGATTATGGTCGAAAAGGGCCACTGTATCAGCCCGCACAACTAATATCAGGTCAAGTGCCTAGATTATCGCTCCGTTCTGGGAGAGACTGAGTTCGTTGGTGCACACTGTAGTGATTGCGGCGGCACCTAAGGGGATGAGGATATCATCAGGGGTGAAGAAACCGGCATCTTGAATCTTTTCAGGACCTTTGAGAGTTTAACCTTTGAGGAAAAGAAAGGGAACTCTCAAAATGATTGAATGCGAAGCAAAAGGAGAAATTATCGGTGAGTACAGTCAAGGTCTTTGTGGGTTTCACGATTCACCCCCAACATCGAAACTTAGCTCCAACCCTTCGCTTTCTCCCTTTGTGGACTCTTACAGGAGATCGAATCTTTTTAAGACAAACGGAGCGTGGAATGAGTGATAGCATACAGAGCGAGCGTGCGAATTTGGATATTACTGGCGGCTATATTTGGATATTCAGTACTCTTCTCCTCTCTCAGCTCGATTTTTTGTCTCATGAAATTCTCTAAAAAAGACTTGTTTCTTTCTCATACCCTTGCTTTGGCAATCAATCCCAGTTGGGACTTGGGAGTGTAGTGGCTTCGGAAGGGCAATTCTTGAGGTATGCCTTCCCTTCAACAGAAACAACAGGATGTGTGAATTAAGGCAATTCTTTCCTCTTTGATTGGTTCGACTTTTCCATCCTTATTTCAGAATTTACAAGGGAAATTTGGACAAGCGAGATTCCTCTTCGAGTCTTCGAGAGTGTGAGTTTCGGTTTGAACTTTGAAGCTTCTTCGTCTTTCTCTCTCCACGCCCACAATATGTCTCTACCCATTCTACCGAAGCCTGATGTTAGCGAATTGGAGAACAGGCTATTCATCGATAACCAAGTGAGCAGAAATCAAAGCAAAGAGTATTAACTCATGCAATGCTCTGACATATCCTTCTTCTTTTCAAGTTCGTCCAAGCCTCAGGATTGAGTCCCATACAACTCCACGACCCTTCTACAGGAGCACCAACTATCACAATACTACCAGCTTCACAATCTGACGTAGATCGATGTGTTCAGTCAAGCAAGGCTGCGTTTCCAGCTTGGTCGAAGCAAACGATTCAGACAAGAGGAAACAAGCTTCGAACGTTGGCAAAGCTCGTCCGCTCAAATGCAGAGGTTTTATCTTCTGCTGAGTCGATTTGCATGGGTAAGCCTGCGAATATATCGTCGTCTATGGCTGCTGCTGCTGGGATCGAACATTACGCTGGTCTGGGTCCGAAGATTGAAGGTTCTTCAAACATCTCTACGAATGGGTTGGTTAAGATGGTAGTTAAGCAACCTTATGGCGTTGTAGCTGCTATTGTTCCTTGGTAGGTATCTGAAAACAGAATCTAGACAACAAGGAAGCTTTGACTTATGCAGAACTCTTTGCCAACAGGAACTCGCCTCTTCTTCTCACGGCGAACAAGGTTGGTGACTGTGTTTTTTCTTGATTCTAACGTTCTTCTGATGTCACTCACTAATTTCAAACTTCCTCTTTTCCTTCTTGTAATCTAGTTCGCGCCTGCCTTACTCGCAGGTAATACGATAATCATCAAGACTTCCGAGAGATCTCCTCTCTGCCTTCTGGTTCTGGCAAGATTATTCATCGAAGCTGGTAAGTGGTAACGCTAAGAAGAATTGAGGTTCTTTATCCGAATCTGAGAACGAGGCTCCAGCGTGTTTGAGAAGCAGAGATCATGATCCTCAATCTTCTCTCCATAGGATTCGAACCAGGTGTCGTGAACATCTTGAACGGTGGAGGAGACGTCGGAAACATGCTTGCTCTTCATCCTCTTATTAGGAAGGTCAGCTTGACAGGAAGCATACCGAGTGGAAGATCGGTTGTCAAAGCTTCAGCCTCTTCCAATTTGAAGTCAGTTGGTCTCGAACTCGGCGGGAAGTCTCCCACAATCGTCTTCGCAGATGCAGACTTGGAGACCGCTTTGAAAAGCATCGAAGCTTCTGCTGTCTACAACCTAGCGCAGGTGTGTTTAGAAATGTTCAATAGGCGAAAAAGATTTGCTGAAGCCCGCTCTTCCCCTTCACTGACTTCCATCACTCCCTTTCCCCTTCGTTCCTTACCTCTCTCCCACGATCTCTTTCGTCCTCTCGAAAGGTTTGTATGGCGACAACCAGGGTCTTGGTTCAAGAAGAGATAGCTGAAGAGTTCATCGAAAGGTTCACAGCGAGCTATACGTCCAAAGTACCTTCTGGCTCTTTCGAAGAAGGCTGCGTAATGGGACCCTTAGTCGACGAAAGAGCTTTGAAGAGCGTCGAATCTTACATCCAATCAGCAAGAGTCGAAGGCGGGAAGGTGATAGACTCTCGGAACGCTGGTCCTGGTGGTACGAAGCGAAAGGATGTCGGAGAAATCCCAAGCAAAGGATTCTTCGTTCGACCGACAGTCATCACTGGATTGAATTCAAGTGCCAGATGCTGTCAAGAGGAAATCTTTGGTCCAGTAGTCGTTGTGTTGACGTTCAAAGATGAGGAAGAAGCAATCGAAATCGCAAACGACGTTCAGTACGGCCTATACGCTTCTGTCTTTACTCAAAATGGATCTAGAGCTCTTCGGGTAGCTCAGAACTTGGAATGTGGAAGTGTCGGGATCAACAAGACGTCCCCTTCGATCTCTATTGATCAGTCTTTTGGAGGGTGAGTACTGTCACTGTCTTTGAAAGGGCTAGATTCTCAATGAAATACTTGCTTGGAATCGAAGCTAACCATTCTCTGTCTCTTTAACTCTTTGTGCTTATTCGCTTCCCATTCTGTCAGTTGGAAAAGTTCTGGCTGGGGAAGGGAGATGGGGAATGATGCTATGGACGAATTTCTTCAAACCAAATCTATTGAATACCTCTTGTAAGCTCAGCTAATAAGACTTGTACTCGTACTCTAGATGGGAACTCAATTTATCCAATACATAGAGAAAAGTAAAGGGTACCTTCGGCTGGATTTCTTCGTGTCGACACTGACTACAAAGGATTTCGGGCAAGATCGATAAGGCTTGCTCTTTCCTTTGAGGAAAAACTCTTCCACCCTAGGCGAAGGAACCGGAACGAAGTCGAGACTCAAGTACCTTCGCTTCGAGTGGAGAGAGAAAAGGAGAAAAGCTGGGCTGGATGACCTGGAATCTGGAGGCTTCATCGCTTCATTGATGGACTTTTTCCTAGATTCCAAATACGTACATACAAACTTTCCAAGATTCAGATCCAAGTCAGAGGGCAGAAATAGTTCTGGTTCATCTTGGCGTAAGGGAGTGGCAAACAGGGACACGAGAACGTGGTCCCGAGAAGAAAGCAGAGGATCCCGCTGTGTACAGACTTTGCGAGGGTTCTACATCTGGGGACGGGACTGAATATAGATTACTGAATGTAGAAGCAAAGACTCCGCGGATAGATGTACGAACGGCCAGGCAAGGAAGCCGGTGCAAAGACGGGCTCAATCGGGGAAAAGATGAGATCTGAAGTAGAATTCTAACCTCTCGATAACGGGACAGAATTGTTTGTAACGGGATCTTGGATATGTTTTCTGTCTCGCGCTTCCACTTAAGCCACGAGCCACATGACCGACACCGTTAAAACTCCTACCTCGGGACAGGGATATGTGTGGGACGGGACTCTCTTACCATCGATGTTTCAGCCTACTGAACCCGGAAAAGAAAGAAGGAAAGTCTTGTCCTATGTACATACAAGCCTTTAGCTTAGAAGCCAGCTCCTTGATGCAACGGGATGGCAAGCTCCAAATAAAGAGGCCCGTCCACAAAAGGGATAAAAAGAGCCTTTTCTCTACGTTGTTCTCTCTTTCCTCATCTTCTCAATCCTCAGTTTTCTCTCTGAAAACACTTGATCTCGCTCAAACTACCTCAGTATGCAACTCTCCGCTTCCATCATTGGTAAGTTTTCCTCCTCTCTCTCTTATGTCTTGCGTCGTCTCCTGATCTCACTCTGCCCCGTCCATCCCTCCCTTCTCCCCCGCGTTTTCCAGCTCTCTCCTTCATTGCTGCTGTTGTCTCAGCAGCTTCTATCCAGAGCCGCGCCTCTAGCATTACCTGCTACCCAGCGTACAAAACCAGCGGTCCCCTTGGTTTCACCGGATTTGGATTTTCTGACGACGAAGGTCAAATGGCACCCTACAACATCTCTACTAAGGCTGGCATCAAGAAGAACGGCAACACAGTCTTGACCTCTCTCATGGGACCAAAGTTGGCCCCAGTAGAGGGACAAACTTGGACCTTCACTCCATGTGACTCAAGTAAGCCGCTCCGACTCTGTGCTTCTTTCGTTTCTGTTCTGACGCTCGCCCTCTCCCTCTCTTCCTGCTTCTTCATCTTTCGTCAGGCTACATGGGGGTTACTAACTTCCCAGTCGCAGGTTCCAATGGTAGACTTGCTGCTCCAGCCGACCAGATCAACACTTACCAATACGGTCTTCTCTCTTTGGAGGGATCTACCAAGCGATGTCTTCAGACCAGCAGTGGTTCAGTTAAGACTGCTGGTGAGTCTTTGAACCCTTGTTGTCTCGCGTCGACGAAGGAAGTGACCAAGTTCCTCTGACCTCATGTCTTCATCTTTTCCGCATTTGTAGATCAAGTTCTTGTCAACGGACCTTGCTCCACTGCAGAGGACAAGAAGCTCATTCAACAATACGTTCAATTCGACTCTGAATTCAACGCCATCTACTTCAACACTGGCAGGTTCGAAAAAAATTACTACCCTACTGGTCAGTGTTGCAAGGCCCCCTGCAAGAAGGATGTCTTAATTCTGATTACTGACTTGATCTGTATCCTCTCTTTCTCATCCCGAAGGGTTTGAGCTTTCCAACAGCAACTCCAAGGCTCTCAAGCTCGTCAATCGCGATACCTGGAACTGGCTGACCCTGGCTCAACCAGAACCAGTCGAAGAGGATGAAGGAGACTTCATCACCGTCGCCCAATAAATGGTAGTCCATCCTCTCTTTGGTAGTCTCTCTCTCTCTCTCTCTCTCTCTCTCTCTCTCTCTCTCTCCCTCTCCTTCTCTCCTTCTTTCTGACACTGTCTCTGCTTTCCCTCTTTCATTTCTTATATCTCTCTTGGGCTTTTCCTTTTCTCTTTGGTCACTCTGGGTCTTTTGCTTCTTTCTCTCTCTCTCTCTTTGTCATACCTCTACTTCTGAGCCGCTGCAACGCGTGTTCAATTTCTTCTCATCAATGATTATATCCCTGCTTACATTGAGAGTCAGAGGGATTGCTTCATTGGGTGTTAGGGTCAGAGTATTTGCTATGCGACTTTTGACGACTCGTTCCAGTGCCTCTCGTCTCCTCTTTGATCGTTTCGACTTTCCCTTGGAACCGTGCATGAGACTGTTCCATCTACCGATTCGAGACGGTATTTTTCAACGTTATTGAGCCTTCTGTTGGAGCTGGTCCTTCAGATCAAAGCTCACTCAAAACCGAACTTCAAATTATTCGATCGATATCCGAATTGTAGATGGTAGCATTTATTTTGACAGACTTAGTGAGCTTGATCAAGCTGTTCCGGGTAGAGTTTCCCGGGGTTGAATCTGCAATTAGAAGAAACACCGCTGGTCAGAAAGGCAAAGAGAGAGAGATGAAGTGGAACGGAAGTCGATACTCACAAATTCATTGGATCCAGCGTCAGTTTTAGAGCCTTCAACAGTCTCAAAGTTCCATCACCCAGTTCTGCTCTTAGATATTCCTTCTTCCCATTTCCAATCCCATGTTCTCCTGTACAAGTTCCACCAAGTCTGATCGCTTCTTGAGCCAGCTTCTTGACTGCCACTGTAGCTTTCTTGATGTCCTCTTGATCGTTCAATCCTAAAAAGCAATGTACGTTTCCATCACCGGCATGAGAAACGATAGAAGTCTGCAGTCCAGTAGATTGGATCTCTTCTTGAGCGAACCTGATGAAGATTGGTAACTTCGATAGCGGGATGCAAGAGTCGGTAGTCCAGACACGTCCACTCTCGACCATGTTTTTCGCTGACCAAAGAGCATTCTTCCTAGCGTTCCAGAGATCGTCCATTTCCTTCTCCGTCTTAGCGAATTCCAACTTCTTCGATCCATGTTTCTTGACAATCTTGGAGATAGCTTTAGAAGCGTCCTCCATTGCTACTTCACTTCCAGAAAGTTTGATGAATAGAGAATCTCTCTCGTCGTACTTCCTGGTTGATATTCCAGCTGCGTTGGTAGCTTTAAGCATGTTTGCGTCTAGAAGTTCGATGCATTGAAGAGGAGCCCCGCTCATGACAATGTCATGAACGGCAGAACAAGCGTCCGAGACAGAGGCGAACGAGCAGTATCCGACAGAGATTGGGAGTTTCGGATAGAGCCGAATCGTGGCTGAGGGAGGAGGAGCCAAAGTAATGAGATGAGCTCAGGAAGTAAGTAGGTTGGAGACAATTTTACTCGGGTTCTCACCTTCAACTATGACACCCAAACTACCTTCTGCTCCAGTGAACAGCTGAGTGAGATCAGGTCCGGCTGAACTCTTCCTGGCTCTGGATCTAGTAGTGATGACTTCTCCGGATGGTAGAACAGCAGTCAAGCTCAAGACAGCTCCGTTTCTGATGGTTCCGTATCTGTATAGATTTAGATTGTTGAAGAAGGCCGAAGAAAAGGAAGAGGATGAATGAAGAACCGTTGGACTTTTTGTTTCAATAGTTCCATTTCAGGGAAGCTCCTTGGTGATGGAAGGCTGAATGGAGAGAACCATTAGACAACGAGGACTTCCTCTCTGCGACATTGTAGCTACACTCACCTGACCGCGTTCGTTCCAGAACATCCTGTCGAGATCATGCCACCAATAGAAGCTCCTGGACCAGGATCGATGGGAAAGAAAAGATCCACGGATTTTTCTTTTAACCAAAGATTTATGTCTTCCCATCTGGCTCCTGCTTCTACTACCATATCTCCATCTTCTGCATGAAATTCTTTGATTTTGTTCATGTTGGAAATGTCGATGCAGATGCCTCCATACGGAGCAGTGAAATGACCTTCGAGGGAGGTTCCAGAAGAGAAGGGTATGACCGGAACTCTGTAGCGATTTGCTATCTGAGGCAAAGATTGAATTTCAGCATCAAGAACTTTTGTTTGACTTTAATCCCACTAATTGTGCTCACTTGTACCATCTTGACGATATCTGGGGTGTTCCTTTAGGGGAAACAGAACCGGAGGCAAGCAGAGGCAAAGATGATGGTCGTCAGCTCTCCTAGATGAAGACTCCCTAGAAATAACTTCGTCTCGAACTGCGATTTTCTTGTCACCTACCTTGGGAACACAACCACGTTAGGCAGCTTTGCAGACGAATCATGACCAATCTCGTCGAACCCATGGCTGTGGAGTTCGCTCTGCTCTTCTGTAACGAAATCATCGAATTGATCTCCAGGTTCTCCTCCAGAAGTTGCAGAGAAGTAACCTTTGATCTCTGCGATTGCGCGCTTCAGGTCATCCTTTGATCCATAGGAATGAGGTTGATTGGGAGAAGAAGCTTCTCGAGTGTAAGAATAACGAGAAGAAGGTATAGGAGATGAAGAACTTGAAGAAGCAGCTGAACCAGAAGATACAGCGAAAAGATAACCAGCCCCACCGGCTAAAGTTGAGAGAAGTAGAAGAATTCCAAAGTTACTCGTCTTGGTCGGAGCTGACGGAGGTGAAGAGGTTGCGTAGGATCTGATTGGTTGGAGTTGAAGAGCTGTTGATCTTGAAAGAGAACGAATGTTGGCTAGTCGTTTGAAAGGACTTGGCTTGGTTCGTATCATCTTTTACTAGATTGTCAAGAGAGTAATAGAAGGAGAGAGCGGAAAAGATGGAGAAGTTCGAGAAGAAGAAAGGAATTTCTGGCAGACTCGCAGCAGACTTCTTCTTTTTCCGCAACGAATGATGGTTTCAACTCTTTCATCTGAACAACTGGATTTAGCAGCTCTAAACCTTGCAAAAGAAACAAGGCAACTACTAGGACTTCCTATTACACCGCATTTAACCAATCAAGACTCTCTTCCAACTTCTTCGATTTCACCAACTTCAAAATCATGGCCACCTCTGTTAGAATCACCTCCAAACGCTTTGGAATTCTCTAGAATCCTAGCAAGACATTCTCCTGTCTTGATTAATGGCTCTTTCAGTTCAGAGGGAAAGGAGAAACAGGATCCTTTGGGTGGAAGACCCAACTTGGAAAACTGGAAAAATAACGAGTATTTGAGAAAAAGATTAAAGGATGGGACTTTCAAAGTCACTGTTACTAGAGATGGAAAAGCTGATGATCTGAAATCGATCAAAGTGAAAGAATCAGAAGGAGGGAATGGTGCAGAAACGAAGGAAAGATTGGTGTTCGCTTTACCCCATGAAGAAGAGTTGTGAGTGCCAGACGAAAGTCTTGCTTTCAGACTCTTCTTCTCATCCCATTTTTGTTCCTTTGAATTTGACTCTTGGGGAGCTGAATGAGCTGAATCCAAGACTGCTTTTTCTACGAAATCCTCTCTCTCTTCTTCCACAGAAAAATGTCAGAAATCCTAACTCGAATCTCCCAACCTTCGCATACTTCCGATCCGACTTTAATCTATTATCTACAATCTCAAGATGACAATTTCAAATCCAACAATGCAGGAGACTTCTCTCGACTCTTTGAGGATCTCCAATTCATCGATCAAGACGGAGGGAAAAGGACGGATTTGAAATGGGCAACAGACGCGATAGGTAAAGAACCTGAAGCTACCAATGTTTGGATTGGAAGTGAAAGGAGTTGTAGCTCCATGCATAGGTGAGACACTTGTTTGAGAATAACATGGAGAGGTGAGGGGGGCGAAATTTATTTTGAACCCCCTTTCTTTTCTTATGACTCACTTTGCTCTTCAAAACTTGGGTCAAACATCTATTAGAGATCATTATGAGAATCTTTTCACAGTGATTCGAGGGAAAAAGCTCTTCACAGTGTTCCCACCTACAGAATCTCATTTCTTGTGTGATGGTAAGTTCTCTCCGAACCTATCTTCTTTTTTCTTCCACCCCTTCTCAAGTTGAACAAATCGTTCTGACAACGAACGTTTTCATTCGGAAACGATTGTGATTTTCCTATCCATCTTTCCAAATTTCTGTATCTCGAATTCTCTTGGACTTCTTTCAGACGACCTCTACTCAATCTATCAATCTCAACCTTCAATCTCCTCAACCACTTCAGATTTCACCTTAACACCTTTGAAACCATCATCTCCAATCCCCTGGATCCCAATAGATCCAACTCTTTCACCTCAATCCAAGCGAAATGCTCCATTCCCTCGATATGGAAAAGGATTAGGCCCCTTGAAGATCGTGGTGGAAGAACATCAAACACTGTTTTTACCTAGTGGTTGGTTTCATCACGTTTCTCAATCTGCCGAACCTCTTTTGCAGAGGAAGATGAAAGGTCAGAAGGGGGATCAAGTAGACGAGGGCTTGGAGAAAACGAGGGGAGGGAAGGAGGAGATAGAGATGGAGATGGAGGAAATCGGAATCTGTTTGAGCGTCAATTGGTGGTATGAATCTGAAGGTGGGTTTGGAGATAGATGGGCTTGGAGTGGGTTTGGAAGAGAGGTTAGAAGGAGGTTGGAAGGGAGATGGGGAGAGATGGAAGAAGAGGAATGAGAGATTTGTTCTCCCTCTTCTTCTTCTTCTTGTAGAGATACCCAATCTTTCCGAGCTCTCAATCGTTGACCCTCGTGTTTTGGAAGGCGTATCACTCTCATGATTAGAGCTTGACATCCTCTTATCACGATCGCAGTCACGAAGATCCAGTCCTCTAGAAGGGCTCAGCTCTCTTTGATGTGAATTGAGATTCAGTAGAATTACAGATACTTAGACATTTTGAAGCAAGATGAAGCCAAGATTTTAAATTGCTAATCGAAAGGATGTTTCAAGTTGAAGTTGAAGGGTTTCCAACGAATTTCCTTCGAAGTAAATCGTGTAACTTTTGACCTTCTGGTCTTAGATGAGCGTTCTTTGCATCGGTTTCCCAAATGTAATAGGCTAGAACTCCAGTTGATAGACCGAAGATCGGGTCAACCAGTCTGAGGGAGAGCAAGTTAAGATGGAAGTGGTCAGAGAAGGAAGAGAAGGAAACGGGAGAGAGAAGTAAGGCAGAGAAGCAGATTTCTCTACTCACTTTGAGATCAAGTACTTTGTCATGATAGCAGACTACAATTTTCAATCTCTGTTTGAAGATTAGAATGAATTGCCGGTAGGATGGGATGGGAACGGTTCAAACGTTCAAACTTTTAAGAGGATCTCTTCGCAGCAGCTCTCTGTTCTCCACCCCATCAGCCCAGCCCCATCAGCCAAATTCAATTCAACTCAATCGTCTAATCTCGACGCTCTTTCAACCCACTCTTTCAACTCGAACTTTCAATTCCATCAAGAGGGCAGTCAAAGTCTGAGCCCAGCCAGACGGAATCGAGTGGGGATTAGCACAGCATCTTGATCTTCTCTTCCCTTCGTTCTAATCCACTTCATCTGATCTCCTGTCCAAGATGTATGGTAATCAATGGAATAATCAACAGGGTGGTGGAGGATATCAACAAACTCAACAAACTGGTTATATGCAACCGCAACAGACTGGTTATCCGAATCAGCAACAGCAACAGCAGATGAGACCCATGCAAACTGGAATGCCTCAACAGCAACAACCATCGGGTTTCATGGGATCTCAACCTACAGGAATGGGTGGAATGATGGGTAATGGTATGGGTATGGGAATGGGAATGCAACAAACTGGGATGCCTGGAGGAGGAGGAGGTCCTGGGATGTCTTCCATGAGAATGGGGGGCGGAGGTGTAATGGCTGGTGGAAGTGGAATGCTTGGAGTTCCAGGTCAAGGTCAAGGACAACAACGATTCGGTTCTCCAGGTTTACAATCTCAACCAACTGGAATGGGAATGGGAATGGGCATGATGGGAGGTGGAATGGGAATGGGTGGTGGACTTCAACCTCAAGCCACCGGTTATCCAGGTGGAATGATGCAATCTCAAATGACTGGAATGCCAATTCAAGATCCAAGAATGTTGTTGATGTCTTCACAATTCTTACCATCTTCACAACCTTTTTCAGGTGGAGTTCAAACTCCAAGTAACATGAATTTCAATCAATCTTCAATGCAACCTTCTAATTTCCAATCTTCTCTTCAGAACTTACAGCAACAAGGTGGCGGTGGAGGAGGGATGGGTGGTGGACCTAAGATTCCTTGGGCTTTAAGCAAAGAAGAAAGGAAATCTTATGATCAAATCTTTAGAGCTTGGGATCAAAGTGGAAGTGGATTCATTAGTGGAGAAGTTGCTAGAGAGGTCTTTGGTCAATCTGGTATTGGGAGCGAGAAATTGATGCAGATTTGGCATTTATCGGATACTGAGAATAGAGGGAAATTGAATCTGGCCGAGTTTCATGTGGCTATGGGCCTGATTTATAGATGTGAGTAGCATGTAAGGGGGTGGGCAGTAGAAGGGGCAGAGGACAAGGGCGATGGCGAGAACAGCTGTCGGATCATGATGGATCAAGCGTTCGGGATGCGTTTCTGATCCGATTCAATTCTCAATTCCTTACTTCCCTCAGGCCTCAATGGAAACGACGTCCCCAACGAGCTTCCTACCGAGTTGATTCCACCCTCAGCTCGCGACCTCAATGAATCAGTCGACTTCTTAAAGGATCTCCTCAAGAAGGATACCAACGTCAGGAACACTACTGGTCTCAACATTCCAGAAGCAGGATCCAATCAAGGAGCCTCTTACGCCAAAGCTCGTTCCTTCCATGAGAACCCAGTAGCTCGTAACGCTGGCGGTGGAGCAAATGGTAGCAGAGGAAACGCAACTGATGCAACAGCCTACAAGCATGAAGATGCCACCTCAACTGGCGGATACAAATCTTCCTCTCGTCATATCGATCGAAAAGCTGTTCGATACGAAGGTCAATCTGCAGCTGACGATCTTTCAGAAATGAAGAGACAACTAGCCAATACTCAGAAGCTGCTAGATGATGAGAACGATCAAGATGAAGATGACAAGGAATTGGATCGAGAATTAGACGATCTGAGATATAGGATTAGAAGAGTTCAAGATGATATCGAATACTTCAGGAGAAGAGGTGGTAGAGATTCTGGAGATGATAGAAGGAAAGCTGAAAGAGAGTTGATGACTTTAACTCATGAAAGGTTACCTTTATTAGAGAGAAAAATGGATGAAAGAGACAAGAGAAGAGAAGAAGCAAAGAAGAATAAAGGTAGAGAAAGAGACAGAAGGAATGAAACTTATAGTAGATATGGTAGAGGTGACGTTGATAGAGATGATCGTTATTCTTCAAGCTCTTCAACTAGGAATGACAGTTCGAGGGATAATGGAAGAATTGGTCGTTTAGGAGATGGCGAATATCTTAGAGGAACTTTTGATGGAGAAGATTCTTCAAGAGATCGTAGACGTCAAGATGAAGACTATTCCAGAAGAGATCAAGATCGTTCAACGCTTTCAGCTCCTCCGCCTCCACCTCCAGCTGCTTCATCTTCAATTTCTTCCAAAGCTGCTCCTCCTCCGCCACCTTCTTCTTCAGCCGCAGCTCCTCCAAAGCCTGCAGCCTCTCCAGCTCCGGCGAGCATGACTCCAGAGCAGAGAGCCGCTTGGATCCGTTCTGAAGCTGAACGTCGCGTTCAAGAACGAATGAGGGCTCTAGGTGCCACAGCTCCTCTCTCCTCTTCTTCCGGAATGGACCAAAGTGTCGAAAAGAGGTTAGCAGCTGATAAAGCTGAAGCTGAAGCTAGGAGCGCTCAAGCCGACAAGGAAGTAGCTGCTAGAGAAGAAGCTCGTCGAGCTAGATTGGAAGAACAAAAGTTAGCAAAGGATAAAGCTGCTCTTCAAACTGTCAAGAAAGAAATCAATGAACAGGAAAAATCTCAAGACGCTCCTCCACTTCCAGTCACTCAAGCTGCAAAGGAAACTGTTCGAGAAGAAGAAGATCTCATCAGGAGAAGAGAAGAGGTTCTTAAGAAGGAAAAAGAGGATAGAGAAGCTAGATTCAAGAAATTGGAAGGGGAAGAAAGGGAGGCGAAAGAAGCTGAGGAAAGATTTAAGGAACGTCAAGGTGCCTTTGCCTCAAAGTCAACTTCTTCCACGCCAGCACCTGTTGCTGGAAGAAAGAAGGGTGGCCCACCTCCTCCACCTCCTTCTAGAATTCGTGGAACTCTTATTCCATCTCCAAGCCAAGCTCCTGCGGCTCCAGCGGCCCCGACTCCACCAGCTGCCCCTCAGCCACCACCATCTCCTCCGGCTCCTCAAGCCCCAGCAGCTACTGCTTCAAGTGATCCTCAAATCTCTCCAAGCACCAATCCTTTCCACCGAATGCAAGGAGGATCGGCTTCCACTCCTTCTGCTACGACTCCTGGCGGAACGAACCCTTTCTTCAGAGGTCAAGCAAGTGGATCGGAATCTTCCCTTCCAGCAGCTCAGCGCGCTACTCCAGCAGCTCAACGTGCCACTCCTCCAGTAACCGCTCAACCGACTGGTGCTTCTCGTACTGCTCCGATCAACCTACCTCCATCTCATGATGAGGATTGGGATGATTCGGATAAGGACGATGACGATGAAGATGAGGCCGATGGACCTGGAAGCTCTACTAGAGCTAAGAGACAGAACCTAGCTCAAGCTCTCTTTAGTGGATTGATTCCAGGAGGAAGATCTACACCTCCGACTCCTTCAACTCCAACATCTGCTCCAGCCGCACCACCTGCGCCTGCCGCCCCTAGCGCCCCTCCGGCTCCTCCAGCGCCATTCTCACTACCAGCTTCTTCAGGAGAACCTCCAGCTCGTGGTGCTCTACTCGGAGAGATTCAAGGTGGTCTCAGACTTAAGAAGGCAGTCACTGTAGACAAGTCCAAAGTCATGGGAGCAGGTGCTGTTATTGGAGATGCAAGTGCTCCAGTTCAGAAATACGTTCCTCCACCTTCACCTGAAGCTCCAATTGAACCAATAGCCCCTCCGCCTGCTGCCGCTGAAGTTCCAAACCCGAACCGACAGAGCGTAGACTGGGCTACCAACAGTCTAGCTCATGAACAAATGAACGGCAATGCCAACAAAGCAAGTCAAGAACCTGGTCAATCAAGCTTGGTCGAAGAAGATGAGGATTCAGGGGATGAAGTAGAAGCTCCTGAAGATGTCGATGGTCTTTCTCTGGCTCAAAGAGAGATCGCCGCTGATCCTGCTGCTCATCCTACTTCGGCTGATCAGGTTCTACCAACAGAGGAAAATGAGGAATTCGATATGAATTCTGCTTTCAGAGTAAGAGCTCTTTATGATTATACTCCTCAAAGAGATGAAGATCTAGGATTTAAGGAGAACGATATTCTTACGGCTCATAAAGCTAAGGATGGTGGAGATTGGAGCTTTGGTATCATGGGTTCGAAGAAAGGAACTTTCCCTCAGATTTACGTCGAGAGCATTGAACAACGTGAGTGATGGCATCGTTGAGCTGTGTATTTGGGAAAGGACGTCGCTCACATTTCTCCTCTCGTCTTCTCATCTCTATACTCGTCTTTCCATCTCTACAGCCACTCGAGCCCGAGCTCTATATGACTACACCGGAACGTCTCCCGAAGAAGCTTCTTTCACAGCCGACGAAGAAGTTTTGGTCGTCGATCGAGAGGATGGTGATTGGTGGCGTATCGACGCTGGAGATGTCGTCAAGATCGCTCCCGCTACTTATCTGGAAGTGATCGGTTAGTATGATTCAAAAACCAATCTCAAGATCATATTGACTTGTACATAAAACTAGAGAAGGACTCTGAAAGCAAGCAAGAAGAAAATAGTAAAAGACCCGCCCTGCTCTCTCTCGACTGCACACAATGAAATCTTTTCGCCACCTTTCGCCTCTCTCTTTCTTCCTACTTTATTTGTATCCCCCTTTCCTTTTCTTCACTCCACCCCCATCACAAAAAAAAGCAGTGGCGGGTCTCAGCGCGTGCTAGAAATATGACGAAAGCTGAGACCCCCTTGTCTCCCTCTCTCTCCCTTTTCCCTTTTCCTCCGACATGTAACTCCTCTCCTTTTTCTGATGGCCTCAAATCAAACGAATTCAATCTCAAACGAACCATCGATCGAACCAAACGTTCTGCTTGATTCAACTGTCGATAGTCCCAGTGAGCGCTGACAGGAAGATCTTCGAAAGTACTCCTGAGGCCCTCGGACACCTGGCTTTTGATCAAAATCAAGAAACAGTTCCAGCTCCGGAGACAGCATCATCGAATTCTGCTTTAGAGCCCTCCAGCTCTGCCACACCGATTCCGAGCTCGCCTGGGATGGGACCTGTGGCATCTAGGGAAGGGACCCTTGCCTCTGACGAATTGAGCGAGGAGGCTCAGATTCAGAGAGCTATAGATGAATCGATGAAAGAGGAGGAGAAGAGAAATGCTGACGACCGGATGAACGAGTGAGTGACGGAAGGTGAGCTTGGTGATTGCATCGCTCGAATGTCTCACTCTGATCCTATTTTCCCTACTCCCATTGTTCTCGATCTCAGAGACGACCAGGTCCAAAGGGTACTTGAAGAGTCTCGGAAAGCCGCAGAAATCTCAGCGCCTCCTACAGTACCTCAGTCGATGGACGTTCACGAAGCTTTGGAGCAAATCCGCCTTCAAAATCAGGCTCGACAGTCATTGATGGGAGAAGAGGCTGACAGCTCTTTCGATGAAGACTCTGGATCTGGAGATTCGATCACAGGCTGGACCTCGAGCGAAGACGAAGGAATCGAAGAAGACGAAGCTGCGGCTGAACCTGAAACGGAAGAGATGAAACGTCAAAGAGCAAAGGAAAGGTTGAGGGTCTTGGAAGCTGCTGGACTTCTGGTCAAGACAGAAACGGATTCTATGCCTAGAGAAGACTCAACTAGTCCCAAAGCAGCCACTGCTGAAGACTCAAGTGTCCTCGGACGCAGGAGCACAACTTCGAAAAGCAAGAAGCCAAAGCCGGAGAGACCCGAACGACATGGTCCACCTAGGCCGAAGAGAAGTAGAGACAAGCTCAGACTCAAGCCAGAAAGACCACTCCCAGCTGTACCGCCTCTTAAACCAGAAGAGCAAATGGAGGACGCTTACGATCGTTACCTTCGCATGACGAAAGAAGTCACTCTCAAACCAACGGGAGCGACCAGTCCTCGATCCTCCAGCGGTGGAAGACCTCAATCTGCCATCAGCTCCATGGCTAGTCCTCCAACTTCCAGCAGACCTTTCTCTCCATCCGAAAGGGATCGTCCGCCGAGCGTCTCTATCTCTTCGATTCCAGGTTCTCCTATACCCACGTTCGAATCTGGATCTGGACAGGCTCAATCAGAGTCTCGTACCTCTGGCTTCTTGTCAACAATCAAGAACATCTCTAGGTCTAAGAATGCTGCCACTCCAACTGAGAGGAAACCCACTCCTACCATCTCTGGTCCGATTTCAGGACCAACTCCAGTCTCGAGCCCACCGCCGCAAGGAAATGGCTTCGGCTCTCCAAGTTTGCAAGAGAACGCACACACAGGAGCAGCTTCTTGGTCTTCCATCGTTGGAGCAGATGCACTCTCAGAAATTCCGGATCAAGAACGCAAGAGGCAGGAAGCCATCTTTGAGCTGATCGAGACTGAGAGCTCTCACGTCAGAGATTTGCAAAGCATCGTTGAGGTCGGTAGTGTTCACGTTGATTTGCGCTTACCTGGAACAGAAAACTGATCTATCAACTTTGTCTTTTCTTTCATCTTCACAGGTCTTCTTCAACTCGATGCACGATCTGCTCACCGAGAAAGCTAGCACCGTCATCTTTGCCAACATCGAGACTGTCTTAATCGCAGCAGTCACGCTTCTCTCCGATCTCGAAGAAAGGCAGAAAGCAAGTCGATTGTACGTCAACACTGTCGGAGACCTTCTCGAAAGACACATGCCATCTATGAATGTCTACATGCCTTATTGCGTCAATCAAAGCTCTGCAGCTCAAATTCTCGAGGCCGAAAGGAAAAGAGATCCAAACATTCAAAACCATCTTCAAATGCTTCGTTCAAGTCATCCTGCAGCTAGGAACTTGGATCTATCTAGTTTCCTGCTGATTCCCAGTTGGTTTTTGAAGAACAGCCATTTCATCCTCGACTTCCCTTGACTGACTATTTCACCCTTTTTCCTCTTCACAGTGCAACGTGTCACTCGATACCCACTTCTCATTGGTCAAATCGTGAAATATACTAATGAAGATCATCCAGATTACGAACCGCTCAAAAGATCTCAGCGCACTGCAGAAGCTATTCTCAACACGACGAACGAAGCCATCAGATCTCGTGAGAACAAGGAGAGACTGAAGGTTCTGTCTGAGAATCTCTACATCGGCAGTGAAGCTGTAAGTCGACCTTTCGTTAAACTACTCGTTTCTTTCTTCCGTTGCTCCTAACACCTTCTCCTCTCTCACCCCCCTACGTTTCTTTTTTAGCGCTTGGACTTGACAAAACCGACTCGCTGGCAAGGAGAGAGGACGATCATCAAAGAAGAGACTTTGACCAAGCAAAAGTCTGGAAGGAAGATCACTGTTCTGTTGACCAATGATCTCGTAATTTTACTAGCAGGCCCTCATCTTTACAAGATGCCTATGCCTTTGGAAGAGGTAGTTGTCAGAGACGTCCCCGCTGGACTCACTGGTCGAGGTACGTATTCAGATCTCTTTGCTGACCTATAACGCGAGTTCCCTGGACCTAACCCTTTCTCTCCACTCTCGAAACAGACGATCTCGCCTTCCAACTGGTGCATCAAGGTCGCGACAGAGTCAATCTGAGATGTTCGACTCCTAGGATGTGCCACTTTTGGATGAAGGCCATCGAGGACGCAAGATCAGCTTGTTTGAATTCAGCTCTCAAGTCGAGTCGACATCACTCTCGGAACACTTCCCTTTAACAGTTTCTCGAATTGGTTACCGTCTCTCTGGCCTCTTTCTTCTCAGTGGCCATCTGATAAACGTTCTCGTGATCATTTTCCTCTCATCAAATCGTGTTGTCATACATTCCAGTTCAACTTTATTTCATTTCATTTCTTTCCTTTCCCTCTTCCCTTGGCTTTTGCTTTCCTAGGTTGCTCTTTCTCATCATGTGTTTGAAACTGGGCAGAACTGGCTTCAATAGGAGTACTGGGCTGCTGATTCATCAGACTATCTTCCAGCTCCGCAGCGAAATCCTCCAATTGAAGATCATCGTCATCTTCTTCTTCCACTTTCTCTAGTTCCGCCATGTTTGTGTCTTGGAATTCCTCTTCCTCCGATCCAGAGCCAGACCCCGAACTACCGGATCCAGAATTGGAGTCAGAAGCGAATCCATCGTCCTCTGCGAAGGAAGGATTTCCAGTCTCACTGCCTCCGATCGAAGTTGGAGGCTGCCATTCTGCAGCAGCGGTCGAAGAAGTTGAAACGGGGTTGCGGACTAAGGAAGTAGATCTAGAGACACTTCGATGAGTTGAGTCTTGAGGTTGAGGAGTTGGAGGTAGAGATGGAAGAGGAGTGGATAACGCTGGAGGAGTTGGAGCTGGCGACGTAGAATTGAATCCGATTCGGGAGAGGCTCTTCTTCTTAATTGCTTCTCGTGTCCCCTGTGAAGTCGTCTCTCTCAAGGGATGACTGGCAGCTTGACTTGACTTTTCGTGATTCCCCATCTCTAAATCCAGACCGAGTCCAAGTCCAAATCCTCGTTGTCCCTCGTCTTCCTTCTTGTCCTCGTCCAGGTCCATTGTAGATAGTCGGCTTCTGTCATCTGGACTTGCAGTTCCATCTCCGAGAGTTTGAAGCTTCAGAAGAGGAGTTAGGACCCCTACTTGGGGAGCGGGTGAGCCTGCGGGAGTCAGAAGGTTGTCTCTTCCTGTTCCAGTCTCTTCAATACCGCGACCTCTTTCAGCCGACGTGCCAGCTGCTGCCATCCCCAGCCTGGCCCTCTGCTTGTCTCTCAGCTGAAGTGTAGCAGAAGAATCTGAAGAAGAAGGGAAGTGAGCCTGTCCAGGAAGCGAAGGATGAGTTTGGCTTGCAGGAGAAGGAACTTGCGGCTGCTCGGGTGGAAAAGAAGATCGAGAGTTCGGCCTGATCTTTGCTTCTTCAGGATTGACTTGATTTTCTGATCTCGTTCCGCGACTGGTTCTTCCTCTTCTGGGTTGGTCTTTATCGAGATCCATCCTATCGTCTTTCCTTGAAGGTTTCGGTTCTTCCATCTCAATGTCCTCACCCAGTCTTTCTCCGGGATGCTGTCCTTTTGGAACAGAGTCCGAAAACGATTTTGAGGTTGATTGCCGGTCTTTTGGGAGAGAGGGTATCGACTTTGCCTGAGGAGGACTTGATAAGGCACTTGACTGCGAACTTCCAAAGTCTTCCACTTCGTAACTGAAAGCTCTAGTGGAGGCACCTTTTGCGAGACCGATGCCAAGACTTTGAGTGTGCTTGCGTTTGTTGGAAGTGGACTCTTTCGACTTGTCTGTGTTTCCTGATTTGTTTGAAGAACGTTTTGGAGGCTGAGAGGCAGAGGCAGCGGCATCTTGAGCAGTAATGGCCTCCTTCCGACCAGGAGAATTTGAAGTTCCTTTCGAATCCATCGATTGCTTAGACTTGCTGGAAGAGGATCCTGAAGCAATTCTAGAGGTAGGTTCACCTTTAGAAGAGACAGAGGTAGAGAGACGAGAACTCTTTGGAACTGCAGTTGAAGTCTCGAGAATGCTAGCCTTTCTATCTACCAAAGAGCTAGATGATTTGGTTTCCAGATCGGAAGGCTCCAAATTAAAGCTAGAGGCGATAGCAGTGAGATTGTAAGCCTGCGGACAGCAGGCGGAAGCAGGAAAGTATAGGTTAGGCGATTAGAAGAACAATCGGCTGGAGAAGCCCAGATCATTGCCCTGAGATTCAGATACATAAGCTTTTCTATCTACTGACCTTCTTCACCGGGTCCCAAATGAGAACGAGATCAAGAGGATTGGTCTGCTGGCTGCCGATGAAGGTTTGTGATTTGACACCAGTTCCGCTCTCCTTCTTTGTAGAATCCTCCCACTCCACGGTCCATTTTGAATCTTTGTCAGAAGATGAAGTGCTGTATAGAGATCCGCGAGCGTTGGGAGGAATAGAAGGTGGTTGAGAGTCTGAGAGACAGGGGAAAGAATGAACGAGGCACGAATGACGAAGGGTGTCAGTTTGCTTTTCTGAAGAGTGGCATAAATGACCACCTCTTCTGTTGATGAATACTCTTGAGAGATTACTGACAGTTCAAAGAGACGAGCTGGTCCGAAGCCTTAGCCTTGGAGGAAGCAGAGGAGATGTTGGAGGAGGAAGCATTTTGAAGGTTTGGATCGAGATTGACTGAATAGAATTGAGACTTGGGATGAGAATTGACCATCTGAGAATAGAACAGTTTTGAATTCGATGTTTCGGTAAAGGTTAGAGAGGATTGTGATTGGGATCGAACGAGGTTGTTGCACTTTGAGGTTTGACCGCTTGAGCCTTTGACGTACCAGCAAGAATGTCTGGTGTCTTGCGACCAAGCCCCAAGACTGAATTCGACTTGTTTCTGCTTCCAGAACTGGATAGTAGATGATAGCTAGTAGGTGAGAATGACTATGGAATAATGAGATCAAAAGTGGGAAGGAGGTTGGTCAAAGAGACCCCTCTCTTGCCACCCCAATCCCTTCTGTTCTTTCGGTTCAATTCAGCAGGTGCGCATTTAGTGATAACGATTGAACCTCTGCCTCAAGTAGAATTCATTTCCCTTCCAATGATCTGTTTCGAACCTATCATCTCTTCTGTGTTCCTTGTGCTGCCTCACATCAGAAATGATTTGGACTGGACCTCAGTTCCGTTAGCAATGAATTTGTACGTCTTGCTCATTGCTAGATTCGCTCAGATTTTCGATACTTCTTTCGCTATGAGTCTCATTGCTGCTATTTGTTGTCCGAAATTCGCAGGTTCGCTCTTTCGACTCCTGAGTCCTGGGTCACTGACCAGTCAGTCTCGCCACTCTCCTGTTCTCATTTCCCCCATCTCCAGCCCGACTTCGACGCCAAAGCTTTCAGCGACTCCTTTCCAAGTCATTGGGAGCTCTACAGCTAGTCTACTATGTTCAAGATGGATTTCCTCATGACCCTTACGCCCTCCAAGAAGAATTGGTTCTAGCTCAAGTCTTGACCGAGGTGCTCAAAGATGTGAAGCAGGCGTAGTTCCATCTGAGCCAATTAACTATGCTTATCAACCAAACACTTTTCCAAATAAACTTAAAGTTTGGAAGACGTCTAGACAGATGCTCAAAGATGCTCCCGAGGCTAAGAAGAGAAAGGAAAAGAAGTTGACTACTCTGAGAATCTTGAAAGCTGGGGAAATCCGTGAGTAGACTGGATATTAAACTTTCACTAAGGTCTAGATGCTTCACATTTCTAACAAGAGCTGCTTTCTTTTTTCACTCCTCGGTTGATTACGCTTCCAAAGGCGAGAACTGTCCTTCACACTTCGAGTGGATCGAACCATTCCTCGCTTGAGTCGACTCCAGTCAACTCGCTGAACCCTCGATTTTGCCTACTTCTATTGGACTTCGATTCACCAAGCTACCTGCCCATTTTCTTACAGTTTCACTTCCCTTCCCGTTTCTCCTTCAAAGCCTTCTCCTCACGCCTCTCAACGAACACCATCGACAAAGATCCAACCCATTCTCTCCTCTAAGAATTACAGTAGTCACAAAGTAGACTTTTTCTCAATCTCCTTTCTCTCCATGCAACTTGAGTCTGAGTGATCAAGCTGTCAATTGAATTCTCGATCAGCAGCCTGGATGACCTTCTCCATCGTTGTAAAGGGTACTGACCAGGAGAAACACGGAGAAGAAGCTTTCACGAACTTTCTCGAAGAGTGAGGCGCCTCTTTCCGTTGTCAGGAATTGTACCGTTGAAGTGTCGACGCGAGCTCTTCGAATCTTCGATGAACAAGGTGAACTCATGCTTCACAGCAAACTTGCTCTTTTCCGACTTTCGAAGGGTTTGCTCCCACTTCCTAAGTCATGCAGTCATCTAGTCATGCACTGCCGTAGATTTTCTTCTATGCTTTTGACTCGATCCTTAAAACCTAACTCCTCTCATTTCGGCCAGAGGTCCACATGGCGCGTAAGCGCTCGGGCACAAGGGGTACGGCTTTAAGAGAGACTGACTGCCTTATAAAAGAGGAAAAGAACTCTCTCCCCTTTCCTTCTTCCTTCTTCATTTTATGATTCGTTCATTTACGTCTTCTTTGATTTCAAGAAAACCTCTCAACTTAACTCTCAATCCCATCCAAAGAAGCTTCTCAATCTCCAGCCAACGTGAGTACTCATTTATCTCCACTTCTCGTTGGCGAATCTCATGCTGACATCTTCGCTTCTCGCTTCTCGCTTCTCTCTTCTCTATAATCCCATTATCTCTTTAGTCAGAATGTTACCGCTGCAAATTCTCAGCGCCAATACTCCAAATGGAACTAAAGTTCACACCTTTGTCGAAGAACTTCGTCTGCATTACCCAGATTTCAAGTATGAAATCAAGTCGATCGACATGGGAAAGAATGAACAAAAGGAAGGATGGTTCTTGAAAGTGAGTCAATCAACGTTGAACAAGAGTCCAAGAACCTCGAACGAAAACGAAGTTTTTGGGTACCCCGCTCACCTCCACCTTGTCGACTCACCTCCTCCTCCTCCTCCGCTTGTCTCGCTCCAGATCAACCCTAACGGAAGAATCCCCGCCTTGGTTGACCCAAACAACACTTCCAGATCTCCTGACGGTTACACAGTCTTCGAGTCCGCCGCTATCCTTCTCTACCTAGCCGAAATCTACGATACTGAACGCAAGTTTTCGTTTTCCCCTTCTGACATTCAAAACTATTCGGACCAATTGCAGTGGATCTTCTTCGTACATGGGGGCGTTGGACCGATGCAGGGTCAACTAAATCACTTCAGAATGCAACACAATTCTGGAAACTCCATTCCTTACGCCATCAAAAGATACAGAGATGAAACTATCAGACTTTATAAAGTCTTGGAACTCAGATTGAATCAAGATGGTGGTAGAGATTATTTAGTTGGAGAAGGAAAGGGAAAGTACAGTCTGGCTGATATGAACGCAAGTGGTTGGATTAACGCACATGGATTTTCTGGGATCAGAAAGGATCAGGTCCCAAAGAACGTTCAAGATTGGTTAAAGAGAAATTTGGAGAGAGAAGCTATGCAGAACGCTTACAGAATACCTACCTACCCTGATTACATCAAGAAGATTGTCGAGGATCCTGATTATGTCGCTGAGCTTCCAAATGTTGATTAGATGGGCCGCTGAAAGCTTTCGCTCGTTACGCGGTCGTTCATTCTCACGCTTTGTGGATACTTGTTTACAGAAATTCCGAGTTGTTCAAGATTTGAGTCGGAGAGCTATAGCCAGCAGCGAGCAGATTGAGTTCATTCCGAAAATCAACTCTCTGTCTTCATCTTTGAATCAAAAGGCTCTCAAAGACTCCCAAGCTAGACTCAATCGTTTGAAACCTGATCTCTACACGACCTTGTTCACAAACAAGTAGAGATCACAAGTAGAGAGACTCGAACGGTCGACGTGAAGGGCGAAGCCACTCAGATTTTTCCTAGACGCTCTACTTTGCTTCTTGTCAGTCTTGCTAGCTGGTTCTGAATCTTTGTAGAGGAACGTTAGATTGATAATACCATGCAGCCTCTCTTCCTCAACTTGGTATCAAACTCCTGACGATCTGAGGTGTACCCCTCCCCTTTTTCTGAAGAATTACGCTCGTACTTCAGAATTTTTACTTCTCTCTCTTGAATTGAACTGACAACACATGTTCCTTTTCTAAATTTCGTGAACCTCTTCGAACTGAATAAGTGTTGTCAAAATTGCCTAAACCCCCCAGGTGGGTGGGCCCAAGAAGGCTGCACTCTTCGCTAAAGCTTAACCCTCCCTACTACATAAGACACCACACCACACATCCTAATCCTCTCGTCCACGTCAAACACTTCAAGTAGACCGATCTTCAATCTTGAAACCTCTTCGTTGAATCTATGCAGACCATCAAGTGTGTCGTTGTAGGAGATGGAGCTGTCGGAAAGGTGAGTTAAAATTGGGTTGCTTTTTTCTACTTCCAAACGCAGAATGGCAGACAAGAGATCCTCAAGATGCAATCTTCAACTTGAGTTTCTCACTATCAGTCAATCGAAAACCACTCTCAATTTCTATCCAACTGGCTCATGAAGTGAAAGTAGAACGCAGAGTTGGATTGGGATTGGGATCTTGTTGGACAACATCCCATCCCAGCTGGAGGAGCTGAATCTCAAACAGAAGGATAAACAATGGTCTATTCATATCTATAGATTCTTGCTTCCTGATCGAAATGATTGGGTTCCAATCATTAGAATCGCCTTGGCATGTCTATCCAATCTTCAACTGGCTTGGGCCTACCTCCCACCCCTGTGTCATGGTCATGGCCCAGCTTCGCTCTGCTTTGGGATTTCCTTCTCACTTGCTCTCATCAAGTTCACCTCCTTATCTTCAATCCAAATACTTTAATATCAAGAAGAGGATCTGCAATACAGATCCCTGAATCCTTCCTGCATGTTAGGCTTGTTTTTCCCAAATGAGATTTCCGCTCCTCTATCACCCAATCAGCATCGCTAACAACCCCATCTTCTCTTCTCTGTTCTCTTGCTTTTCACTCCTTCAAATGAATCATCTATTCCTGAATTCTTTTCACTCCCTCTTCAATTTCTGCAAACGCTTCGGTGCATTCCCCGCTCATCCTCTATCTATTCCAATCCTTCAACCTCAACTCACGATTCGACTTTCATTCCTCCTTCCAGACTTGTCTCTTGATCTCTTACACTACCAACAAGTTCCCTTCTGAGTACGTTCCGACTGTTTTCGACAATTATGCGGTTACCGTCATGATTGGAGAAGACCCTTATACTCTCGGTTTATTCGATACTGCTGGTGAGTATATATTCATCCACTCTGAGGAAGAGGTGATGGGACGTATCAGAATATTGCCCTTCGGGCCAATCAGAAGGCGTCAGGAGGAACAAGAGGTCTCTGTTGTCAGAACCAGAACGGGCAGATTGAAGAAAGATGGTCTCGAAAGATTGGAAGGGGAGCTTTGGTGCACTGTTCGAATTTTTCTGTCCTAAAGAAAATATAGAGTGGGAGTCACCGAGTTGTGCTGTGATGGAGAGGAGAATGATCGCGCGCAGCAACTTCGAGGGGTACAGGGAGGGAGAGGGAGAAGGTGCTTTGCTTTCGAGAGCCCATGTCTCTCAAGTCGACGCTCGTTCTAGTCGAATTTGAAGATGTGGTGAAGCAAAGCGCTCTCCAATTCTGCTTTGATGGGAGTCATTCGACAACATCGATCTCCTCTATCCCACACCTCAAACCCTTATCTCTGACGCCCAACCTTTCGCCCTCCTCTTTTTCACCTTCCACCCCCACCTCTTCCTCTCACGTTCACAGGTCAGGAAGATTACGATCGACTAAGACCTCTCTCCTACCCTCAAACCGATGTCTTCCTGGTCTGCTTCTCAGTGACTTCCCCTGCTTCCTTTGAAAATGTGAAGGAGAAATGGTTCCCAGAAGTTCACCACCACTGTCCTGGAGTACCATGCTTGATAGTAGGAACTCAAGTGGATTTAAGGGACGATCAAGCTGTTAATGAGAAACTCAGTAGACAAAAGCAAAGACCTGTCACTGTGGAAGCTGGAGAGAGGTTGGCTAGAGAACTGGGAGCGGTTAAATATGTCGAATGTTCGGCTTTGACTCAGAAGGGTTTGAAGAATGTCTTTGATGAGGTGAGTGCAAATTGAGAGTGAAAGGAGACTTGGGGGAGAGCAGTGGACCTGGAAGTTGATCAGCAGAGGGGTCGGAGATCTGTTGTAGATAGTCAATCCGACGCATACAGCCTGCTTGATCTTTCAAGATGTGGTGCCATTTTGGTAGAGAAGCTGGAAGCAAAGTTCGAGAGTGTTGGGTGGCTCTGTACGCTCTGTACGTCTATCTCAGCTTGAACTCACCTCACCTCATCTCTATCTTCTTTCCCTTTCCCGTTTCCCATTTCGCGTTTCCCATTTCCCTTCAATCCGCATTTCTCTCTTCGCTTCATCCTCCTCTTATTTACTCTTTTTCAGGCTATCGTCGCTGCTCTCGAACCACCTGTTGTTCGGAAAAAGAGCAAGTGTCTCATTCTCTAAAGGAACTTTCCGTGAGAATTAAACACTTGTTTCCCCCTTTCTTTCTTTCTTTTTTTCCTTCCTCTCACTACCTTTCACAAAGGAGGGAAAGGTGATTTGGAAAAGAACTAATTTCTGGATGGACCTTGCGGAGGAATTTGAGGAGCGGTAGGAAGGTTAAGGAGAGGATGGTGGTAGGAAACGGGAGGGTTCGGTTAAAAGATGGATTATTGGAACAGCTTTTTGAAATGAAACGAAAGTAGACCGACGAAGGGTTCAAGACCATCACAGTGAAAGGAATTGGAACATAACGAAGGAGCCTCTATACCCTAGTCACACCCGGCCCCCTCCCCTTCCCCCAAGGCATCCTCAACTGTTCTTACCCTCCTCTTTTCCTTCATGGCGGAATCATTCTTCAAATTGTTTAGATCAAAGTTCGTCTTTCAAGCTCAGATGCTCAAGAAAAGCCTTTCTATTCAAATCCGTGCCAGTCATCGCATTTGGAGGTTTTCTACCCAGCACCTACGCCCTCAAGAATCCAATTCCAATCCTTTAATTCTTCTTTGCTGTCTTTCCTTTCCCTTCCACTTCTACTTTCCAAACCACAGAACCAGAACCTTTTTTCTACCCAAAAATCCTCTGCCCCTCCCTCCCCCTTTCAGTAAATCTATATCCGCTTCTCTTTCCATCCCTTCTTTCTTTCCTTTCATGATCTCTCTATATCTCTCGATTCTTGTTTCCCCCTTCTCTTCTTGTCAGTTCCCTAGGAGCTCCTCTTTCACCTATCCTTCGCATAACCACCTTTTACATGTCTTTTCTCTTTTCTCTCTGTCTCCGTTTCGATGACTCGAAATATAAAATCACTTTGCTATCTTCAGTTTCACTCGCTTCGAGAGACTTTGAGCGGTTTGATGAGAAGGGCGGCCATCCAAATTCGATTTTGAGAAAGTGGGACGAGTTGTAGTTCGTTATCTTCTTCTCCTCCCCACCACCTTCAATCCTTTTCTCGCCGTCTCTCTTGAAGACTTACAGAGTCCACAATCCCACAGGATGTCCTTTCCGGTGAACATTTCAACAGAGGCCTTCCTTTATTTTCAACTTCCAGTCCTTCTCGGTCTCTTGCTGCACTTGGGATCGCAGTTCAGAGAACCAACTTCACTCGAAATCATCATTCCGTTGTTCTCTCTCAATCTTCTTCAAACCTTAGTCTTCCATCTCTCGCTACAACACGGTTTACTCACCTCAATCTTTCTCTCTGCAAGATGCACCTCCATCTTTCTGGCTAGTTGCTGGTCATCAATCCTCATTTATAGGCTTGGATTCCATCGACTGGATAGGTTCAGAGGCCCAAGATGGCTTGTAGCCTCCAAGTGGTTTCTCATACCGACTGATTTGCGAGGGCAGGTGAGCAAGTTGAGCAGTTAGAGAAGGAAGAAGCACGTTAAGTACATGTTACTAATCGTTCAATCTCTCCCTTTCCGCGATGTCTACATCTCTATCAGCGTCCAGAGCTGATGCAGAAACTTCACTCAAAGTATGGTACTATAGTCAGATTTGGTCCTAGAGAACTTTCGATCAACGATCCTGAAGAACTTCCCTCGGTCTATGGTGCAACTGGTCCGTCTTCCAAGGCATTAAGGGGTCCTCTATAGTTAGTACCTCAGAGTGACGAATTTTACTTCAAAAGAGAGCTGAATCGTGTCTAGGCAAGAGACTCTGGGATCGTCTCGTCGGTCCACCTCTCTGCTTCTGCTCTGACCGTCTCCCTTCTCTTGGGTTCTCCCTTCCAAACAAACTTCATCTCAAACTCTTTGAAATCGAATCCGAATCGATCGGATTCATCAAAATTATCATCTGTTGGGTTCTGGCACTCAGCTCTTTCATGAAGATGTCCGGTAAACATCGCGCCAACAGTGTATTGACAGTTGAAACGTTGTCTGCTCACTCGATCTTAAGGAAGAACTGGGATTCTGGATTCTCAGTCCGTGCTCTGAAAGGTTACGAAGAGTCTCTCACTAGGAACGTCGAGGTAGCTATCTCTCAAGTCTCGAAGATTGGAAAGAATCAAAATACTGTAGCGATCGATGAAGTTGTCTCTTGGTTCGGATTTGATGTTATGGGAGAGATTGGCTTCAACAAGAGTTTTGGAAACTTGAAGAACGGAAAGACTGCGGAGGCTATCAAGGTGAGCAAATTCTGGAAGAGTGAAAGAGCTCAGAGCCGTATTAGGCGTTTGTTTTCTCTTACGCTCCCCTTTCCTCTCACCTCTTTATTTCGTAGCTCATTGAAGAAGCAATAGTGATGACAATGGCAGTAAGTCAAGCTCAAAGACTCAACCCCAGCACGCTGTTCACCTCATTTCCCCCTCCACAACACCTCTCCTCTTCGAATACAGTTAGGTAACGTTCCCTACTTAGCGGATACTCTTCGACTACTCCCAAATCCTATGCTAGTCTTGGACTCCTGGATATCAGATGCAATTCAAGAGCGGCTTCGGACTCTTCCGCAAGGAGAAGTTCAAACCGACATCGTTTCTCATCTCTTGCAAGAGAACAAGAAGGCAGAGAACGCTCAGTTGAGCTTCAAGGAGCTTCAAGCCGAAGCTGGACTGATCGTAGTTGGGGGTTCAGATACCTCAAGTAACACAATCTGCCTGGCTCTGTTCCATTTGATCAACGAGCCAGAAGCTTACCAAAAGATACAGAAAGAAATCGACTCTAGCTTCCAAGATGGTGCGGTTGCTGACGATCTGAGCGTGCTGGGTAAATGTTCATATCTAAACGCTGTTATTCAAGAGACTTTAAGACTTTGGCCTCCTGGTGAGTAGTCTCTCATAAGGTTGGAGGGAAAGAAGAAGAGGTGACTCTGTCGTCATCTCATCAAACTCCTGCGCATTCTTGGCCTTTTACTCCTTTTCCCTTCTCAGTTGCAAGCGGGCTACAACGAACGACCCCTCCAGAAGGTCTTCTTCTAAAATCAGGAGTCTTCGTACCTGGTAGTATCTTTGTCTCTACGCCGACCTACGTCATGCATAGGGATCCAAGAAACTTCAGTAATCCCAACGAGTTCATACCTGAGAGATGGATGCCGACCTCTGAAGAAACTGTCCACAACCCAAAAGCGTTCAGTGCGTTTGGTTACGGACCCACCAGTGAGTGTAGAAATTGATCGCCGACTCTCATTGATCTCCATACTCTTCTCTTTCTCAACGATTTTCTCTGTCTGTAAACTGACTCTCTTCCCATCTCGATTATTCTTTTTCAGGCTGTGTAGGAAGGCAACTCGGACTGATGGAGCTGCGTCTCTTCATCGCCAGGTTTGTCCAAGAATTCGATGCTTCTTTCGCAGTGAGTTTGGAGCTCTTCCTCAGCATACCAATGGTTTCGGAGTCTGATCGCTGATCATACTCCCTCTCTTCTTTATCTCCCGCGTTCTCGTTTCTAACATTTTTGGACAGCCTCAATTCAATCCTGTTGCCTTCACCAATTCGATCAAAGATTATTTCCTCATCGCAAAAGACCCATGTCTTATCAACGTCAAGCTGAGATCCTTGAAGTTGGCCCCATAGGTTCGAGACCCTTTGATCTGTTTGCCTTTTTTATAACCTCGTATTTCTGTCTGTCGCTGGATTTACTGCCGCTCAAGGAACCTTACTGTACAGTTCTTCATGAAAACTGCGAGGTTTGACACCGGTTTCGACTAATTTTCTCATACCAAAAATCCTAGCATTTAGCAGTGCCCCTTTTGTGTGTTGACTTTGAGCCTTCCATTGTCCTTTAGGTTGATGAGGTTTAGGTAAAGGTTTGAATAGGATAGTTTGAGTTGCTGGTCTTTTGGAAGACATAGCTTAATGAGAGACTGAAAGCTGAAAGGTGATTAAGTGACGACACTGGTCCCAAGCTTGTCTGACGTTGCTGCGAGGGGATTGGTAGAGGAGTTTCGGAGGTATACACAGAGAGCTGAGGGAACATAGGAAAGAAGTGAAGAGTAACCGTCTTTTTCGAATGAGTCTTCGAGTCTTCTGGTCGGATGAGGATAAATAAAGGATGAAAGTCAGGAAACTCAATCTACTTGATGAGTCTTCTCCTCTCAGCTCGAGTGGAACTTCCTTCCACTTGAGAAAAGCCTCGTCTGTGATGGAGAAGGTGTAGTTGACTCTGGAAAAAAGAAATCTGCTGAAAAGGAAAAGAAAGAAAAAAAAGAAAAAAAAAAGATTCTGCTGAAACCGGCTGAAGGTGAATCTAAACGAGGATCCAATCTTATTTCCATTGTCATGCTCACCAGATCTTTCAAAATGACTGTGATTCGAGTAGCAGGTCAACCTTTTAGAAGAGCTCGTTTCTTGAATTGGTAGTCTCCTGCTAACCTTCCATATTTCTTATAAAGACGACATCTGTGCAGAGGCGATGCATGGAGGTTCTTTGACACCTCGAATAACGTTCTGAAGTCAGTGAATTCAATGAGAGCATCACAGCAAAAAGAAGGCAGAAGCCTTTACTCGCCAAAGAATGTGGATGGGAATCTTTAGTCTCTCCCACACCTCCTTCGAATTATCTGTCCACGAATCTGATTACCAAGTCTTTCAACCACCCAGCATCTCCCAGTCCTAGAGAACGAATCTTCAGTTGGAAATCATACCATCTCGAGTGTGGTTTACTAGGAGATGGAATCTGAAATCAGGTCGAAAGAGACGGGAGGGATATGGTGACACGGCCATTGATTGGAGACTTTGAATTAGATGGATGGATTCAAGAGATAGTGCGATTGAGATTGGACGGGAACTGAGAGAGAAAGAAGAGAGTAGAGAGATCCATCAAAGAGTTGTTGTTGTGTTGAAGAAGAGGCGGGTAGGAGAGAAGGAAAGAAGAAGAAGAACCAAGTTTCTTCTCGATGTAGCTTCTTCAGTTTTTCGCGATCCATCCTCTTTTCAAGTTTCAAGCCTCAAGCCAAATCGAGAGTTTGACTTGCTCGCGGAGAGTTGTGGCTCATCGATCATTGATCATCTCGGAATGGATACAAATCAGAAAAGGGGTAATGACATTAGAGAGATTGGAATGAGATACCACGACACAAAAAGTACTTGTTTACTCAGGTTTCTGAGAAGTGTGAGACAGAATTACAGGTTCTTCCATCATGATCTCCTACCAGCCAACGGTTCGTTTTGATCTTCGTCTTCGAATTCCTCGTCGGTCAACTCCTCCTCAACTCTCACACCAGAATGTCTTCCATTTAAGCCTGGCTTCTTAGCAAAATGCAACCAATCTGAGTAGGGTTTATCCTGATTGGTAGGAGGATTGTGAAGTACGATTGAGCAGAAGTCGGTCCTGTTGTGTTTTCACTTCTACAGGATTCAAATGATGTACGTACTGGTACAAAGATTGGCAACTGAACGCGAAAAATACAAGTGTCTAGAATTATTTCACATGTCAAATAGATAATCTCTCAGCCAAACCTTTGAGAGTCCTAGAAAAGAGCCTAGAGAAAGTCAGGTCCCAAAGCAAAACGTCGTTGCCTAAGGATCCAGAAAAGGTTGCTTCACTTTCATTTGTCTCTGAGTCATTTTCTTCCTCTTCTTCCAAGTCCCGATCAGCCTGATCCTTTCCTTCTTCTCCCTTCTCTTCTCCCTCACCCTCACCATCGACGTTTACCGCTCGTCCACCCAGTGGAGGAGCACCTTCATAAGGCAGATCCAAAGTTTTCTCTGGAGATTTAGATTCTTCTAATCTACTAGTTGAAGCTTGATTGAGTTTGTGAAAGATCGATTGATTCTTGCTTCTAGAGTTTTTGTTCCCAATAGTTGATGAGAGACCATCAGCCTGAGGAGAGATTTTCCGCTTCTTTGAAATCGAGGTCGACGACCTATTGGAAGATACTTCTTGATCCGAGTCGATATTGGAGGTATTGGGTTGATTAAACGGAATCGAAAGAGAGGTTGTGGTAGAGGGTTTCGTCTTTGGTTTCGGCTCTGGTTCTCTCCGTTGCTCTATCTCTGAGTCCGAGTCGGAGGCATCCGGATCGAGCTTTGTAAAAGAGAGAAAAGGGGACAGATATGAGTCTAAGAGACCAGAGGGCGTGTGAAAGAACGAGCAAAAGGGTCGCTCCTCCTAGATTCGTTCGCTTACCTTTCTCTCAAACAACTGACGAAAATGCTCATGTTCCTCCCTCTGTTGATCATTCTCAGCTGTTTCCCACCTGCTACTCCCTCGATCTTGTTGAGGTTGTCGATACCGCTGGTCCTCTATCACCTTCACCTCTTCCTTCTCACTTTGATCGTCCAATTGAACTTCTTCCATTTCGTCTTCTTGATCCTCTTGCTCTTCTCCTTCTCTCATCAACCTGGATTCCTCTTCCTTCTCTTCTTTCGCCACTTTCTGCTCCAAAGCGTCTATCTCAGAGCTTTCATCGATCCCACTTGTCTCTGCACCTTTCTCCAAATCACCTCCCTCCAAATCCCTCCAACCAAACAACTCTTCAGTTTCTTCCTGAGCTGTCATTCCCATCAATTGAGGAGGAGCAGGAGCATCTAAGACTTTTCGCATCCAAACAAAAAGTTGTTCTTTAGAACCAACTAAAAGATTCCGTAATCTAACTCTATCGGTTTGTCCAATAGTAGAAATACCTCTTGAACCTGATACCGAAAATGATTCTACTTGATTATTTGAAGATGAACTGAAATCTGGAGCTGGAGTAGCACTCATACTTCTGGAAAATGGATCTAAAGATCCACTTCTAATTGAATATTGATGACCAATTCGATTATTTCCACTTCTTTTCTCTTCAGTCCTTAGAGAACCAATTTCAGCATTTTTGAAGTTTAACATTCTTCCATTTAAAATCGCTGACCAAAGTTTGTCTAATAAATCTAGCATGACTAGAGCTTGTGAGAGTTGAGTCGAATCGGATTTTGAAGATTGAAGAGAATAACCTGAAATTCCTTCGGTTAGATCTGAGGTTATTCTGAGTAGGTAAGAGATTAAAAGTGAGGTACTTGAAGAGGTTAAAGGTGGAATGGAACCTAGAATGGAAAGAAGAGTTCTATGAGAAGATAGGAAAGACGGTAGAGTGGAGAGAGATGAGGAGGGGGTGTGTCTGTAGAAGTAAATGGAGTTGAGTTTGAGTTAGTCGAAAAGTCCTTTCTCAAAGGAGACATTCGAGAACGGAAGCTGGAAAGGTTGATTAGAACCGAGTGCAGAGAGTACCGACTGCCCCGCAAGTTGTTCAACATCTCTCCACGACTCTTTCCTCCGAAAGCCATGAGCAAGTGAGCTGAAAGATTCTTGGAAAAGTCACCGACTCAAGTAGAGAAGCCTCGGCTGCTCGCTCCTCTGATGTCTCCTTCGTGTTTCCTAAGCAGCTCCTCTTAGAGAAAGGCAGACTCACCTCTTCTTCCACTCTCTGCTAGTTTCCAATAGCTTATCATCCAGATACGTTCTGAGCCTGTCTTCTTGTCTGGAAGTGAGCCTCCTCTGAGCGTTGGAGTTGTGGGTTGCATTCAGAGTTGGACTCCCTCCACTCTCCTTATCACTCTCATCATCTTCTTGATTATCTTGATGGATTCTTCCTGAATGTGGCTTAGGATCGTATGCCAAAGAACCATCTAAATTGTGAGATTGGATGAATCCTCCATTTGACATTGGGAATCGAATTGAAACTGGCGGTGGTTTGGTTTGGTGAGAACAACAACAGGATGAAGAACATCACAAAACACAGACTCTCATCACAATAGAGTTTAAATCGAAGCCAAAGTATACTCAAAGCTTTCAATTCAAATCAGATCAAATCTTTAGGCTCGATGAGCTCTTCTTGCTCTCTATCACTTTCCGAGTATCTTTCAGTTCATCCAGATTTCAAATCACCTTCTTCAAGTTCTTCACCTTTGCCTTCACTCTATTCCGATCTTTCAAGGCAGAAAAGATCGAATCCATCCGGCTATAGAGTCAACTTACAATGGTGGAATCAAATCTTATCTGACGCAGTCCTCAACGGAGCTCAAAGAGATTCAACATCCACATCTACAGCTAATCAAAAGGATTCAACCTCAACCTCGGCAGATGGAAACGATAGATTGGTACTTCATGTTGATGAGAATATGAAACAGGATTGGACTCTTCAACAAGTTGGAAGACCTTTGGGTTTAGGTACCGTCATTGTGAGTTGAGTTGAGTTGTCGATCAGGAGTTGGGTTGGCTTGTCAAGGTCTTATCGCAGAGCAGATAGAGATCAGCTGTGACTGTGGCTGTGGGTGTATGAATCGAAGAATTAAGTCAAGAAGATCATTTTGATTGGTAGAGTTCTAGCATTTGCTCGTTAGTCGATGGTGAGAGAGCAACTCTAGCTGCTACTGCTATTTCAACCTTGCAACCAACCTTCCTTGTCTCTCCAATCCTTTTTCTCTGAGACTTTGTTCAAATTACTAAGCCTTCGTTCAACTTGATTGTTCTGGAAAGCCCACTTACCTTTCCACCCTCCATCTCTTCTCTGTTCAGCAAGATCTTTCTCTCTCCTCCCATCTCATCTCCCTCCCCCAATTCCTATCCTCTTCAAAGCCTTTTCGGGGTCCCTTAAACTCATCCAATCCATCCTGGATCCCATCTCCATCAGCCGTAGCCTCCTTCATAATCCTAAAACCTCTTTCATGGGGTTTCTCACAATTAGGAATCGGTTCATCTCAAGAAAGTTTTTCAGAAGATGGAGAATTCAATCAAGATGAGAAATCTTGGAAACGATCAAAAGGAGATTGGATCGTTTGGGAAAATTTGAAAGTTTTGGGAGATCAAGTTTTGGAGAAACATTTTGGTAAAATCAAGGTTGATGAAACTGAGAACGTCTTTTCTAGGAAAAGTTTTAAGGAATCACTTTTGGGGGATTTGAAATTTGGCGGATTCAATGGGAAATCTAAAGGGAAAGAGAAGGAAATTGGAGGAGGTAATGGAGGATTTAAATTGTCGGAATTGGACGTTAAGGTTTTATTGAAGTATCTAAGTAGGGATAGAGGGGTTTTGATTTTGGAAAATGATGTGAGTAATCGATACAAGTCTAATGATTCTATCAAATGAAATGGGAAAAAGAAAGGCAACTATAGAGCTGATTCTTTTGCCTCCTCTCTCATTGCCCCCCCCCCCTCCCACCCTCTTCACCTCACAACCCCACCCCCCCCTCTTTTGACTTTTCATCGAAACAGATTCTCAAATTCTCAAGCTCAGAAGAAGTGCCTCCTTCTCCAATCACTCAACAAGATCGAGAAATTCTTCAGATCAGAGAAACTCTTTTACAGTTGGATGGTCAGATTGAGGAAATTTCGAGAAGGATTCAAGAGTGAGTGGTTTTTCTTACATTTGAAATCTCACGACAAAAAGTAGTTCTATCATCTACAGCATCTGTTGAGCGTGACAATGGTCTGACATTCTTTTCCCTCTCACCACCCACTCCTGCTGTCAAACCAACAGGCGAACTTCGAAAATCCAGTCAAGTCTTTCGAACAATCAAAAAAATCAAGCTCTATCATATCTGAGATCCAGGAAACAATTGCAAGAAGTACTGGATCGAAGGATAGGGTCTAGAGAAACTTTAGGAGGGGTTTTACTGAAGATTGAACAAGCTAAGGGAGATGTTGAAGTGAGTTTCCTTTCTTGCTTTCTTTCAAAGGCCTCCTTTCTAACTCTTACCACTCCGCTCTTCATGTCATTATTCCTGACTTTGCATTTCTCTATTTCTTTCTAAATTAAAACCTCTTCTACATTTCTCCTCGGATCTCCTTTTCCCCCTTCAGATGATGAAAGCCTATGAACTATCAACTTCAACACTCAAGAATCTGTTGTCTTCAGCGGAGCTTCAACCCTCTAGAATTGAGAATACTATGACAAACCTTGCCGATACTATAGCTGATTCTGAGGAAATCGATCAAGCCATCAGGATAGGAGGAGAAGCCGCTACCAAGGAAAGAGGAAATGAGATTGACGATGAAGAATTGGAAGAAGAAATGAAAACGTTGGAGAGAGAAATGAAAAGGGAAGAAGAAGAAAAGAAGGAGGCGGAGAAGAAACAGAAAGAGGAGAGGGAAAAATTGGAGGAAAGGAAGAGAGAAGAAGACAGACAGAGGTCGGAGAAGGAGAAAGAGAAAGAGAAAGAGCGGAAGGAGCAAGAGGAGACGACTAGAAGGTTTAGAGAGGAGGAGGAAAGAGAGAGACAGAAAGTTGGAGCAGAGGGACAAAGTGGCGAAAGAGAGAAGGAATTGGCCTGAATTTAAATCCTCAACCCGTGTATTTTCCTATGACTCGCTTTTTGTCAACGCGATACTAAGACACTTAGAAGCGAAGGAGAGTTTTGGGTCTCATCTCGGCTGGTTTCGCTAACCTGTCACGCTGTCACCCATCAATGTGTCAGGGCGTCAGCTCTCGAAAGTTTTCAAAACGGTAAAACTTTTAAAATAGAACGGTTCGAGACGCTTACAAGAGTAAGATGAAAGCAAAGATCATAGATCAAAAGCCTATCCAAGAAGATCGAAATTGTCAACACTGTTTCGGGCACTGATTGCTTCCTTTTGACTAGCGAGCCACTTGAGCCCGCTGTACACTACCAGAAAAAATACAGACAGGGATTTAGAGTTGTTAGAAGGTGGTAAGATTGTAATTTGAACAAGGTGCGAAATCGTGACTCACGCCCAGATGCTCCTGTAACGGCCAACCCTATTCTACCAGCGTTGTTTAGTCTCTTCTCGTGGGACTATCAAGTGGGGAAAATAAGAGAACCGACGGTGAGACCAGCTTCTGATGACAAGTTTCTAACTGTTGGACTCACAATGTCGACATCCCTTGTTTCAAACTTGGAAGCGAAGTCCTTTCCTTCTTCAGTAGCAAGGAATTCGTCGGCGGCTTCTTTCGAGCCAAAGATACCCTTTGCGATCGCACCAGCAGTCAGACCGATCATGGCTGCTGCGTTCAGTCTCTTCTGGATAATGAGTGCATTACGAGCTTGGGTCTGAGTGTGGAAAATAAAGGAGGGGGAATAAGAATTGACCAGATCGACTGCTCAGTGAATGCGAAGACTCACTAGATCGTTAAGGGTTTTGTCGACGACCTCTTGACGCTTTTCCTGTCCGTGAAAGCCAAAAGATGGTGGCGAAGCTGTCAGAGTGAGATAGAGAAATTGAGAAGGACAAGGACCTTGGCGTTGGCGTGGTCGACTCACCACTTGGACTGGAGCAGCGTAGATCAAAGTCGAGGTGAAGGCTAAAGAAAGAGCGATGTTGGTGAGTTGCATTGTTGAGAGATTTCACGAGACGAAAAACTTAAAAAGAAAAAAGAGAAGAAAAAAAAAGAAGAAGTAGAGAAGTAGACCAGCTAGGGTAGAGCAAGGGGCCTTGAAAAGATGGTTAAAGGAAGTAGAAAGTTAAAGGTAGACCGGCTACAAAAACAGTTGAAATTGAAGTAAGAGAGAAGTTGGTTACGGGGCATTTTTGAAGTCAAGTCTTCGATCTCCTTTTATACATTCTCGATGATTTGAAGGTGTGGAGGCATGGGTGGAGTGAAAAGACACGGGTCCATACATGTATAAGTGTTCATGCCAAGCTGCCATAGACTTTAATCACAAATCATGAGGATTTGAAGGCTGGGTTGGTACTCGTTTCTCTTCCGTTGGTAGGAGGCTTACACAGTCATCGCGTCGCCGCCATAAAAGTGATCAAATCTACTTCTCGGAGCCTTCAAAGTCATATAAAATTCGACCTGGACCGACGATCTGAGGACATTGAAAGAAACGGTGGAGAAGATGACTTCTTTTTCTCATGAGTTCTTTTATTGAGGCTGCGAGACTGGTCCTAACCCTGATTTTGGGCGACCATATGAAAAGATAAATGCCCTATATTACCCCCGCCCATTTTCCATTTTCCATATCCGAATCAACTTTAAAGCAATCGAATCAGTCGCTACTAGTTTGAGGCGTTTTGGTTCTGGTCAGTAAAGAACAAGAGATGCTACATTGCCCCCTGTACCACCACATCAAACTCACTCTTCGAACAACCTGAAGATGTGATCATCGACGACACCCCTCTCTCTAAAAACTCTAAATAGGGTTTACTGAGGTAGCTCACCTCGGACCCTCTAATTGATCTCGGCCCGCCGGGAATCCACCAAATCTTGAACAAAAGATGAGATATGGAATTATATGAAAGTACATAAAGAAGGTGTTTACGATCGAGAACGTTTGAGAAAGAAGACAAACAGAAATCAACCTGTTGACGATTTTGTCATTCCTTTCAATTCCACCAACCCATCAAAAAGACCCTGGCAACCTAATTCCAACCAATCGGGTTACTCCTCTCCAGAGTCGCATTCCTCGGGTGGGTGGCTCGGGATAAGTACGGTCTACTCCATTTATAATGATCCTACGTTCCAAAGAGCTTGGCTGTGGAAAGAAAGGCAAAGCAGTATCAGGAGTGGGGACTGGCAAAAAAGGGTCTCTCAGCTGTCTGATTCACCAAATCAGAACGCTCTAGAAGAGCTCTTTTGAAGTCGACGTTCTTTTGAAGGAATTGGACGAATCTAGCACCCGTAGTAGTGAGGGCCATACGAACAGCCTCTGACACTTTCTTGGGTGACAGTCTCTTTTCCATGTCCTCGAGGTCTCTAGATTCCATGGATCCTTCAAGGATAGAGGCGATTAGATCGTCATCGAAAGAGCGGGACTCGATCAAAGCATTGAGAAGGGCCACTTCTGAGTTCAGATCCTAAGTTTCGGGGGTCACGGACAGAAAGGGAGGGGGAGAGAGGGAAGAGAAGGAGGCGTGGTCTCAACTTTGATCAGCTCAAGATAGAAGGTTTAGAAATGCTCACCCTTTTTACTTTGTATCCAGAGTATAGACCATGAGGTGGATCATTTACTGGATAAGACCATTTGGACGGGTCTAGAGTTGCGGCAGTACGTCTTTGAACTGGTAAACTAGAAACCAAGGAAACGGCGAGGGCGAGCAGGGGAAGGGCTAGGTTGAAGATTTGCATGTTTAGAGGTAAATTGGGGTCAAAAATCGAAAATTATGATTAAGAAAAAACGTTAGACCAGCTAACGAGTGAGTAAGAGAAGAAGCGAGAGAAAAAGTAGGGCAAAGTGCTGAGGGAATAGGGAAAGAGTCAGAAAGACATGCCTCAAATACCTTTTCTTTTCAGCTCACGATATGACAAATCTTCTATCGAAAATACCAGGTTCTTGCTGTTCGTGTCGGTGTGTCAAGACGAGAGTCCTCACGTTGGAGAAGTTTTAAGTGGCGGTTGCCCCTTCAAAATTTAGACGAGGATGGTTAAATAGGAGACGTCAAATAGGAGAGTGAGGAAGTGATCAAGGTCTTGGATCTAGAAATGCATATGCAGAATCTAAAAGATTGCAGATGCACCGAGAGAGCACGTATGCAGAATCAAATGATTGCAGATGGAGAGAGCGTTATCGACCATGAAAGTCAATCTAGGCCTATCTAGATTGAAGGAATTAGGACCTCATGTTAAGAGCCTAACGAGTCCAATGAAGCCCAACCTCAGTACGGGCCAGTACGGGGCCTATTCCATCCTTCACTCGCATCATGCTCAGTGTTTCTGCTCCTATATTCAAAATCTTAGCCTTTCGTTTCTTGGATTCCTCATCTTCTTCAATCGCAACTGCACGTCTCTTTTCAGTTTCTGTTCATGAAGGACTACCGATCTCACACTCACAAACCGATCTAAGTTTGAGAACTGACGTGATGAGAGACGAGGTCGAAAACGTTTATTATTTTGTACTGTCGATAGAGTGAAGTCTTGATCCTGATTTACATAAATGGCTAATCTCCTCTCTTAGCCCAATGAACAAAAAGACTCTTCTCTGGTGTCAATTTGAATTGGTCCAAAGCTTCTTTAGCTACTGAAGCTTGATCTGGAGAATCGAATTCAATGAAAGAGTAAGCCTCAGGAGGGGAACGAGAAGCACGAGCTGGGAAGAGTTGAACTGATTTGAAACCTGGGTATCTGAAATTTGATGGTTCGAGCAGAGGCGCAGAGGAGAGAGTCAGAAAGCTTTGAAACAAAACAAAACCTCCAAAAGAAAACCATCTATCTGAGAGGGTTTGAACAAGACTCACTGCTGGAATAGCACTCCCAGCATATCATCCGTGATCTCAGAAGGAAGATCCGAACAGAAAAGGATTGTATTCGGAGAGTCTCCAATTTGAGCGATTGGAGGACCGAAAGAGGAAGAAGTTGTAGTTGCTTCCGTCTGTGATTCTAGAGGTTGAGGACCCGGAGCTTCTTCATTGTCTGAATCTTCTTCCATTTCCATTTCTGAAGGTTTGAAGATGCAAAGGGAGAGGTGTGGAGCCAAAGAAGATTAGAACATAGAGCAGCCTGCCTCCTTCACTCTCCCTCCCCTCCCAAACCCGCCACTCTCCTTCGAAGATTGACAAGAAAACGGAAACCCAGCTTAGACAGAAACTGAACTCACCTCCATTATCATCGTCTCCCTGCGTCTTCTGAACCTTGGAACCTCTTTCCACTTCTTCCTCCTGTTCTTCCTCGGCACCTCCAGCTTCCTCTCTAGCTCTCTTTTTCTCTCTACCTCTGGCTTCTGCCTGAGCGCTTGAAACAGTTACTTTCCCACCGCCTAAATTCGCTGATTTTGGATCACTGTTGAATAACATAGGATTGTAAAGTGCAGCTGGTCCATGTTCTTGAATCAAAGTTGCATTGGATTTGAATTTGGCATAGTCGATTGACTGAAGCAGAAGGAAAGGGCATCAGTCAAACAATGAAAGGGAGAAAAGTCAAAGGGATGGATCTTGACTGACCATTGGTTTGTCATAGAACTGGAAACCATCCAAAGCTCTAAGAGCAGCAGTTGAAGCTTGAAGATCTTTGAAGACAATGAAAGCTTGACCTCTCATTCCATTGGCTCTGGTTGCTACTACATCTATCACTTTACCATACGTACTGAAAAGTGTGAAGAGTTGAGATCGAAGTTCTTTGGAGAAGAAGGAAGGGATTAGAAGGGATAGAGATGATTGATCAGTCACTCTAACTTCACTTGAAGTTAAGTTGCGTTGCTGGCCCATCGATGGATCTGAACTGTGAACCTACCTGGCTTCTTTATGCTGAAATTGAGATTCTTTACGTAGATGGAAGCATTCGGTGGATTAGATGGCATTTTGAAGGTCGACCTTTGGTTGTCGGTGTTGGAGAAGAAGAGAAGAACTGCACCGAATAAGGTCGCGGAGGTCTTGTTGCATGCTCCACTCTCACTATACAGTATTGTAAGTACTTGAACATATAGTATGTAACAAAAAAAAGTCGTTCTCAGCCAACACCTCAGCAGGAAGAGTTTGAGTCACATTGTAAGTCAGAGGGAAGATCAATATCAGCCTTCCTCGACGCGATGAAGGGCTTGGGGCGTCGAGCTCGAGTCGCAGATATTGATTGTCCGGTTCGACGACCCCCAGCGTCGAATTTCTGAGTCCTGTTTTTCTGTCACAAAATGAAAGCAAAACAGAAATGAAACGATTTCTACTAAGTCAGAATTGGTGTCAGAGGTCTTGTAGAGGCGGTAGGAGGGGATGAAGGGGGTTCGATGGTGGTGTTGCAGCAATTTGGTCAAGAAAGTTGCGTCGACATGTGCCTCGTGGCAGCTTTCATTACGTTTGTGGACATGGGCCAAAATCGCGTGGATCTCGACGGGGGGTAGCGTCGAGCTCGATGCAAGGTGTCATCGCGTTGAGCGTCGAGGTGATATTGATCTTCCCTCAGATCTTTTTTTTCTCGACACCTCGTCTGACGCAATTCTCTGATATCGTCCCTCAGACATGACCACATCACTTCCTCTTGCCTGACAAAGAGAAAGTTCCGTTGAGAAGGCCATCCAAAGTCGAACGAAGAGCTTTGTTCAAAGGGTTCTCGAATTACAGATCTATTAACTCTGAGGGCACCACAAGTGCAGCGAAACAGAGGCTTCTAGGATTTACAAAAAGCTGATCAGCTCTGTGTAATAGTTTTTCACTCCAAGTCGTAGAGGTGGAAAGCTACAAGAAGAAGAGAAGAACCATACGGGCAGGTTTCAGTGACCTCCTACGAGTCGCCACCTCCCCTTTCAAGTCACTAGCCCCTTATCCTTTCGAAGTCCAACGAGTCACTTGTACCGGGGATCCTTCTGAGTAGTTTCTGTTCAGGTATCTTAATTTTATTCCGAAGGCATTAGTTGCGTCTGCCTCGTCGGACAAGCCAGCGTAGACTTTTTTGGGCAGAGGAGAGCAGTAGCTCGGAGTTCGCAATGGACGTCGTCTCGCTTGACTAAGGAGGTTAAGCCTACAAAGAGAAGCAGATTGACACCAATTTTCAGAGAGGATTGAAATGAAGGAAGGCATGCTTGAGAGTTTTGAAAGGTAGAAGAGATGCTGGACTCGAAGGATGAGATGGGACCTGGAAGTTCAAGGACTCAAAGGTAAGGCTCTCCGTTCTCGACACGTGTCTTGTTTTCAAATGATGAACCGCTTCATTTGATAGATTGAGTACTTAAGAGAGCCTCTACAGAATGAAGAACATGGAGCCATGAAGTCGAAGGAAACAGTTCAGACCTTTAGCCCAAAAGATCGGAGTTGTCGACATCGCGAGCAGCAGCCTGCGAAGAGGACGAGTAGAAGATGCATCAGAGTAAGTCGAGACTCTAGGTTGGGCTTTGAGAAGATGAGGGGATACTTACAGGTAAATAACTCTCGTCACGGCGAAGAGCTTCTTGCTCCATAGCGTCTTGAGCTTCCTTGCTTCCAGCCCACAAACCCAAACCACTGGCTGCTGCGATGGCAGTCATGAACAGACCACCTTCAGCGATCATCTTGTTTTCCTTTGTCATTGAAGAGAAGAGACGTCTCTTCTCGGGCGAACTAGAGAGGGAGCTCTCATCGAGATCTCTGAGGACAGCCATAAGCTCGGCTAAGTAAAGAGAGAGAGGCCAGGGTAATAATCGAAGGGTGCTTCAGGAGGCAGAAAAGAGAAAAGCATGACTTTTCTTTGGTTACTCACGAGAGAGGGAAGCTTCTAGATCACGAGGATTCATGCCATCCAAATAGGGCTTGATCACAGTCTGGTAGAGCGCTGAACCTCCAATACCTCCTGCAGCTGCTGCCAAAAAGTTCTTCATAGTATAACCTTTCGAAGGAGCTCCAGCAGGAAGGTCAGCCCTCTCGTAGATATCTTGCTGTGTAGCCAGAGGAGTTCTGGCTGACAACTGTTTCAGGGATAAGCGAGATAGAGGATCGAGTGAGAGGTCATACCCTTTTCAAAGAGGAGAGAGAAGTCTACAATCCAAGCAACTTACCTCAGCTTCTGATGGTACACTTTCCTTAACAGGCAAAGCTGAGACGGTGGCGGTGGTCGAAACGACTGCGACTGCGACGATGGCGATCTTGTTGAAGTACATTTTGATTGAAGATTTGAAAAAGAAAAGGGTTTTTTTTGTTTGAAAGAAGATTGAAATGAATTAGATAAAGAGTAGCCGGCTACTGAAAAGAAGAAGTAAAAAAGAAAAGTTGATAAAGAGAAGAGAAGTTGGGTGAGGGAGAGGGAAAGGGGAGGAAGGATGAATTCCTTTTATACCTGTTTTTGAAGGGATCCCTCAGTCTGAAAAGATTGAAGGAAGAATTCCTGTCAGGAGCGAAGGAATCAGATAAGGGGTCCTTGAAAGCAGATATGAGTTCATCCGACCTCTTGAAATATCCAGATCGCTCTTGATGAAGTTGGGATCTGGAAATCTGTTGGAAACTCTCTGACCTTCTTTCTATGTACGTATTCTGCATTTTGTGAATGGAATGACCGGTCCTCTTCTACCAGGGTCTTCTCCGGTGGGGATTGGCAGTTCCTACCTCATGCCTGCCCCCTATTCACCCGACCATCACCTCACTTCTGAGGGCCTGAGGCCCTTCATAGATCAGCCGAAATGTCTTCATTGACCTTTTCTATGGATTTGTGTATCGGATCGACACTCAAAAAGGTGTGTAAGACATCGATGATGGTCGATTGGCGTTTTCAGAGGGTGAGATGGTGAGAAATTAAAGCTATGTATGTTGTAAGATTCTTTGGAGTGGATTCGATTCAAGCTTTTCAGCATTAAAGTCGAGCCCGTCGAGCTTTCCGGTCATGATCTCAACTAGAGCTTCTGCGATTCCATAGACACTTGAATGTGGGTACTGATGTGCAATCTGTAAGAGCCAAGAAAGGGGTAAGAAAAGAAGGTCAGCCATCTGACGAGAGATAAAACTCATTGTTGACTGGGGCACTAACGGAATAATGGATGCATCGCAAAGCGTACATGGTTGTCGACGACTCTTCCTTTGTTACGAGGCAACATCGAAGTGACTCCTTTAAGGAAAGAAGGGAAGGAGAACCAGAGTTAGAAATGGTTAAAGTGTGGGGGAGGCGAAGTCTACCCACCCGTGTTTCTAAGAAGGGGGTCGAGGAGAAGGAGAAGCTTTTCGGTCAGAGCTCTCTTTTCGTGAATTTTCTGTAGACCTATCGTCTAGCTTCCACTAGACTACTTAGCTTGAGAGCTACTTCCGTAGCTCTGAAGCACCTAGGCCGAGGTGATGAACGAATTCTTTTGAGTGGCAGTTCCGCAAGGGCTCCGTTCATTGGAAGGTAGACGCTCTCTCTAGGAGAGGAGACGCCAAGGAGGCAGCGGAGCATGTCTCTGCTCCTCGACCTGTCCATTCACCTCCATTCTCCAGCTCGAGATTGATTGAGCATGCCGACTGACCACGCTGGTTATTCGATTTTAGCCAGCACTTCTTGAAAATGGTCCGCAATCATTAATTAATCATCTCGGACCTTGCAGTCTCAGCCTCAATTCATCTCTCAGCCCCGTTCTGCTTTGCTCTCAATCTCCGTCTCTTCTCTTCTCTTCGTCGCGTCTCATCCCTGAATCTCTAGCTCTTTCTTCTCTTTCGCTCTTTCTCTATGTGTCTTCGCCTTCTTCACCCCTTTGCGAAAGTCAAATTGCATTTGAACGCTAGGTCTCTTTCATCTGATCTTTTTCTTGGGTGTGGAAGTCTGATCTGCCTGCCGCCTGACCGACAAGGTCAAAGTCTCCCAAGTCTTCGGGTAGGGTACTGAGAATTAAACAAAAAAGCAAAAGAACCCGCAACTTCAAACACTCTTGAGAGAAATCCATCTAAACAGGAGTCAATGAAGAAAAGTCAAAGAGAAAAGAACGATTATGTATTCAGAGGTGTAGCTAAGATCTCCAAGAGTCGAGATGTAGAAGGTTTGTACGTGTGAAAGAGAGTCAAAGGACTTTGACAAAAAGAGTGAGTAAAATGGGTGAGACATTTGTAGAATGGGCCAGCCTTACCACAGATGAAATGAAGAGTAGACGAAGAAGCTGGTGGAAGAAAGACACTTATTCCTTCTTGTCATCTTTGTGGTGCTTTGGCTTCTTCTCATGATGATGTTCAGGCTTCTTCTCGTGTTCAACCTTTCTTTCTTCCATACCAGAGACTTCGTCTTCATCGACTTCTCTCCTTGGGTGCTTTTTGTGATGATGTTTCTTTGGTTCCTTTTCGTAATGTTTCTTGTCATCTTTCTTCAACTTTCTTTCTTCGACTTGAAAAGTGGGCAAGAGACGAGGAAATCGGGGCGGGCCGGAGAAAGAGAAAGGAGAAAGGTCAGCTTCAAGTCAAATGTAAAGGGGGGCTGATGATGAACCAAAATCGGAGGTTTACTCAAGACTTTCATCTCTCTTTGACTTCTTGTCATGCTTAGGCTTCTTCTCATGATGCTTATTGGGTTCCTTCTGGTGATGTTTTCTATCATCCTTCTTCTCTTTTCTCTCTTCGACTGGCAGGACGGGGAACGAGAACGAGAAGGGGGTGAAGTCGGAAGAGATGGAAGCAAACAGTCAGAGCCAACACTCCAAGATAGTCAAAAAGTGACCCAAAATCTCCTCTCCGCCCATTCCTTCCCTCATACTCACGGAAAGATGGGGAAGCTTCAACATCTCTGGCGTCGATGTCAGCGTTAGACAGAGCTCTCAAATCGACAGAAGGTGAAATACTGGCTGCCATGGCTAGACTTGCAGCCAAAAGGACCAAAGAGATGGTACGGATTGAAACCTTGTTGGAACAATGAAGTTCGTCGTGTGTGGAAGGGATTGATGAGAAAGGGGGGGGGGTGGATGCCCTCGATTCAAACTTGAGGACGTCCCCCTTTTATACCTTCAGCTTGACAACTGAACTTGGACCTGGCATTTAGAGACCCCCCTGGAAGCACGAAAAAGGCACAATGTTCGTTGCCGTTGCCGTTTGTACTCAGTGAGAAGAAGGAGGCGTCAATTTCTGTCCAACCTTCTCCCTCTGCCTCCAAACGCGACCAAACGCGACCTTGATGAAGCTCTCTATCCTTTCTGAATTATAAAGACACTCAATTGTCCCCCATGAAATGATAGTTGAGGGGATTCTGAGGTATTTGACTTCATTGTAACCAAGAATAATCGATGCAGGACTTCAAAATGACTCCTCTATCTTGAAAAAGAGATTAAGCACTTGAAGCCTTGAAACGTCGCTTCACAAGGCGGTGACTCTCCAAAAATGTCAGTCTGCTCTACCAAAAGTCTTCGATAGTAAACGAAGAGTCTATTGGGAGGAGATAGAGAGGATCGTCCAGACAATCGAGCCCAAAAGAGTACTCTAAGAGGCGGCCACTTGCCTTCAGAAGAGACCAAGAGTCGTATCAAAGCTCCATATTCTTAGACTCCGAATCATTTGACTATACTATAAACATCTAATTCCCAGAGTCTCGGGCCACAGATGTAGCAGATGTAGCGGGAGGAGAAGAAGAAACCAGGATGTGCGGCAAAAGACGCAGAAGACGCGTTTGGCGGCAGATTTAAAGATCCTGCTCCCGAACACATTTGCTCGAACAACCTTTGGTGGTTGAGACTATGATATAAATCAAACCCAGTGAAAAATGGTTGGAGCTTTTCATCTTTTAGAAGTCATTAGTCATTTCTCATTATCTCATTTCTCGAGCATGCTGAGAGACAACTCTGGACGTTTTGGCGCTTTGGCATTGGCGCCTGCGCGCCTTGACCGCTTGACTTCTTCTCCTTTCTATTCTCCCACCCAATCCTCTCCTTGACTTAACCCAACGAATCCCTCACTCTCTTTTACTTCCTTTTTCGATTCCAATTTCTTCTCTTTTCCATTTGCTTTAATTGCCCCCCAATCCTCACGCTCTCTTACAGCCTCAATCAAACCTTCAAATCTCAAACAGCCCCTCTCTTCACTCCGACAAACAACCCACAAAGAAACTTCCTTCTTCAATGCGTTCTTCAATCACTCTAGCCTTCGTAGGCTTAGCTGCTTTAGTCAGTGCTTCGACTTCTCCAGAACCAACTCCAATGGCAGGTTCAATGATTCGTCGTCACCGTCATCATGAAATCGCTGAGCGTGGTGTAGTTGAGGAATTGACTGAATCTCATTTGGTTAAGCGTCAATCCTACCAAGGATCTGCTACTTACTACGAGGTCCAAACTGGTAATGCTGGGTGAGTTTAATAGAATGGTACACTTTTCATGAGAGAGGGGTCAACGTGGGCAAAGAGAGACGGCTGCATGAGAATAGGGGGACAGAAGTAGCACAAGCAGGAAACACCCTACCAGCTTCGACGAGCGCGCGCGCACTCTTTGACGGATGACAGGATGGTTGATATCTATCAATTGAAAAGAAAAGGATAGGATTTGACATGACATCTCCGGTTGAAAAAAGTTCGAGGTGAACAACGAGTGGTATTGATCGGGACTTGGGCTTGGCTGACGCCCCTTTCTTCTCTCCTCTTTTACTCTTCCAATTCTCCCAGTGCCTGTGGTTCTTACCTCAGCAGAAACGATTACGTTGTTGCTCTAGCTCAACCTCTATGGGGAAACTTGAACGTCAAATCTCCACTCTGTGGTCAAACCATCACCATCAGTGCTAACGGTAAATCTACTCAAGCCACTATCATGGACGCCTGTCCAACCGGGGGAGGAAACTGTGGCGGTCCAGATTTGGATATGTCTCAATCTCTTTTCGAGTTCTTCAACCCAATCGGTGTTGGAAAGTTCTCCATTACGTGAGTACGTTCGACCTCTCGATCGCGCAAGTCAATTCAGCCAAATCTGACTGTATGCCTCTGTTTTCCTTTTTTCTTTTTTTCTTTTCTTTCTCTCCAAGCTGGTCTATTGGTGGTGGAGGAGGAGGACACTCCAGTGGAGGAGGAGGAGGAGGAGGAGGAAGCAACAACGACGATCACAGTGAAGAAGATGCTGCTGCCGTGAGTTATTATTCTATCTCCTTCTCTGAGAGAACCATTCGCTTCCCTTCAATGTTCTAACCTCTTTCTTTTCTCAATATGCCCTCAGTCTCGTAAGGCCGCCGCCGCCGCTTCCAGATCCAGAGAAGCCGCCGCTGCTCAATCAAGCAAAGACGCCAAAGCTGCAGCCGCCGCTTCCAGAACTTCAGCTTCAAGAGCCAGCGTCTCCTCTGTCTCTGCTGCTTCTGCTTCCAGATCCAGCGCTTCAGTTGCATCCGTCGAGTCAGTCTCTTCAGCCTCTCACTACTCAGTCACCAAGGCTGCCGCCAGATCTTCTTCCTCAGCTGCTGCTTCAAGATCCTCTGTAGCTTCAGTCTCTTCAGCTTCAGTCAAGGCCGAGAGGAAGAAGGCTGCTAAGGAATGGGCAGATGACCAAAAACGTCCTAAGAACATTGAGAGATTAGATGGAATCGTAAAGGGAATGTCAAACATGGTTAAAGCCGGTCACAACTAAAGAAATTCACGAAAATAGAAGAGTCGCGAGTTTTCAAACAACCTTCCATTTAGCAAGTGATCATCTCTCAAGTCATACCAAGCTTTCCTTATTCCCCATTCATTCCATCGAGTTTCTCTTTTAATCTCTTTAACATCTTTCAAAGTTCTCGCAACCCCATAGTTCAATGGAAATTCAATTCTACCCAACTCAACTTAAAACAAGTCAACTGTCATTTGGAAGAAAAGAAGAACTGGTCTTCTATTCTTTTCTTTTCAACTGACTACTTTCGAAGTTAGTTTCAAATCTTCAACACATAAAGTCACCCAGCTTTTTCTATTCTCGTTCTTGGTTCCTTTCTTCCTTTTCATGCCCCTCTACTGCTCCTGTTCCAAAAAAATTCTTTCTTTGCTTCTTCTAGAAATTTTTTCTACCCCTCTCTCTCTTCTTTATTTCTATTCGTAAAACCATACCCCTTTCTCTTCATTTCACAGAATCTCAAGCTCGAAGTTTGATTCTATTCTACCGTATCTCTTTTATTGGATGTTTCTCCATTTGTTTCCTTTCTCTTCCAATCCACCATGCTCTTTTTTCCCCTCTTCTCTTTAAGTCACTTCTGTCGATTACTGATAGTGAAGTAAGAGAGAAAGGAGATCAACTCATGCCAAAACCTTAAAGCCCTTACCTCTTTCTAAAGAACATTCTCTCCAATTTTTTTTCTCTTCTAAATGTTGCTCAGTTGATGCTCTTTCTGTTCCTTATTTCCATCTCGAATACACTTTATTTCATACGTTTCTTCGTGTTGTTTAGTGTCGTATCTCGTAGTCATTCCGTTTGCGATCTTTTCAAGATTCAGGCCTGACGCCTGACGCCTGACTGCTCACGTGCAGGCCAAATTAAGCCATCAAAGCCAAGAAATCGAGTACTTCAGACTTCAGAGAGCGCACCCTAACGACCGAACTAGAGCAAGATCTGATTAGAATCTCTTGTTGAGGCAAGGTCGCACCCCTGGTTCGTTTATCCGTTCCTTGATCAACGTCTCAACCACCAAAAGCTGAGTTTAAAGGTGTCAAGCATTTGGAGCGACTATATTAGCAAAATTTGGAGCGAACCTCTCACAGCTTCTCAGCACGACCAGTTGGAAGAGAGGGTCTTGAACTTGGAGCTAAGGATCGATTCCACATCGTTCTTCCCATCCAAACATCTTCCAATATTTCTTTCATCGGCCCAATTCTCCCGTTCCCTTACTTCCTGTCCCTTCCAAATGTCCTCTCAATCGTTCAACGCCAAAACCACTGCCGAACAAGCAGCCCGAGCTTTCAAAGATCAAATTCAAGGGGAAAATGGTGAGTCTCAATCCGCCACTTGAAGGTCACCTCTTCTGAGTGACTGACCTCTCCTTCGCCGTCTTCGGTTCCCATTCATCTCAGTCCTTATCACTGGGTGCAGTCCTGGAGGGCTAGGGGAGGAGACGGCAAGGGTGAGAAGACCCTCGACATTGTCAACTACTGTACGACGCTGACCTGTTTCTCGGCTTCCTCTTCTCCAATCAGGTTCTAGGTGCCAATGGAGCTGGGCTTTTAGTCTGCACCGGACGAGATCAGTCAAAAGTAGAGCAAGTCTTCAAGACAATCCGTTCCGAAACTCCTTCTGCCAACCTCCGTTTCCTCTCTTTGGACATCTCATCTCTCGAGTCCGTCAAGGCAGCTGCCCAGAAAGTCTTGGGGTACTCTGAATCTTTGGACGTCCTCATCGCTAATGCTGGAGTTATGGCCCTTCCAGAGTCCAAGACCGAAGAGGGTTGTCGTCGTCGCTTCAAGTACTCATGCTTATGGTGATATCAATTTAGAGAATCCAGGTTACATTCAAGGAACTGAAGGACAGATTTACGATGAATGGAATGCCTACGGCCAAAGCAAAACTTCCAACATGCTCTACGCTCTTTCTCTTTCCAAGAAGCTGAAGAGCAAAGGCATCAAAGCCTTCTCTCTGCATCCTGGTGTACTTCAATCACCCTTATGGAGGAATCTTTCGGCTGCAGGTTGAGTGATCAATCTTCAGAAGAGCGGATCCGAGAGAAGTGGACTGGAAGAAAAACTAGGGGCTGAGCGACCTTCCACCTTGTCCTACCCCATCTCAACAGACCTCAAGCACTCTGGTGTCCTAACAGAAGATGGAAAGGAGACTGGAAAATTTGTAGACGTCGATGGAAAGCTGTCTGATCTCAAGACAGTTCAGGAAGGCGCAGCTACTTATGTGGTTACTGCTTTCTCTCCCCTCATTTCCCGCCCAAGCTGGATCCTACATCGTCGACTGTCAAGTCAGTAACGAATCCGCTTCACCTTGCACTAGGGACGAGGTCAAGGCGGATAAACTTTGGAAGTTGAGCGAAGAGTTGGTTGGCCAAAAGTTTGATTTCTAGTTCGTCGATTGGAATAAGGGGGGGGGGCGCGATATTTTGCTGTTGCTTGCGTTTATTTTGTTGGATGTCCTTCCTAATTACACGATCCAATAGAGATTGAAAAAAGCTTTCATTGCTCTCTGTCAACAGATTCACTCGAAGTAAAAAGGAGACGATGCCCCTATCTGAACTCTGAAATCTCGACGATCCGCGGCATCCGTTTGTCTCCAAGCGAAGTGTAAGATCACTCCAGGAATAGAAGGTCGACGTCATCCTAATCGGCCACTGGCCCCCTATTCTACCCAACCCGAGTAAGTGGGAGCTCGGATGAAGAAAGGAAGGTTCATTTTTGGACGTTTGCAGTGGTGGCGTTTTAGGTGCCGGAGGTGTCCTTCTCTTCCTCCTATATACTCACCCCATTGGATCTCTATCGCTTCCTGGCTTCCTCCCTTTGCTCTATCCTTGGAAGCCAACAGCTTCCAAATCTGCATGACTGGATGCCGCAAAAGATCTACTATCCGTGCAGAAGAGGAATCTCTTTCCTATTTGTATCGAAACCCCTTTTCCATTTGTTTCCCAATTTCCTTTTCCTCATACATTCTTCTCTCTCTCTGCATCTCATCAAGCATACCCTCTCAAGTCTTAACAATTACACTCTTTTAATTCACGTTCTCTTCACTCTAGAAAACTCAGCCTCAATATGAAATTCATCTCTCTCGCCCTTATTTCAGTCGCAACTGCTTCTTGCATTTCTGCCTCAACTTGCAAAAGCGGTTCATCTGGACTGGCCGAACCAGTCGATTTACTCAAAATGATAGACGACTGCCAGCTCTCTGAGATGTCCGAATCAATCGCAGACGTGAGTATCGACGGAGCTGACGGTCAGAGTTGATGGTGACATGGGGTGGCGACAGGTTTGTGGGACTAATCCTATCTCACATCTTCTCTCATAGGCTGCTGCTTGTAACGGTGCTCATATGAAAGAGCTCAAAGCCGACTTCCAATCAAAAGCATCTAAGCTCCACAGAAAGGGGAGAAGATCAAACCAAGCTCAAGATGAGCTTAAGCAACTCGACACCGACTTCGGAAAGGTAAGTCAATGTTCTGTTGCCCTCTTCCAAACGAGTCAACTTATCGGAAACCTTCCCTTCTTTTTTCGATCTCAGTCCGTCGATGCCATGACCAAGCTAAATTCCGAAATCGGAGAGGCTCTGCTTTCTCTCAACAAGAAGATGGGTTCTGCCTTGAAAGAAGGAGAGAAGAACGTCACTTCTACCGTTAGCAAGGCCATCTCAAAGGGAGAGAAAGATGAAAAGAAAGTTCAGACCGATCTCAAAGATGGTGCCAAGAAGATTTCATTTGACATTAAGAACGGAACTGAAAGCATCAAGGCCAACATCGAAAAGGGAGAGAAGAAAATGTCCAAGGTTTCAGCATCCATGAAGAAAGAACAAGAAAAGAAGAAGGCTAACGGACTTAAAGCCATGGACAAAGTTTGTAAGGATTTCAAAGAAACTGATCTTCAAGATGTTGAAGATGGGTTCGAGAATTTTGGAAAGGCTTTGGAGACTTGTGAGTTGTTGAAGACGGGTTCGAAATAGGTTGACAGATGGTGAACCGACACATCAACTACATGATTACATACTGAAACTAGTTCCCCGAATCTTAACCGTAATCGTACTGTCTCTTCTCCACACAGCCTTCCAGGACTTCAAGCCTTTCTCCCCCTACTTCAACTCCTCCAAGGCTTCAATGGAAGCCTTCGACAAGTCGATGACTTCTCTCTCTTCAGAGATGAAGACTTTCTCTGACAAGATGGAATGTGATCTCACTACCATTATTAACTCCACAGAAATCTTAATCAAGGATATCATGAACATGGCCTCCTCTAAAGTCGGCGACTCCCCAGCCTCTGCCATCGAGGACATCGTTGAAGCGATCGTCTGATCTCCTTCACCAACCATTTACTTTACATTCATTTTCCTAGTAGTTCTCGCATTTTAATGCTTCCTTTGATGGTTATTCGTCTTTCCCTTCGTTTTCAAAGCTTGAGCTAGTCTCGCTTTCTGCTTTCTACTTACTAAACTTCGTCTTGACTCTATCATCTAGATGTCTTCTTTTGCAATCTGATGTCTCTTTTACTTTTCAAACACTTTCGATTCTAAGCAAGTTCTCTTTTCCTTTAAAAAGGAAAAAGGGGGGGGGGTCACAATCCTGCAGAACAGTCTTCAGTATCGAGCCAAAAGGTCGACTTTTCCTAAAGAAATAGCCCCAAGTTAGAAATACATACGCCAAATTCGAACCTCACTTGTTCAACGCAACATCCACCAAATCCCCATCAACCAAATTCCAATGAGCTAAACTTTGTTTCAAAGTAGCAGCTTTACCATTGACTTTAATCTTAAGTTTACTAGCCCCAACTTTCCCTTCCAGATATTCAGCCTGTACTCTATCTCTAATGGAACCAATAGTAGCAGTTGGAGGTAGGTCTTCAAAGGGCACGATAGATCCATCAGCTTTGGAACTAATAGAAGCAGCCTCTGGAAGTTGAATAGAGATAGAAATTGAATTTGGACGAGATTGAATCCAATCCTTCTCTGGATGAAGAGCGCCATTTGGAAGCTTCTCTAATTGAACAACCTTTGGACCTGTAGGAGCTCCATGAGGGGGAGACACCGCTGGAGTTCCATTGAATTGAGGAAGGCTGTCGGCAGCAGGTCCTGTAGGAGCATTTGGAGGAGGAGCGGGTGACCCTAACGCTGCTCTTTGAGCTGAAGGTTCATCGGCAGGTTCTCCTTCAGCCGGTCGCTTCTGACCTGCTAAAGTAGAAGGAGCTGGAGAACCAGTTGAAGCTGAAGGACCGTTAGGAATCAAAGATGGAACTGGAGAACCAATTTGACCTGGCCTAGTCGGAAGACCAGCGTTGGCCAATCTAGGACCAGTAGGTGGAGCAGCTTGAGGTCCAATAGCAGTAGCTTCAGCTAATTTCCTTCTCCTTTCCATATCAGCCTGAACTTCATCTTGATTTACGTTTCTATTGAAGGTCTCTCTTGTAGATTTACTACTATTAGCATGTCCATCCCAAATCATCTTTTCTCTTTCCCTTCTCTTTTTGTTTTCCTCTTCCTCTCTCTTTTCTCTTAAAACCTCTTCTGCTTCAGAACCAAATACATCAGTTCTATTAGAAGCTAAATGTCTTAAGAACTTAGAAGGATCAGCCCCTTCATGCAAAGCAGCATGTTGAGCCTTCTTTGATTCCAATTCGTCTCTCTGTTGAGTGTATCTTGGATGCAACAAATCGACTCTAACATGTTCCGCCAGTTCCTCAACGAGAACTGAAAGTCCACAAACTGGACAAAGTGCGGTTGCGTTCTTAGAAGCTTGTCTTTCCGCCAGAGTCTTTGGAACATAATCCTTTCTAATCTTAACCTGAGAATTGAATGGAACCGAAGAAGCAGGAGATCGATCTTGTTCTTGAGCAGCCTTCCCTTCATCGTCACTTTCATCCATTTCCATATCTTGATCTTGATCTTGATCTTCCTGAATTTCAGGTTCTTGACCTGCTTTGATTGGTTGAGCATCGATGGTCTCTCCTCCTCGTAAACCAAGATCCACAAGACCGGTTGATTTCTTCTTCTTTTCGATTCCTTCTTCATCATCCGAATCTCCTTCTCCTTCCACTTCCATAATCATGGCTGCCATTCTCTTTTGAGCTAAGGTCATGGATTCCATTTCTCGAAGTGACATTGGAGGTGGTAGGTCGATGTGTGCGTCCGTCTCTGTCAATTCGACTGTAGACACCACTACGAAATCGTTCCAATCGATTTCGGCAAAGAGAGCTGCGAAGAGAAAGGGGGATGGAATGGGAAAGGAGGCAAGAGGTGAGGATGAGAATCAATTACTTGAGATTCAGAAATTCTTTTTCTGTCCAAACTTCAAGTTCTCCAGCCAACCCTCTAGAGCAGGTAGTTTCCTTTTCATTGCCTTCACTTGCTTTGAAGACAATCTCAACCTCAAATCCTTCTCCCATCTCCACACTTTCATCTATCTCTCGTCCCAACTCACCTTTCTGTTCCTCCTCCTCACTCTCCTTCTTCTTCCTCTTTTCTCTAATCCATTTCTCCCATTCGCTTCTTTTCTTGCTAGCTTCCAAGATTTGCATTCTAGGACCTCCTCTACCAGGTCCAACCTTAGGTTTGAGATTCCCTCCCTTTTCACCCTCCTTCAATTCCTCTTCCTCCCAACCTGATTTGAGTCTTTCGAGAGCTACAGCAGGAGGATTGATGACTCTTTGATATTGAGAGACCAAATGATTGAAGAAAGAGAATAGAGAATGAGAGGGTCTTAGGAATTCGAATTGATAGGATCTACCTTCTCTTGCTTGAAGAGAGGAAGCGAAAGGGCGACCATTCCTTGCTGTGAATAAGGCTGTTAATTTGATGATATCTCTGAGAGGGGTAGAGGAGAGGAGAAGGGTAGGGAATAGGGTTCAGATGGTTAGGTTGAGAGGAGGAAGATTAGAGCTAATCCCAGCCAGCCAGCCAGCCCTCTCTGATCCTGATCCTCATACTCACAGATCAATTGGAGTAATGTTAGGTAACTGAGCAGAGAAATCAAAAGGATACGGTTCTTCTGGACCTTCATCTTCCAATCCCCCATTCATTTCCTCATTCCCAGTCTGACCTTCCTTCTTCCCATTGCCAGCCAACCCCTTTGCCATCTCACTATCCTTGTAGTTATCAGGATTCAAGGTGAAATCGATTTTCATTCTATAATAAGCATGATAAGGATCTGATTCATTCAAGAAAGCGAACTTAGTGTTACTCCTTTCATCTGACTTGATCTTTGATTCGAATTGAATTCCATTCCTTGCAACGAAAGAAGCTGTTTTGTCAACTATTTGTCGAATATCTGGTGGAGGATAAATCAATCCTGCTGTAGATGCGAATTTGGAGGCAGAAGTTGTAAATGGTTTAGAAGTTGAGGATTCAGTTAACTCATCTACATCTTCAACTGTTGCTTTCTTTGGAGGGTTCCTAATACTTGATGGGTTGATGATGGATTCAGTTTCATCTGTAGAAGATAACTTTGGAGCTGGAAGATTCAATCCACCTGACATTGAATCTTAGGATGAGGATGATGAGGATAGATAATAGATGATGATGCTGAGCGCAGTGTGAAGAGAAGGACGGATTGCTTCCAAGGTGTGTTAAGAGAGAGCTCGCTCTTGGCCACATCACATCAAGCTAATCTAATCTCATCTCTCAAAGAATGAGTTCAAATGATTCTAGTAACATTGAGAGTGGCTCAATTGAGTTACCAGAGCAATTGGCTGTGGGAAGGGAGAAACGTAGTACTGCTGGAAACAGGTTAGTAGAAATAGCAAGTGGAAGGTAGCACAAGGAAGAAGATTGTCCATTTCTTACTCTTTCTCTCCCTTTCTTTCTTTCTTTCTTTCTTCCAATCATTCACTTGAAACTTGATAATGGAAACCGAATCCTAATCGCTATCCTTGCCCCGTAGGATGAGGGCTTTGCTAGAAAGAGAGATAGAGAAGGATGAGCTCTTCGAAGAGGTGGAGAATGATGTCGATTTCGAGGAGGCAAAGGGTGAGTCTCATCAGGGTCTATGGAGCTCTCAGATGGCTCATATTCGATTTGGAAGGGGGAGTAGGAGGTGGAGCGGAGATGATGAGGCAGTGGTTCTGAGGTACAGAAAGAGCTCATCCAAGTCCTCTCTCTGGAATCCCATCTCAATTTTTTCAAACAGACGAGCACGATATCATAGACTCAGATTTCGATCAAGACAGTCCAGATGAGGCCACTTACGAAGATGGAGATGACGTGGAAGAGCGTGCCATTGAAGCTCAAGAAAAGGCTGATAAGAAGGTGAATCTTCCTCGAACTCCCTTTTGAAGTTCTTGGAGAGCTGATGATGAAAATTCTCATTTGTTTCTATACAGGCCTCTCGGGCAAAGACTGGACCAGCAGCTCTCAAGCGATCCTTTGGACTTCCAAAAGCCAGACCTCCTCCTTCAACCCAAGCAACCACTACTACTTCTTCTTCTTCCGAACTTCCCACTTCAAGACGAACCATCAAAAGAATCTCCTTCGCTCCTCAAGGTTCCACGAAAAGGAAAACTTCTGATTCGTCCAGAGTTAGAACCTCTTCAAGAAAATCGACGGTGAAAGTGAAATTAGAAACCCAAACGAAATTGAAAGCGGAAGAAGATAGAAAAGCAGCCTTGCCAGTTCGAGAGAGAAGGAAAAAGAAACCTAGATTAACTCAAGATGCTCTCATTGCAGAAGCTTTGGAAATGGAAGAAATCAATCGTGAGAATTTGAAATGGTTTCTGGAACAAGAAGAAGAAAAGAAAGCTAAATTGAGAAATGTTGGTGGGAATAAGATTGTTGGACCTTTTCTTAGATGGCAATCAGTCGGATATGATAAATTGGGTTATAAGTTAGGTGAAATTAACGATGATGATCATTTTGATGACTATGGAAACTTGATTGAACCTGAGATTCAACCAGCTGCTGCTGCTGGTGGTTCCACTTCCGATTTGACTTCAACTTCAGCCTCTGCTCTTCCTTCAACTTCGAATCAGATCTCAACCATCTCCAGTAATGAAGCAACTCTAGATCCAGTATTTGCTGCTAGAGCTGAGACTTCTGCTCAAAAGGCTGCAGCTTTGGAGGTGATTCCTTCAAACGCTGCCATTGCTGCTAAAGCCAGAGAAGGAGCTACTGCAAGAGCTTACGTTTCAATTCATGATTTACCGGAAGATTCAACTTGGGTAGATGAATTCACTGCTTTCCTAGGTGACCATTGTTCTTGGGATGCTATCCCTGTCGTACCAACTAGAAACAGACCTCTTAGACCTAAAAGAAGCATTTGTCCAATCACTGGTTTACCTGCTGTTTATAAAGATCCTAGAAGTGGAATCCCTTATGCTAATAAAGAAGCTTACGAAACTCTAACCGACCTTCTAGACAACAAGTTCATTTGGACTGGAAGTGGGGGCAGTGGAGAAAGTTCAGGTGCAGTTGTTCTTGGAGGTGGTGGTGAAGGAGAATCAAGTTCGAGTCATTGGAAGCTAGGTGCTTATGTAGGAAAAGAAGATGATAATGGGGCAGGGAATGTTTTGAAGAAGGCCAGATTAGATGTGATTCAATCTCAAACTTCTCAAAATCAAAATCGGAGAGACGTTTATTCTAATCCTCGTTCGGGTTCAAGTTCAAACGAGGTTCTAAACTCTACTTTACCTCCTCACCTTCAAGTTTCAGATCCTGAGGCTCCTTTACCACTGACTAGAGTTGGTCCGGCTCCTGGAGATGAAAGCGTTCTTTTACAGGCTGCTTTGAGTCTTCCCGAAGGAAGTTCTAGGAGTGGGGCTAGAAGAGGAGTGTAGGAGGTTTCTCTTTCTCCCCTTTTGAGAATTTTTTCATTGTAATTTTTATATGTAGCGTCAATAATTGTAAAACCTTTCATTTCGTTGAGATTGGGCGAATAAGTAGACAGATATGTGATGGATGATCGAAGTTGTGTGATTAGCGAGAACATGAGGGCGGTCGAGAAAGATGTAGAATGGACGAGCGGTAAAACTTTGTACCAGACAGGAAACTGAAGCTTGATGAGATCGAGGGAGGTGAAATTTAAATAAATGAACAAATGACGAAGTAGACTGGAGTTTGTGAGAGAAAGGAGAGTCAGATAGGGAAGAGGATTTGGAAAGAGAGAACCAGTGAAGTGTAATTACTTCAACGCTTGCTTTCATCCTCTGAATAATCTAAATGACTTTCTCCACTTTTTCTAGGATTACGTTGAAAGCTTGTTCTAGAAGAAGCGTCACTAGCATCTGGAGCTAGTAAATTCGCTGGAAAACTACTTAAACCAGGAGTTGTTGGAGGGGATGATAAATAATGAGGTTTCCCTTCTTCGTTCAATGCGTTTTCTAAATCTGAATCTTTCAAACCTTCAAACCTTTCTTCAATAGTTGTCACTTGAACCTGACTTCTATCATGTCGACTTGCAGTTCCTATTTGACTGAAATGCTTTCTAGTTGGGCTAAAGGAGAAATTAGAAGGAGAGTGGCCTGGACTTGAAGGACTTCTAATACTTCCTCCAATAGTCTTAGTACCAATCGAAAGCTTTCCAGTTCTAGTCTGACCTATCTTTTGACTTCTACTCTGAGAGTCTGAGATCCCATCCATTGCCATCATATCACTTGGATAACCACCACTTGCTGAACTTCCCCAACCTCTCATGTATGCTCTGGCATTTAAAGTACTGAACAGAGAGTTGATGTAGAGTTTTCCTAGAGGGAAGTTGAAGATGAAATGAAGAGATGTGGTTGAAGCTGTGAATAAGATTAAATCTGTCACTTGGAAGAGAGTAGTGATTCCATTAGTTTGGATTGTCGATCGGACCAATCTATGGACCAATTGATCTGTCGACTGGAATCCAGTCTTGGACTTTCTTAGAGTGTGGACTAGAGCCCCAGTGATGAGAATGTCTGCCACGGTAGCAAAGGCAAGCCACTGAGAAGATGAGAAGAAGATGGGCGAATTGAAGATTAGTCCGGGTTCTGTTATTGAATTATCAAGACTAGAAATGCGACCTCAACTAGTTTCCCAGCACTCACCAATATAACATAGACCTGAAAATCTTGGAACTCAACAAAGTATTTCACCACATGACACTTGTATGAAGTTGCGATACTGCATGCGAAGGATGCAAGAGCGAAAAGCATGGCGATAGTTGCAACGACGTAAGAATGTGTCAGCTTCTTGACTCTCCAAGCAAAGAAACCTTGACAACTGAGGGCTATGATTGAGACCATGACTGGATCAGAGTTGAAAGACCAATTTGCTTGACTTGCGTTAGTGAAATCACCGAATCCTGTGACCAAGTAATCGTACATGGAATGAGATATCAGGACCGTGTTGAGGGTGTCTGCTATCATAAGATAACCACAGAAGCATCGCATGAACTTTGTGTCATTCGGAAACCTCGTGAAGTAGAAGAAGGCCTGGATCAGAAGAGCCGAAAGGGTCAGTGGGAAAGACGTCGACACGAGCCCCTCTCCTCAAATGAAGCTGTTGTCTCCCTCTCTCTCACCTGCACGCAACTGGCACCATATAGCCACACGTTTAAGATGTAACCTATCATCATACACCCCTGATTAGAAAACAAAAGCTCCTTTTGGTTAGCGTTATCTCTAGAGAAGCGGTTTCGGTCTCTCATTCAGTCTCTCTCATTCAGTCTCTTTCATTCAGTCTCTCAAAAGTGCCGGAGCCGAAAAGGTCAGATGAAATGAATTCTATAAGAGCACAAACGTTTACTCACCAGCGTTAGATCAAGTTGACTCATGGTGAAACAGATGAAAGGAAAGAAAAGAAAAGAGGAAGGGGAACGCGGGAAAGAAAAGGAAAGGAGGATAAAAGATTTTGATTCTGGTTTTTCCAAGAGATTTTAATTTGCTTGATGATCAGACCTCGACGTGTCCGGTCCTGTTGTTTGATTATGTAGTGTGCACTTCGGGGGGAGACCCCCTCTTCACTTCTTTTCCAGATAAGGGGCTGTCTTTGGTTTGTTTGATTTGGAGTAGAGATCTTGGAAATGTAGTTGTATCTAATTGTGCTTTGAAGAGGATACTATAGGTTCAAGTTGTCTCTTGGTGTGGTCGAAGGAGGGAGCGCTACACAAGTGAAGTGAAGCTAATGAAGGGGTACCACCCCTCCCTCCTTATATCAGGGAACATTCGTCATCGCGTCATCTTCAATTTAGCATTCAATGTATTCCTCAGAAGTTAAAGCTAACTGACTTTTTGATCTAGGTCCGTGACTTCAAAACTGCAAAGCATTTAATCTTCCCTTCTCGAAACTTTTTCAACATATCCCCTTTTCGCTCCTTATCTCTCCCCTCATACATTCTTTAACCTTTCTCCCCCCACTCTCTTTTCAACCACCTTCCCAAGATGTTAGTGGGACTTCCTCTCTCCATTAGCATTCTTTCTAGTCTCGTACTAGCCTCTCCTTCAGCACGTCAAGTTCAAGAACAAAGCGTTGACATCCTCATTATTGGAGGTGGAAATGCGGGTCTCACTGTTGCCAGTCGTCTTTCTGAAAATTCCAGTCTAGTCGTTGGGGTCCTTGAAGCTGGAGGTAGTGCTTTGGGAGATCCACTAGTTGATGTGAGTTATTTTTATTGCATGATACACCTTCAAAAACTCAGCTTTTCTTTCTCCGCCCCTCACAGATCCCGGGATACTTTGGAAAAGACATCGGAACTGTGAGTTGAGGAGAATGTGAAGGCAAAGGAAGGGGTAAGGAGAGGGTCGTTGAGGTTGAGTTCGAGTTCGAGTGGTGTTGGACCTAGCTTTTCGTCTGCCAGGTCAAAACAAGGGATTGAGCTTTGAGATTGAAGAATTCGTACGTCTCTCTTCCGATTTTAGAAATACGATTGGAACATCACTTCGAAAGGTCACGGAAACATTCCTGATGTCTATTGGCCTAGAGGAAGAGGTTTGGGCGGGTGAGTTATACACCTCTTTTCTCAGCCGCCTCCTTTCTTCGCTCACGCACTTTTCTGTTTTCCGAATGCAGCTCAACCCTACTCAACTTTGAGGTCATGGATAGAGCTAGCAAAGCCGAGTACAACGCCTGGGAAGAGCTCGGTGAGTTTCAGAAGGGAGGGTAAACATGACAAAGTGAGAGAGACTCGAATCGATTGACTGAGGTTCCGTCTTACTTATTTCTCACTCAGGATCCAAGGGGTGGAATTGGAAGAACCTTTACAAGTACATGAAGAGATCAGAAGATTTCTCCGCTCCTACTGCTGAATACCAAAAGGCGACTGGAATCGACGTCGATGCTTCTGATTATGGCTCTACTCCAACTCCTTCCGTCAAGGTTTCGTTCCCAAGATACGTCAGCAAGCAAGTTTCTGGCTGGTTAAGTGCTTTCGAGTCTCTCGGTATCAAGTCTAACGATTCTCCTCTAGCTGGGGATAATCTTGGAGCCTCCATCCAACCTTCAAACATCAACCCATACAATTCAACTCGCTCTCATTCTGCTGCTGCTTACTATCATCCATTCAGCTATCGCGAGAAGTGAGTGTCTTTGGGGCCCTGGACTGGGAAGTTCGCGGCTCTGGACTGGGTTTTGGAATCTCATCTCGTTTTCTCACTCCCCCTGAAATCACTGCTCTTCAGTCTTCGTGTCATCACAGGAGCTCAGGCCCAGAAGATCAACTTTTACAAGAAGAAGTCTTCTTGTGGAAAGATCAAAGCTAAGTCGGTCACTTACATCAAGGACGGACAACTCTTCAACATCACTGTCAATCAGGAAGTCATCGTCTCGTAAGTAGAAAGCTTCGGGAGGGATTTCGAGGACGCGTTATCCATCCAACCACTTGCTATACTTACTTGTCTCCTTGCTTGTTGGGTCTCCATAGTGCTGGTATTCAAAGCAGCGCAATCCTCGAGCTCTCTGGAATTGGTGATCCGGACATCTTAGGGCAAGCCAACATCACCGCATTAGTCAAAAATGCGAACGTCGGGTCCAATCATCAAGATCATACTTACTCTGCTGCAGCCTTCGAGTTAGCTGAGGGAACCGTGACTCTAGACACTCTCAACAACAATGCTACTTTCGCAGCTGAACAAGCAGCTCTCTACGAATCCAATCAAACTTCAATCCTTCAACAAACCGTCCCTTCGATCGCCTACTTGACTCTGGAACAATTGGTTGGAGCTAAAAGAGAAGCTGAACTCGTGGCTGAAGCTATTTCTTACGTCGCATCTCTAGGTCATCTACCGTACGCTACTACGCTGCGCAAGCAACTCGAATTCCTCACTACTCACAAGAAAACCTGTCCTCAAGTTGAGATGATTGGAATAGATGGCTTTTTCGCAACTACTGGAGCTCCTGAAGCCGGAAAGAGTTATCTCACACTTTTGGCAGCTCAACAACACAGTCTCAGTAGAGGATCTATTCATATCAACGTATCCGATCCAACTGGATTACCTATTTTCTCTCATGGGTATTACACAGCTCCGTTTGACGTCGCTGTAGCAACGGAGGGTACGAAGTACCTTCGTAAGATCGCAGGTACCCCTGAATACTCCTCTTACATCGTCAACGAGACTCTACCTGGTGCCGGAACCGACATCAAGAACTACACTACTACCGTAGGCTTCACAACTGGTAGGTTTCCTTTTCTTTCAGCTTCTCGATGCTTTCTTAGTCTGACCGAAAAGCTTCTCCTTCTTCTCATCCCCTTTTTAGAATACCATAACATCGGTGAGTTAGACTTGACCTTCCCGACTTTGAACATTTCTTACCCTGTTTCCTTTTCTTTCATTCTTTCAGGAACTACTTCGATGTTGCCTCGTAACAAAGGAGGAGTCGTGGACAACCATCTCAAGGTCTATGGAACTTCCAACGTTCGAGTATGCGACGCATCCATTATTCCGTTAGTGCTCTAGTCAACAGCACGTTTGAATCTTCGTGAGACATCTGATCTTCTTTCCATTCACCTTTCTTTGCTCTTACAGATTGCACATCAGTGCCCACATTCAAGCGACTGTCTATGGGATCGCCGAAGCTCTAGTCGATATCATGAACGGAAAGTTCGACTTCGACCCTTAGTACCTTTAATCGGATGCAAATTAATAAGAGCGTTCTTAACTTCCACCTTTTGCCTTTTACAACCCAATCTCATCAATACCGTCATGTGTCGCCAACTCTCCTCTAGTCTCCCCCCTTAAAGTCCTTCACGAAATTCAACCTTGTAGACAGCTTATCTACCCTCTTTATTCGAAAATATTAGCCCTTAAGAATCTACCATTACGGTGCGATGTCTGCTTGTTACTCCTCGGAGTAATTGGTAAGTATGCTTTCGATGTCAACACCTCTCTCGACGCGCCTACTGACTCGATTTGTTGCCTTTATCCGCCACAAACAGCGGCTATCATCAATGAATTCAATGCTGTACCTTTCTGAGACTTGGAAGCTGGAGCAATGAACACTGAATTCAACTCTCAGCATGGTCTTTGGAAAAGTTATTAGTCAGAAGGGGTGGTCAATTCTTTCCTTCTCCCTCCATTTCCGTGTACTCATTTGTCATCGCAACTGATTTCTCTCTTGTGTGTCTTCTATATAGGAGTGATGATTGTGCCTGGAGATCTTGATCGATCAGGAGTCTCGATGTTCACTAATCCCTGACGCCAGAACAGGACAAGAAGTTTCTGTCAACTAATCTTTCTCTCTACTGCAGTCTAGTGATCGAGTTGTTCCTAAATGAGTGTTTTTGGGTAACAAGAGTAACGTCGGCAATCGAGGTAGAAGTGATTTCAAAGACAGGGAAAAGTCTGAAAGTCTCCCACAGAAGCGAGAGAGCTAGGGAGGGCAGCGACGTTCGAAAGATGGAGAGGGGCTGGATGAGATTTGATGAAGCTCGAAGTTCTAAATGAGAAAGTGAGAAATTTAAACGGTCACAATCAGGGATAGACAGGGACGACTGATAGACTCCAGAGTCCGCTACCTTTCCTTCTCTCTCTCCACTCTCATCTTTATCCAACTCGCCCAACACGTTTTCAGCAACACGCCTAGCCTTGAACAAAATGAGCTCTAGCTTGAAACCGGATTGTCTCTTCTGCAAGATCATCAGATCAGAGATTCCTTCATTGAAGTTGTATGAGACAGAGAAATCGCTCGCTTTCCGTGAGTGCCATGATGTCGTGTGAGCTGAACCTTCTATTCTCCTCCTGACTTTTCCTTTCCCTTTCCTTACACTTCTTGGTTATGTAGTCGACATAGGACCACTTTCTCCTGGACATGCTCTAGTCATTCCAAAGTATTGTAGTGAGAAGCTTCATGAGCTTCCAGATGACCATCTAGCAGAACTGCTTCCAATCGCAAAGAAGCTTGCCATTGCCTCCGGAGCTGAGAACTACAACATCTTACAGAACAATGGTAAACCGGCTCATCAGGTTAGTGCTCAGAGATGGACAGGTGATGAGTGCGAGGCGGGAAAGTAGAAGATGATGAGTGGGTGGTGATAGAGAACGGAAACGTTGATGGGATGATGGAACACAAGAACGAAGTTCTGTTTGAGATCCTGAGAGATCTATCGAACTTGTCAAACAGTGTTCGAGCGGAACGAGTACGATATTGGACATGAGTAGCTGGACATCATTTTCCCAAAGCTGCCTCTGATTCTCCCAACCATTCCTTCCTACTCTCTTCCAAATTTTCGAATAAACAATAGGAAGTCTTCCATGTCCATGGTAAGTGTCGTACTCACCTCGCTTCAACTCTGCAAATTCCGTCGAACTTCAAATCCTAATCTCTTCCTCTTTCCTCACCTCCTATCCTCCATTCTTTGCCTTCCTTAGTCCATATGATCCCAAAACCTTCTCCAAAAGCAGGTCTGATCGTCGGTTGGCCGCAAACTCAACCAGAAAAGAGCGAATTACAGAAGGTGAGTCCCACAACCTCTGGAAAGAAATTATCAGCTTTCCATCTCGGGGTCTTCAAAGATGTTTCCCTTTCCCTCAATCCCGACCTTGCTTCTGGGATTTGAGGACTTTTCTGTGATGGGTCTCGGGTTTGCTGACGCATACACTCGAATCTCCTCCCTACCTCTCTCTTCTTTTTGTCTCCCACTACCCCTTCTGTGCTTTCCTCTCACACCACCTCCCTTCTTCTCGACTACTAACGGAATCAACTTCCGACCCTCCTCAAGATCTTTGAGGAGATGAAGAACAAGCTCTGAATCTGAATGTCAACTTTCACGTCACCGAAGTCCATCGAAGTGCTTTTGTTTTTGCCTCTCTTCTTTTGGAAATTCTAGTCGTTCGCATCTGTTCTTCGCAACTCTCTCAGTTGGATGAGTGAAAGTTTGAAGCAAATCAGTCTGCTGCATTCGAGCATTAAGCGAGAGACGAGACTAGAGATCATCCTTGAGAAGCGAGACTTTCAAAAACCAGTTTTGAATAAGGAGCCACTGGGGTAAGGTATGGTGTAAATAAAAACAACAGGAAGAGAATTGAGAAGTTGGTATTGAAGCTAGGTATAGTTTGTAGAGTCTCCAGGTTTTGGGAAAGGAATCCGGAAGCAAGGGTGAGACAAGATAGGACAGTAGAAGACAGAAAGGTTTGGTTCAAGAAGAAAGAAAAACTCAGCAGTGAGATAAAGAAGCAAAAGGCAAAGCTTAAGAAAGAGAAAAGGGCAAAGATAAGATAGAGCAGAGATGACGATTCCGGAAGAAATGAATGCAGCGAGTCCAAGATGTTATAAGATAGAAAGGGATCGAATCAGTTTTTCGTGAACCTCTGGAACTGATATTGGAGAAGGAAGATCAAGAAAGTCAGGAACTTGAATCAGCTCATGCGCTCATCCGCTTCGAGCATTTTTTTAATTATTTTCTTTCGCTTCACTCCATTCCACTCCACTCACCTTCTCTAGTCTCCCTTCGATTCTCCAATCTCTCTCTCCTGAAATCTTCATAGAGATTTTCTGTTCTTCTATGAAGGTTTTCCAATCCAGCCTTCAGCAAGAGCGCTCTAAGCTGTAAGAACTCGCAATGCGTAGGGTCCAGAAGATCGATTTTGGCCCATCGGAAAGATCTGGTAAAGCGATTCGGATCGAAAGGATGAGGTCCTCTTAAAAGGTTCGCAGGAATGGAGGGACGCGGACGGGCCAACATCGAAGAGGAAGAAGGAGTCCGGTGAAGAACGTGTGGAATTGGAGAAGCAGAATCTTGAGATGGAGGGGTGTTGGGTAGAATCGAAGACTGTTTCATAGTTTGTTGAAGTTGAGAAGGAATTGGTGGAATTGGAGGAATTGGTGGAATTTGATCGTTGTCTGAGCCTTCAACCTTTGAGGAGAGATTTGTGTCATTTGAGTTTACGACGGCTGAGATCTTCTCAGAACTTGAAGTAGGTAAAGCAGCGCTCAAACCCAATCCAACTTTTGAAGTCTTCTCAACAATTATGCTTGAGCCGTTTGAAAAGGTTCTATTCCTTAAACTTCGGTTACTTCCACTTCTAGCTCTAACCAATCCAACAGAAACCTTTGAATTCTTCTCATTAATCTCAGGTGAAATTAAAGAAAACGGATACATTTCTTCCAAAGATTTTTGATCTGTGGGAAGTAATTTATGTAAAATGTGTGAATCTTCAGTAGAATTGAAGAGAGGAGAAGTGAAACCTAAAGATGAAGTAGAACTTCCAGACCTTTTCATTCCAATTCCGTTTCTATCATCAACCTCGATCGAGGAATCTCTAATTGAAGGTTCGAGCTCAAAAGTAGTGTCTGTGAGTCCGGATCTTGAAAAACTTCTTCTTGACCGAATTCTTATCAATTTGACACCTTCATTCTCACTGGTGATCCCGTTTGAAGTTTCATTTTCAGCTAAAGCAGAGTCAATATCCAGATTTGGCAGAGTGTCGGAAGAAGCTTCAGGCCCATTGCTTGATCCCAGTCTGGTCCTCCGGCTACCTCGAAGTGGAATCGGCTTCTTCTCATCTCTCATTTTATCATCTTCTTCTTCCTCTTCTTCTTCAACTTTCCCGCTACCCACGATTTCCATCATTGCCCTTTCTCCCAAAATCTCTTTCATTCCTCTTTTGATCGCTTCCCTAACAGTCTTGAGTTGATTCTCTGCCAATTTATCTGCACAAGCGACAACGGGAATGATGTTTGCTCTTTGAGAAAGTCGTTTGAGAATCCTCATTTCTTGTAAAGAGATCGAAAGTTGAGTCTTCTTCTCGCTTTGATCCGGAGTGAAAGTAGGAAGTGGTGGAGCTTTACTTGTCGATATGGTTCGATTCCTACTAGCACTAAGACTTGATTCCGAATTACTTCTCTTCAAAAGACTGCTCAAAGTTAAATCGTTTTCGCTCTTTGAATTCTGTCTACTATGATGTGATCCAAGACCCTTCCTTGTCGTAGTCGAGGTTGAAATCTCCCCAACTTCTTTCTTTAAGTTTAAATTCTCGTTCTTTTTCGATTCCTGATCTTGAAATTGAATTTCTCTCTCCACCAAATTCTCAAAATCAATAAAATAAACCAGTGCATGAATGTGTTGATTACTCAAATTCAATCCACCTTGACTCTTTCTATGGACTTTCTTTTCTTCCAAGAAAGTTTCCTTTAATTTCTCTTCTATGAACCTCAGAATTGAAGAAGTCTTTCTCTCTAATTGAAATTCATCTTCTTTTTTGAAATCGAATCCTGGAGTGTCTGAGATTGACAGTAGAAGTCTACAAGAGGGTTGACCATAATTTCCTCCATGAATAGAGGATCTCTTACATGCTGAATCTTCAGATTGAGATAATAGGGATTCAGGATCTTCTTGAAGAGATTCTGGGAGAGCTTGAAGGAGAGCTTGATCCGAGATTGGGAGAGATGGGAGGGTAGAGATACTGGAGGTTGGGATTGGGAGGAATGAAGTTGGCGACAATCCAAAGAGTCCAGCAGCTGATCAAAGGGGAAATGAAGAGATGAAACAAATAAGGTTCAAGGTAAGAAATGTATTGAAGATGCAAGTGAAAAATAGCTACTCTGTACCGTACAGTATGCCATCTTCCGCTAGCTGGCGTCTGCCATCCTTCTGCAACCATCCTCAACCACCTCTACCAATCTATCCTATCCGCTCTCTAATCCAGATCGCTGCTGGTTTATGATTCTCACCTTCCTTGACTCCCTGACCTATGCCCACAGCAGAGCCCAATTCTAAAGTCTCCAAGAAACTCCTGATCCAACTTGTCTTGCCAGAGTTCTTTGCACCAGCTACCAAAAGGTTTAAATTCTTTGGGATTTTACTCTTTTTCAAACTAAGACTCCTACCTAATTCATGAGCTTTTCTTTGTTGAGCTGGATTGAGGGTTGGTTTTGAGAAAGGTGATACTCTGAAGTCCTTGAGGTTCAGGTTGGGGTTGAAACTTGAAGGAGGGGTAGATCTTTCCCTTTGACTTTCTCTTTCTCGTTGAATTGGCTGTGGACGATGAAATTGTTGAACAGCACCAAGAGAAGGAGAAGAAGGAGAAGTTGGAGTTATGGCTAATCTACCTGCTTTACTTGAATAACTTCCAGGTGGTGGCCTCTGATTTGAATCAATCGATTGATTGACATTTTGATTGACTATCTCAGATGCAGTTAAACTCGTTTGGTTCGAAGATGAAGGAATGGCAGCTGTAGCCGTAGCTGAAGCTGAAGAGGGAGCTGGAGCTGGATCCAATTGGATGCCATCGACAACTAAGCTACCTAAATCTGACTGTGGAATTTGGATTGAATTCAGCGTTGGATTTGAAGACTCTTCAACTGGCTTCTTCTTTTTCTTGAAGATCCCCATCCCCTTGCCCAATCCAAGTGGTTAGTTGGTTAGTTGGTTAGTTGAGGATAAAAAGGTGGGAGAATCAAGATGGCGCCTCATCGCGATTCTCTTATCTGCTATCCCTGATTGTGAACGTGAACCTTCAACATTCACACTTTCTCATTTCGAACTTCGAGCTTGATCAAGCTTCATGAAGCTTCGTTTAGTCCCTCTCCACATTTCGGGTCATCTCTCCCCGAGTCCCATCAATGGAGTCTTCCAGACTTCTTCCTATATCTTCGGATTCACCCTTCGCTTCTTTGGTAATATTGCTCTTGATTTTCGTCCATCCAATTCCAAAATGGAATCTACGACTGGACTGAGTGAGAGAGAGAAAGGAAGACAACCTCTATCGCCTGACTCTGGCACGAGAGACATTGATGTTTCGAAAGTATGCTTGCAGGATCCTTCACATTTCACATTCATCGTCTCTGACGACGCTCGTTCGGTTTAGCACGCGGACTGGAGGCATACTTCTTCACCCTGCAGACCTGGGCTGCTTTTTCACACTTTTGCTCAATCGTAGTCGCAACAATTTGCTATCCTCCCATCATCAGTTTGAACGATTTCTATTGATTTGTTTGAGATAGTTGTTTGAGAAGCAAGAAAAGGAAGGGGAATATAGTCAAAAGAATCAGTAAGACAGAAAGAAACTTTTCTTTAGATGGAAGAAGTCGAAGTGACCGAGAACAGCTTAACCGCATCGAGTTGGGAAGTGAAAGGGATGGTTTACGTTTACTGTGAAAGGATGGAGATGAAGGAAAACAGATTCAGGGTGAAGTTCAAGAGATTCAGCAACCTCAAAAACAGAGAATCTCAAATAAGCATCTCATCTCTCCAGAACTCACCGTAATAACAGTAGGTTTAGACCTTCCAGTGAATTTCTCCAATTCCGAAATTTTCAAAGCTTCATCGATAAGAGGTTTCAAACCTACTTGAGCATCACTTTCATATTCTTTCTCATCATTAGAGTATTTCTCAACGTAAAGTCTAATAGTAGCACCACTAGAACCAGTTCCAGAAAGTCTGAAGATGATTCTACTGTCATCTTCAAATTTGATGTAAAGACCTTGATTCTTTGAGACTGAACCATCAATTGGATCAGTATAAGAGAAATCTCCAGATTCTTTGACAGTGAATTGACCTAATTTGGTACCAGAGAAGGAAGATGAAAGGAAAGTTGAAGATAATTTGGCCATCATATCGGCTGCTGATTTTGAATCCACTTCCTCATAATCGTATCGAGAGAAGAAGTTACGACCATAAACTTTGTAGTGAGATAGGAGAACGTCTGAGACTGTTGTTCCTGGAGTTTCTTTGTTGGCTGCTGCCATGATGCTTAACCAGGCTGCGAGAGAAGTTAAAGATAATTGAGAGTTGTTTGTGATCAAGAGGCTAGCAAGAATGAGAGCGGAATCGGAACCTAAAAATGAACATTTGTCAGAAACAACTCACCCAAGACAGCCCAAAGTCCATCCTTCTCACGAATGTGATCAGATCCAGTTCCGAAACTTTCTTCTCCACAAATGGAAAGACGCCCAGCATCCATGAGGTTACCAAAGAATTTCCATCCTGTTTGAGATCGAATGGAAGAAAGATCAGGTCCAAGGGGATCAGCTCTCTCCTTCATCAGACCTCATCATACCCAATTTCACCTTCTTCCAACTCACCAGTTGGAACTTCGAAGCATTCGAACCCATTCTTCTTAGCAACTCTATCGATAGCTCCACTAGTTGGCATACTTCTAGCCAAACCTTTAACTCCATCTTTAAAATAAGGAATAGCTTTCTTAGCCCAATCAGCAATGATAGCCACACTATCACTTGGATTAACAAAAGCACCTTTTCCAATAATCATGTTCCTATCTCCATCACCATCTGATGCAGCTCCGAAACTAATCTTTTCCTTTTCAACTGCATCTACCAGCTCTTTTGCATAAGTCAGGTTTGGATCTGGATGACCTCCATTGAAAGTTGGTGAAGGAGTACAATTCATTAAAGATGAAGTAGGTAAACCGAATTCATTTATGAAAAGTGCTTGACCATAAGGTCCGGTTACTCCATGCATTCCATCGAAACGAACTGAAAAATCAGAGGAAGTTAAAAAGGTTTTGATGAGTGGGAAATCGAAGATTGTTGAAAGATAGGAAACGTAATCGGAAACTGAATCTATGATCTCAATTTGAAGAGATCCGAAAGTTTGAGAACCGACTTTGGTAAGGTCGATCTGGGGATGGTAAGAGAAGGGAGGGGGAGAGGGGAGAAAGATAGGTGGAGTGGAGGGGTGAGGGAGGTCAGAATTTCAGGCAAAGACAAAAGCCTGAGAGCAAAAGACAGGGTTTCAGATCTCTTTCTGACGATGTATGATAGAGAAAGGAGCTGGATAATGGCACTCATAGAGGTGCAGTCCGAGCAAAAGAAGCTATCAAGTGAAGGGGAGGGGTGAGCTGGCGAGGATACCAAGAGCTCTTTCTCTCTTCAAAGATTGCTCTCCTTCTACATCATTCCAATCAGAAGAAAGATTTTGTCCTTTCAATCAACAGACCTTTTCCTCCTCATTAGACTCTCACCACCTCCACTTTCGCACTCACATCCTCTCCCTTTACGATCTTGTATTCCTTAATAGTCTTTGTAACCTCAAAGATCTTGTTAGTGACACCTTCTGGAGCTGGACCACCATTATCCATGTTGTACTTAATACCGAAATCGTTGTCTGGACCTCCAGGGTTATGAGAAGCAGTCAATAAGATCCCACCAGTTGCCTTCTTCAACCTGATAACATGAGAAGCAGCTGGAGTTGATAAGATACCATTTTGACCAATGATCAACTTTGAAACTCCATTACCTGCAGATAATCTTACGATGGATTGAATGGCTTCTGGAGAGAAATAACGACCATCTCCTCCTACGACTAGAGTTGAATTGGCAGCTCCAGTTGGAATTGATGAGAGAATGGCTTGGACGAAATTCTCAGTGTAGTGAGGTTGAGAGAAGACTTTGACTCTGAGGTAGAAGGAGAAGGAGACGGAGCATTGGTTAGAGAGGAGAGTCAGAAGTAAGTGAAGGTGAAGGTGGGGGAACTCGAGAAGGAGAACTTTGACTTACTTCTTTCTAAGCCCTGAAGTTCCTGGCTTTTGACCTTCGAAGGCTGAAGTTTGAATGGTTTCAACTGACATGATTTATTTTCTAGTTGGGTTTGATTGAGGTTGCTGATGGGGAAGCGGAGAAAAGGGGCAACGTTTGAACCAAGAGAGAAGATTCAAAGCGCATTTGGGTTGCAAACCTTACGTAATCGCATGGCTTGTGCGTTGACTTCTCCTCTTCCCGGCTCTGATGCAAGTTCCTCTACTCTACTCTATTCCACTCCATTCCGCAGATTGTGAATGAGATTCAATAGCAACAAATGGAGAGCTTTGGATTCAAATCTTTCGACTTCGACCAATCTCAAGACTTGGACTTCATCTTCTTCCCAATCCCAGCCATTTCCCTTCAAATGCCCAGTCAAGCTTGAGCTTGAATCCATTGACTGGGCTTCTTTATCTAACAATGAATTAGATCAACATCAATTCAAACAGACTCTCAGCCTCAATTCCTCAAATTCAATTCCACCTTCAACTCAAGATTGCAATCGATCTTTCTCTAACCGTCACCTCTTAGATCTTCATCTTTTCGAGCATCATTCAACTTTAGCTCAAGAACAGTTACGTAGAGATCACTCAATCGTAAGTCATCTCCACTCTTTCCAAGAACGACACAGAGGCCAGAGCCTTTCCTCCAAAGTCTAGCTCAACACTCAAGAAATCCTCAGGCTGACCACCCATCTCCTTTTTCTACCCTTTCAGTACTCTTGTATAAATCAAACATGCCTTCAAAAGTTCAAGACCAAACAAGATCGATTTCTACATCTCGTCTCGAAACAGGAGTACTCCAATCCAAAGACCTTTTCAAGCTCATCTTTTCCGTCTCAAAGGTTTTCTTCTGTTTCAGAATCAGGTGTAATTCTTCACTCTGATCCGAACCTACTAGAGCTTCTATCTGAACTAGACGAAGAGATCTATGGAAGAAGAGAGAAGCGTAACTCCGCTGCGAAAGATCGAAATTTAGAAAGGGTTGAACTAGGGAAGAGAAGTAGAGTAGATCAAGATGATTCAGAAGATGAATTCGACTCTGGAGATGAGAATCAAGAATCATTTGACTACGAGGAACAAGAGAATGGATCAGGATTCGAGGTTGAGGAAGTAACTTTCGATCAAGAACTTCATCAAGCAGAGACAGAGAGCCAGCAAGAAGTAGAAGGTGCTCTAAGTTCGTTATCACTGATTCCAAAGAGCTTAAGAAATCGCAAGAAATAATGACTTCAATCTTTTCTCTCTCCCATGGAGAGACACAAGCTATGTTTGCTCACCTCAGCCAGGTTTGTTGCCTCCGAGAAAAGTCTCTCCACTTTCGTCTTTCCCTTCCAACACCATCTCTCTCTTTTGTTCTTTCCCTTCATGGAATCATGTCTCTTCAGATTTAGTCTCACTCAACTATCAACCCAACCAGTAACTACCGATGCCTATCGAAGCTCCAAATCCTCGAGACCCACTCCAAATTCTTCCTTCCATCTTCGGTTTTGAACGAAATTCTTCTACTTCTACCCCCTTCAAACCGAGCAGCTTCTACAGCGGTCTGCCGATCTTGGAGGCAAAGGAACTTAGCAGAACATAGACTTCACAAAGAAATCGATCTAACAAGGTTAAATGGTAACGATGGAAGACATGAGAATGAAAGATTGGTTTCAAATTATCGAATCGATCTTCGATTTATGATGCGTCAAGCTAGAAGAATCATAGATGATTACAATAGGATTTCCTCTCTATCTCATCATAAAGCTGAAAAGGTTTTTTGGGATGATTAGAATGTATGGGCCTTCTAGTATTTCTTTTGCAGCTGGTGAAGATGTAGAAGGTTCGAAGTATTTTTCAATCAACAGCAATTCTTTCAGTTCTTTTCACAGTGGCGGTTCCTTAGCTCAATCTGGCAAATCTCTATCTCTTTTAAGAATGGCGCAAGAGTTCGTCGAGTTTAATCCGACCAAAGAATTTGTTTTACCTTCCGGATTGCATGGCTATGAACATCTAGAAGAATCACAGATCACCAAGTACTTTCAGATCATGCGTCCTTCCAGATTTAGTCTTACGGTATTGGATTGACGTTACATCGGATACACTAATGCAGATCAGATCTGGAATTTGTTGGTAAATGTCCAATTTTATTTTCCCTTTCTTTAAACTTCAGGCGTCGGAATGATCTTGGAAAACTGTTACCAATTCAATCCTTTGATCAAATTCCAGAGATGAGAAATCTGAGAAAATTCACCTTTCAATCTAATGGTTACCATCATGATTGGAATGAAATCTCAAGATGGGTTGGGGGAATTTAGAAGAGATCTCATTGTTTTACCTGCCGAGTGCTAATGAGACTCACAGACCTAAAAATTTGCTTTCAATTTTACTCAGATCGAAGGATACCCTCAAAATGATTGACCTGGTCAACTTATCTTTCAATATTGATCCTCAGTATCTAGATCAATTTCAGGACTTTTCCTTCCCGAACTTAACAAATCTATCTTTGAGAACCGTCGACCCTATTATTTACCATTTTTTCTCTAAAGATACCTCAAGATTAGTTAGTTTGACATTGATAGTATCTACTAGCGTCTGCACTAAAGAACCTCAAGAAGTTTGGAAAAGTGTCATCAACCTTTTAAAGAAGAACTGTAGGACGTTGAAAGATTTGAATCTTTCTTGTCATACTGACCAACCTGATCATATGGTTCTACCTGAAATGATACTCAATTTTAGGAAATTTGTTCAGGTCAGAATGTCTGGGAAGATAGAATTCGCAGATTGGATCTCAAGGTTCACTTTGCCAAATCTTCAAGAGTTGCACTTCTTTAAGAGTTTCTCTCCTTGAACCAAAGTGAAAGTCAACCGGTGTTGTTAGAACTTTGGTCCAAAGCTTCACGGGAATGAGAGTCTGAGCTAGACGACTCTGTGGCATCGGCATATAGAAATCAAGTGTCGGAATCTAGAATCTGACTAAGGTTCAGATGTACTGTATAGCACAATTCATATTGTAGACTCACTGATTGTTCGCTCATCTTTTAAGATAGAGGAAGATAAAAAGGGGTAAATCGAAATGATTTTATAGAAGCTGATGGTTCAGTCAGAAAGGAGAGGAGAAGAAGAAAAAGAAGAGAGAAAGAAAGAGAGAACTAATAGTTTGGGAATTCTTGCTTAGGACGTGCTCAGGCAGTTAGTGAGGACAGAATCCCCGATGTTTCCAAGAAACTTCTCCAAGATCCAAGGTCCAAGAGAAAGGGGTTTGAACCTTTTCGAGTAACCAAACCGAAGTGGTGATGAAGAAACTAGAAGGGGGTCAGAAAACCGACATGTACCCCTGCCATCAAGCGTCTCGTGATTGAGAACGGCTCTCGCAACCATCGAGACCAAAGTAATCCGTAAACGAGATTTAAGGTTTAGAATTTGAAGTTTCTGTTGATACAAATTAAGGAGAAAAGTCCCCCAAAGACCCCATTCTTTCTTTCCAAAGCTTCTCGACCCATAAAATCAAAAGCCATCAATCCCCCTTCAAGCCTTGAGAAAGGGTGAGAATTGGCTCCTACTTTTTCTTCCCACCTTTCCCAGGTTTAGCCTTAGAAGCGACAGATGAAGCTTTAGCTTCTCTACCACCAGTCATCCAATCCAAATCATCTTTTTCGAATTTCACTTCTTTTCTTTCCGATTTCTTTTCCATTTCAACCGATTTCTCATTCCCAATTCCAGCTTCTAGGATATCTATTCCATCATTTGATTCTCCCTTTTGTTGTTGTTGTTGGGAAGTAGGAGATGTAGAATCCTTTTCATCACCTCCAAACCTTCTCCTAAACCTTCCAGTTCTACCACCTTCCAAAGCTCTAGAGACCTCCATTCCAGGATTCCAAAGAGGATGATTTGTAGGATCTCTAGCTAATCTGGTGGTCAATTTTGGATTAGTAGTGTTTAATTGAATGGAAGAACCATCTGATAAAAGAGTTATATTTGAATGAGTTGGAACTGGTCTTGGAAGAGGGAGCTTTGAGGTTGAAGGGTTTTGAATTGGATAACTTGAGTTGAGATTAGGAGAAGAGGCGGTTGTGAACGATCGAGTTGTGGTTGAGTTGAAGGTAGAGGAAGTTGAGAATGCTCGAGGAGATGAACAAGAGAGTTTTCCTTTTGATGCTTTTAAGGCTTCTAATTGAGCAGATCTACCTTGCTTGACTGATTCGTTTGATCCTAATTCAGTTTCTGGTGTGAGGTTCAGTTCTTTAATATGCACAGAAGACGGGGAAAGAGGGAAGGAATGATGATGAGTAAAAATGGAAGAAGTGTCTTCTCCTTCTCCTTCTCTTCCTTTCTGGAATTTTGATCAGTGTTCAATCGAGATGTTCCAAATCTCCTCGGAAAGTATCCCATGCCAACCCTCCCGGTCTTATGCCATGACAACCACTTCTTCCTGATGGTACTCATACTCACTCCAAGCTCCAGTTCCCTCACTCCATTTTCCCTGAACGACATTCATTTTCAACAAAGTCACCACATCTTTAGCTAAATTGAAACCGGCTTCAATCTGTTCTTGTCCCTTGTTATTGGCTTTGGCCTTTTGAAATTGATTCCTGGTCTCTAATTTGGCAGCTAGAATGGCTTGGGGATGGTTTTGGAAAGTTGAGGATTGAGTCTTCAAAAGTTGACGGTATAATGATCGAGCTACGCTTTGTTGTTGAGCTGTGAATGTTGTCATATTTAGTCAGTGAGGATGGGATTGAAGATAGGATAAGGAGGAAGGAATGCTGTAACAATAAGGAATCGGAAGGAGAAGAGTGAGGGCAAAGAGAGGAGAGGGATAGCAAATCGAACTATAACATCCTTCCACCACACCATTATAATAACTTGAATCTACATTTCCACCTTTTCATTTCAAACGTTTTCAAGTCATTGCCCATTCACACGCTCATCAATCATCTAATCTTTTGGATAGAGTCAAATCTTAAAGAATCGAACCATGGTCAACTCGAGGGCTCCAGGTGCTTTGTGAGTCAAAGCGGAGAGGAGAATCACTACCTCAATCTCTTAAAGTACAGTATGCTGACTTTTGTTCTCACTCTTTAAAAAAACTGATCCAGATCTAGGACGGTCAGAATCACAGTGGTAGCAGCAGATGGCCTATCAAAGGTGAGCAGAGTAAAGTAGAGTAGAGCAGCAGGAGTTAACCTTCTCCCGCTTTCATTTCAATCTCTCTCTCTCTCTCTCTCTCTCTCTATTCCTTCTTTTTCTGACCTTCCTTTCTCTTTGATTATCTGATTCAGAGAGATGTCTTTCGTCTACCAGATCCATTCGCCATCATCACCGTAGACGGAGAACAGACTCAAACCACAAGGTGAGTTATCTCACAAAGAGTGACATGACTTCAAAAGCATTCCCCCAGACTGACTGTTTTCCGTTTGATTATCTCAGTGTGATCAAAAAGACTCTAAACCCATACTGGAATGATAGTTTCGATATGTAAGTTTATTCTTCGGATTTATGATGGGTAAAGAGCATGGTTTCAGGGCAGTCCCCTCATTTCTCTACACAGCCCAAACTACCTCCTGGAGAATTGAGATAGAATCATCATGAATCGAGTCTTTTCTGAGTCTGTTCTTTGGATTGTCACAAGTTGGTCTGATCTTGGGTCTTCATTTCTTCTTCTCCTCATCCATCTTTACCCTTCCTCCCTCCTCAACATCAGTACGGTCAAAGACTCTTCAATCGTAGCGGTTCAAATCTTCGATCAGAAGAAATTCAAAAAGAGAGATCAGGGATTCTTGGGAGTTATCAATGTTAGAGTAGCTGATGTTATTGATCTGGAATTGGGTGGAAAAGGTGAGTTTCTGAGCTTGTGGAATGGGAGACTGAGCGTACTGCGCTTGAGGGAATACAGGCGGGGATGGAAGAAGTCAGGGAGTGAAGTCTGGAATTCAGGACGATCAGATTTATCCAAAAGTGTTGAATTGGGAAGTTAGAACCAATCCGAAGACGGATTGAAGTCTCGAGGAGGGGAGTGGAGTCGTGAGCTTTTGAACCCTCTTCAAATACCATTTTCTGACACCTTTCCTTTTTCCCCCCTCTTTTTCAACTCTCCTTTTTCGTCTCAGTTCTACTAACAAGAGATCTCAAGAAATCAAATGACAATCTAGTGGTTCATGGGAAATTAATCATTGATTTGAACACCAACGTTTCTTCACCTATCGTGAACAATTCGAATGCGGGACCAGCAGCTCCAGGTCTACTTTCAGCTCCAGCATCAGGACAACATCCAAATGCCTCTTCAACTTCCTTAAATTCTTCAAATCCAACTTCAACCACTGGAAGTCGAATCGAATCTTCAACTGGAAATGCCGCCAGACCCAGCGTTTCAGCCACTACGACCTCTTCAACATTGAATCCGGGATCTAATGAAAATGTTGGTAGAGCACCAAGTGGATCTACTGCTGGAATTTCAGGAACCAACGCTGGACCTGGAGCAGCTAACTCTGGTAGAAGTGCAAGCGGAAGTGGAGCAACCTCAAGTGCGGCAGCTGGTGGAAATGGAGTTGACCCTAATAGATCTGATGATCAAGGACCATTACCTGGTGGTTGGGAACGTAGAACTGATCATCTTGGAAGGACTTATTACGTTGATCATAATTCTAGATCTACTACTTGGACAAGACCTTCAGCTAGTTCAAACGCTAATTCTGCAGCGGCGGCTAACAACACTGCTGCTGATAGAGTTAGACATTCAAACCGTGCTTTGGCAGATGAGATGTTGGGAGTTGACGACGCTGCTCCTGCTGCCAATGCCGCTGGATCTAGACTAGCTCCTGGAAGTGTAAGCGGTGGAGCTTTAGCTTCTTCAAGTCCTGCTGCTGGTGTTTCAGCTCCTTCTACCGGAGGTGCAGCTGCTATGCCTGCTGCTTCAAGTTCAACAACTGCTGGAACTGGACCACTTCCATCTGGTTGGGAACAGAGAAACACACCAGAAGGTAGACCTTATTTCGTAGATCACAATACTCGAACAACGACATGGGTAGATCCAAGAAGACAACAAATCTTAAGAATCATGGGACCCAATGGAAACAATTTGACAGTTCAACCTCAATCGGTTTCACAATTAGGACCTTTACCTTCAGGTTGGGAAATGAGATTGACTTCGACTGCAAGAGTTTATTTCGTTGATCATAATACTAAAACCACTACTTGGGACGATCCAAGATTACCTTCCTCTTTAGATCAAAACGTTCCTCAATATAAGAGGGATTTCAGAAGGAAATTGATTTATTTCAGATCTCAACCTGCTTTGAGACCTATTCCTGGACAATGTCATGTCAAGATTAGGAGAACTCATATCTTTGAAGATAGTTATGCTGAGATTATGAGACAACAACCAAATGATTTAAAGAAGAGGTTGATGATCAAATTCGATGGTGAAGATGGTTTGGATTATGGTGGTTTATCCAGAGAATTCTTCTTCTTGTTAAGTCATGAAATGTTCAATCCTTTCTATTGTTTATTCGAATATTCAGCTCATGATAATTATACTCTTCAAATCAATCCTCATTCTGGTATCAATCCTGAACATCTCAATTATTTCAAATTCATCGGCAGATGTTTAGGTTTAGCAATATTCCATCGTAGATTCTTGGACGCTTATTTCATCGTCTCTTTCTACAAAATGATTTTGAAAAAGAAGATCACATTGGGAGATTTAGAATCCGTTGATGCAGATTATCATAGATCTTTACAATGGATGTTGGACAACCCAATCGAAGGAGTTGTAGATGAAACTTTCACGGCAGTGGAGGATAAATTTGGAGAAATGGTTACAGTAGAATTAAAACCAGGTGGAGAAGATGTTGAAGTGACTGATGAAAACAAAAAGGAATACATTGAATTAATGACTGAATGGAGAATTTCAAAAAGAGTTTCAGAACAATTCAAAGCTTTCACTTCTGGGTTCACTGAATTAATCCCTCAAGATTTGATCAACGTTTTCGATGAAAGAGAACTTGAATTGTTAATTGGTGGAATGTCTGAAATTGATGTCGATGATTGGAAACGTTATACTGACTACAGAGGTTTCACTGAACAAGATCAAGTCGTTCAATGGTTTTGGACTTGTGTTAAAGCTTGGCCTCCTGAGAGAAAATCTAGATTACTTCAATTTGCAACTGGTACCTCTAGAATCCCTGTTAATGGCTTCAAGGATCTTCAAGGAAGTGATGGTCCTAGAAGATTCACTTTGGAAAAAACTAGTGGTGATCCAAATGCTTTACCAAAAAGTCATACTTGCTTTAATAGGATCGATTTACCTCCTTATATCAGTGCTGAACAGTTGGAACAGAAATTAAGTGAGTAGCCGAAAGAAAACAGTTGATTGTTGAGATGGTGGGAATGTTTCGGAAAGATGTTGGAATTCTTGTGTCTACTTCTTTCATTTCATTGACTCACACTTTCCTCCCTTTTCTTTTCTGTTTCTTCTTAAAGTCATCGCTGTCGAAGAAACAGTCGGATTCGGTCAAGAATAAGCTGCGTCCTTTCGAGTTTCTAAGAATCAATCCCGCTTCTATGATATCATCTACAAAATCCCCTCCCTTCTCTTTCACTTTAAAATCTCTCTCCAAACTTCAAAACTCGTTCAGAATTGAAACTTGCGAAGGATTCCCTTTCGAAAGTCCCGTTCTCCCTCCCTCTCTCTTTCACTTCCATAGTCATCTTCTTCCCCCTTTTATATACTTTTCCTGCTTCCATTGTTCTACACTTGTTTCTTTGGTCTTCTTCTTGGTTCATGTGTTTCTTTTCCACATCCCCTTTTTTCTTGTGTGTTGCTTCACCTTTTGAAATATGAAGAGTTTCTACCCATCACTGGCACTTCTGTCTTCTACTTCTTTCTGTTCCCTCTTTTTTGGTTCTTTCGCTCGCAAATTTCTACGAGAAATATTCATAGCTTAATTTGGTGGTGCTATGGAGTCACAATCTTCGACCTTCGAGAGCTGTTTCCGCTTGTTTACCCTTTTCAGATGCTCGTTCTGTTTGCCTCTAGCTGAAGGACCTCCCATTCAAACGATCTGTATAGAATTTTTTGATCCACTCAGTGCCCGTGAAAAGATGCTCTTAGTATCACTCAGAGAGAGAGAGGAACGGAGAATCATGACTCATGTCGATTTGTAGATGGGAACAAGGAGAAGAGGTGAAAACCAAGTTGACGCTAAAAGATTTATTCGATTCATTTCAATTCTCGAGGCTCTGAAGATCCTAATGAAAGAAACAAGCATTGTTCTGGCATTGTATGAGAAAAGATAGGTATCGAAATGATCTAGAGGAGTGTTGACTAATTAAGGGAAATTGGAGATAGATCAGCAAGAAGTGCAGTGGCAGTCAAGGGGTTCGCCCAGCTGTTTTGAGAAGTATCGTTTTACATATGAATAGCAGGTGGAAAAATGTGGGATGGTTCAAAAAGTAAAGGTGACGTGGCATTTGAATGGAAAGGGCATTGAAGATATTAAAATTAGATTTGACGATTGTAGAAATGTTACTTGTTTGGCTTTCTGGGACCAAAGTTGACGGCTGTGGGCGAAAGAGAGAGGTCGGAGGTCAGGGGTTAGTTGGGAAGGAAAAATCAGTCGGAATGAGCGAATTGGTGAGGAAATGGCTCGAGGCAGAGTACTCACAGAAGCTGAAGGGTCGAAGCAATGAGGGGCGATGAGAGGAGTTGAAAGAGAGTAAAGTCAGTGGCAACTCTTTGAAAAACACTTGAAGAAAGCTCCTGTTTACTCACGGAGCCAACGCGTCTTTCGTCTTCTCTTCCTTCTTGTCCTCCTTCCCTTCTTCCTTCTTCTCGTCCTTCTTCTCCTCTTTCTTCTCTTCCTTTGCTTTGAGTTTCTCTCCTGAGTATTTGGCTCCATACTTAGCGAAGAAAGCTTTCTCAGAATCGTGAGAGGGCACGTCGAGTCCAGCAAAGTGTCGACTCTTGATGGAGAAGAGTTCCGCGATCTCGTGTTCAAGATGACGCTTGGATTCTCTGATTTTTCCGACGTCTTGAAGCATTTCCATAACGCTACCGTGGAGAACGCTTTGCATTTCTTTGGCTTGAGCTTGGACGTTGTGATTAAGCATCTCCTTTGCAGCTTGGTTCACAGCTTCGACGAGCTTGCTGTTCTGTTCGTTTGAGGATTTCAAAAGCTCAGCAGCCAAGGCTTTGACAGTCGCTTCGGACTCTAGCTTCTTCTTGGATTCAGCTTCACGCATGCTGTTCATCGTGGCGACGAGAGATTCGATGGCTGCGAGAAAAGCGGGGAGAAAAGCGGGGAGAAAAGGGGACGGGGAATTAGCTTGGGGGATTAGCTCGAGACGCGCGAAGTTGGGAGAGAATGGATGATACGCACCAGCTTTGGGGTCAAGTTCTTTCTCTTTCTTGGCCAGCTCTTCGTCTTGACGCTGCTTTTCAGCCATCAACTGCAGGAGCACAATGGATAGAGAGGGACAAGAAATCAGTCAACTCTGTCAACCTTTGCCCTTGTTCTCGTCCTGGCATCACTCACCTTGGCCAGAATGCTATCCACCAGCTCCTGCTTCTCTTTTTCCTTACTACCGAGAGTAGCTTGTTCGACCTCTTTGAGCTTGTCCTCCCTCTCCTTCTGCCTGGCTTTCTCCTCCTCTTCTCTTTTCTTCTCATCCTCTTTTCTCTCCAGAAGATGCTTGAGGATCTCTTCAACAGCCACAGCCAGGGCTCCTCCTCCAGCCACCTTTCCGACAGTACCAAGAATTCCTTTCTTGTCCTTGCCCCCAGAGTCAGACTCTTCCTTCTTGCTACCGTCTTCAACTTCATCTGCGAACCTCGCTTTCCGAGGTGAAGGCGCTAGAGTCGCGTCTGAAGCGTTGCCGTCAGAGTCGGCTCGGCCACTGTCTCCTTTGGATTCGATGTGCTCCACCACCTTCGTCAAAGCTGCACCTCCAAGACCGGCTGCTGCTGCTTTCTTGATGCCATTGCGAACTGAGTGTTCGTCGTTGCTATCAGCGGCTTCCTTGAGCTTCGAGAGGATCGGTTCTGGGATCTTGTCGTGTTTGATGTAGTCTCCAGTAGTAGCGTCTTTTTCAGAGCTGTGCTCTTCCGGCTTGCCTTCGCTGCGTTGACGCTTCTTGTGCTCGTTCCACTCGTGGACAGCAGCGGCAGCAAGAGCGGCTCCTCCGAGAGCTTTCTTGAATTTGGATCCCTTCCCGCTCGAGGATGAGGCACTCTTTTTCTTCTCGGAAGGATCTGCTGGATCTCCCAAGGTCAACCCTTCCTTCTCTGGGTTGGTATTCCAGGATCGAGATTTGGAACCCCGTCTACCGCTCGCAGCGGGACCAGGAGTAATCACTCCCGGAGAGCGAGGACCAGTTGGGGCGGATCGATCGATGTTGGTGGTCCAACCCTTTGCGTCGACGACGGGAGGAACTGCTGCTTTCCCAGGTTGAAGAGGCGTCGGCGGCGGAATAGCATCTGCGGTCGGATTGGCTGGAGTCGCTGTGTTTGCAGTTCCGATTGGAATCCCACCGACAGTTGGAACTGGCATCGGAACTCTACCATCTTGGACTACCTGAGGAGTGGCTTGAGCGCTGTCGAATGGATTTCTCAATCCCGATCCCAGAGCTCCTCCCAAGCCTGCAGCCAAGCCAGTTCCCAAGAGACCAGCTGCGACAGTGGGAGTGTTTCCCATGACATGAGGAGTGTTGGACATTCCCATGACAGGTCTGCCTCCTTTCAGCACCGTGAGCTCGTCGTGGAGTTGAGTCACCCCTGTAGCCAGAGTCCTCCACTCCTTCGATCGATCCAAGACGTCCTTTTCCAACCAGACGTTGAGCTCGTTGAGATATCGAGCTATGTCTGCTTGCTGTCTAGACTGCGCTTGACGTGCCAATTCGTTCTCTTTGAGAGCAGACAAAACGGCAGTGAGTTCAGCACTTGGAGTGGCGGGAGTTGGAGTGAAAGTGACTGAGCCTTCTTCTTCGAAAGCAACAGCTCTGGACCCACGATCTGAGGTCGCAGGGATGGAGAGACCCAAGCCAGAGGAAGGATCGTTCCAAGGAGAAGCCATAGCTAGACGAGAATCGTTAGAGGAGAAGTCATTTGCACTCCTGTAATGAGCTCTAGGAGTGGTTGGGAGACTCTTGTCCGAGAAGGCTTGGTCTCCGGATCCTTCCACCTTTGGCGTATAGAATCCTGCAGCTTCATTTTCAGGATAGAGAGCTCTCTCTCCTGGAGTGGATCTAGCTCTCCTTCTTCTGATCTCTGCTTCCATATCCAAGCCGACGGCGCTTTGATTGGGCGCGAAGGTAGCTCGAGTGATCTCAGGAGCTCGAGATGCGTCTCCGTGCATGAAGAGTGGCTGGTTGGAGCCTCTGGGAGTGCTCAGGGATTCGGCGTCTCCTCTGAATCCCCCCATTTCAGTGTTGGGTGGAGGCGATGGGATCCCTTGAGCAGAGACCCAGCTTCGAGGCGGAATCCTTTGAGCGGCACTGAGATCAGATCCAGAGAAAGAATTGGTCATGCCATGAGATTGGTTGGAAGTTCTGGCACTAGCGAACTCTTTTGAGGAAACCCCACTGGTTTCCGTGGCTGTCGAATAGATGCTGACTCCATCTTCGAGAACTGAGGAAGCGCTCGAACGTCTCTCTCTTGAGGAAGCAGACGCATTGGAACGAACCCCAAGAGCCTCCAGCTGACGGTCAGATAGTCCATGAGCTTCGAGCTCATTGTTCATTGGAGTATAGGAACCTTGACCAGCGTTTCGGATGAAGGAGCGAGTTCGGCTCGAGACTGAACCTCCATCGTGAAGTCTATCCAAGAGAATCTGAAGAGTCTCCTCGATTCGGCTGAGATTCTTAATAGACCCAGGAGTCTGTGGATCTTGGAATGTAGACCCAGGAGTTCCACGAGAACCCCTCCTCTTTTCTTGGCCTTGATACATCGTCGATACAAGCTCGATGACCCTGTCCAGCTTTTCTTGAACAGCTGCTAGCTCGCTGCTACCTTGAGAACCTCCAGCCGAGGATGAAGCACCACTGGATCTTCTATGACTACGACTTGAAGAGGTCGATGATTTAGCTACCCCTCTAGATTGAAGAGTAGCGATCACCTCTTGAAATTGCTTGACCTGATCTTCTAGTTGCTTATCTCGAGCTGCTCTGGTCGCTTGCTGCTGTTCCAAGAATTCCATAAGCTTGGTCACGTCTTGAGAGTTGACACTTCCTTCCATTCGACTAGAAGCTCGACTGGTAGAGCGAGGAGTTCCAGAATTGGAATCGAGAGCTCTGACTGATCGTCGAGGAGAACTAGCAGCGTCGATGAGATCGTCGACCTCGGCAGCGCTGACCATTCCGCTGGCTTGAGCCGGACCTTGATTCGCCTGAGCTTGAGAGTGAGTTTCTTCCACTACCGTTTCGAGCGCTCTGTCAGGACTGGCGCCGCTTGCCTTCTTAGCGTCAGCCATGATACTGTCTCTGAGGAACTGAGCAGGAGTTCGGGGAGTCTGGACAGCAGCGGGGCCTGCTTCAGTCTCTTCTCCAGAATTCCCCTGGACTGGTGTGATTGGAAGAGGAAAGGCTACCGACTTTTCCGAGTTCCTTCTCTGGCCCAGCTCGTCTCGGTTCGCATAGTCTGTATGAACAGCTCGCTGGCTGGCGGAATCGTTTGGGAACAGCTCTTTGTCATTTGAAGATCCAAAGATGGCATCACTTCTTGGAGACCTTGGACCAAATTCATCCATCTCATTGCCAGTCGAGACTGCAGACTGATAATCCAGATCCGGAGAGCTTTCGTGAGAGCTCGATGAAGCAGCCTCAGCTTCGGTTGAACGGAATCTAGAAGACTCCCTGGTTCCTGTAGAGAGTTGAGATGATTCCCTCTCTTTCAGAAGCTCTTCATGAGGCTGCTTAACGCTTTGACGAGCTGAAAAACCAGAGTTCGTAGATGGGTCTCCAAAGGAAGCCGGAATTGAATGGGCCTTTTGAACAGCAGCTTGAGCTTCGACCAAGTTTGGAGATTGAGCTGAGGTCGGTCTGTAGTGAGGAGATCCCGAAGACTTGTCGGGTTGATAGGAGCTCGATCGTCTACCAGTCATGTCCTTGGGAGGAACTGGAGGTGCAGAGGCGAGAGTAGCCTCGATGGAGGCAGGTACATCTTTGAGACTTGTTTCCGAGGAGAGTTCACTTTTCCAAACCGATCCGATTCGATCGAGGTCATCATCAGCTACCATCGTCAGACCCGCTGCTCGAGGGGAAGAGCCGGAAGGCTGAGAATCGAAAGCTGGAACCGGAACCCGTCGAAGCTTGCTGGTCTTCGATCCGCTGCCTGGAGCTTCAGCAGTCGCACTGCTACGTCGAGGTATCGTCTCAGATGCCTCTGCTACGGCTGCACGAGTGACACCAAGTGCATCCCTGCAATGGGAGGAGAAGAGTAAAGAGATGAGAGGAAGGTAGATCATCAGGATTGGAGAAGTAGAACAAGACATCGCTTTCTTTCAGATGTAGACTCACCAAATAGCGCTGACCCATTGAACTCTCTCTCTAGCATTCTCCGCCGCCATTCTCTCAACACCGTCTTCAAAGATCAGCTGGAACGGACAAGTTCTAGCTAAACCTTGAGCTCTAGCTGCTACTGCACCGACATCCTCTAGACTTGAAGAGTGATCTGGACTTGGGACTGAATGGACCTCTCTACAAGACTTCAAATCTAGAAGCACATTCTCTCTACCCCCACCTTTGGGGATCCAGCTCAAAGCCAAAGCCATTGGAAGAAGAGTCGCTTGAACTCGTTGCCAGTGAGGCGCGTTGACGTGAACGTTGAAGTAGAAGAGGGTCCCTACTCTGAAAGGAAGCCCAACAGGCTCTTGAAGCATAGCCAGAGCTCCTTTCGAGTCTAGAGGTAAGTTGCCTTGTTCTGAATGTCTTCTGAAAGAGGCAGTGGTACCAATCGTATTGGCCGAAACTGTGCTTCCCATCTCATTCCACCCTTCTCCTGCAGTGCTCGACCTTCCGAAGCCTGGTCTTGAGACTGAAGCTTGAGCTGGAGTGGCCGTCAAGGGAGGAGCGACGGAGGAGGGATCCTTCTTCTTCTCCTTGTTCTTCGGCGGGCTAGGATTGCCGATTTCCACGCCTTTGAGGAAGAAATTCTTAACCCCACTGCTGAAAGCGCTACCCTTGGTGGAACCCTTCTTTCCAGAGCTTTCTGGCAGAGACCCCGAAGATGTTGATCCTGGAGGGGGGTCGGATCGAGGAGTAGGCGCCACACTGCCTCGATCTGAATCTCTGGCAGGAGGCGCCGAACCTCCTCTACTTATTCCTGGGGATTGAGAATCTGCAAGTTCCATCGTGGCACCTGAAGGAGATTGAGTCTTAGGAGCTGCATTGAAAGAGAAGGCAGAATCGAAGATCGAAGAAGCCAAAACTCTGCTGGGAGGTCTTCTTCTGGTAGGAGAGGATTCGGGTTCTGTTAAGGTTGGAAGCAGATTTTCTTCTTCTTGACCCAATTGACGTTCCGAAGTCCCAAAGACATCCTCGGCGGATCCATCTCCTACTCTGACTCCTAGACGTGATCCGACTCTAGGTCGAACTCTGGATTGAACGGCCACCTTCTCGAGAACTTCGCTTCCAATCCCAGGTCCAACTGTAGCTGAAAGAGGTCTATTACTACGATAGGATAGTAGCTCAGGAGAACTGAGTTGGGTTGGTAGGAGATCGGCATCAGATTCGCTAGCTCCCATCGCTCTTCGAAGCCTTTGAGCTGAGCTAGGCGTGACTGCTCTGGTCGCTGCTTTCTCTGTTCGAGGAGTGGAAGGAGATGAAGGAGCAATTTGACCCTGTTCAAAGAACTTGATGAGATCCTTGGCTTTTGCAGGCGAACGACTGAGGGAGGCATCGGCGATAGGCGAGATACCTGCATTTTCTTGAGAAGCCCCCAAAGCAGCGAGAACAGCTCTAGGAGGCAACATACTTGAAGTAGTCTCGCTAGCGTCTTGAAGAACTGACGAGGTAGCAGAAGATAGAGAAGCACTTGGACTGTTCTTAATCTCTCGAGCTGTGGGTCTTGACGGTCTGAGGACAGAGACGTTTCTTGCAGAAAGAATGGCAGCTTCCTCCACGCTCGCCATGCTTCTAGTTGATCCTTTACCTCCGGAAACCGTGCTTTCTACATCCTCTGAAGATTGAGAGGTCTTGTTAGACCTGGAACCAAAGGCAGACTGGACCTCTTCGATGGGGGTTATCTTGCTAGGACCGAAGGAGCTGGGAGCCATACTGGTAGCTATCGTCCAGTCTCTCTCCAATCTCGGTCGACCAAACTTGAATCCCTCAGGCAAGCTATTGCCATCAGAACTTGAAGGTAAACCATACCTCTCCAGAACTGCTGCTCTTGAAGAACTTCCTTCCAGATCGCTTCGAGGTCTTTGACGTCCCATCGTACTTGCTTCCGGGGATTCAGGTCTTCTGATAACCCTGCTCCAGAGACTAGTTGAGGCGGCAGTGCCAGAGGTACTTCGGCTCATGTCGGTGCCTCTGACGTGACTTGAGGAGACCGTAGATCCTTGGATTGGAGAGTGTTCCGTCGTTTCAGGGCTTGTAATCTCATCCACATTGGGAGAGAATCTGAGACCGATCCCCTTATTGACCTTTAGAGGAGAAGTTGAAACCTTCGAGCCAAAAGCTCGAGAAGGGCTGAAGGTGCTGTTCTCCCAAGCTCTAGCAGAAGAAGTGGCAGAGACGAAAGAAGAGCTCGGAGAGCTGACACCGGGAGAAGAGCTAGATGTAAAATTACTGCCTCTTCGGACCTCTTGAACTTTGGAAGCTTCCTCCCTCTCTCTGATGGCTTTCCTAACTGCGCTTTCGGTTGGACTCTGAATTGCAGAAGGCGATTCAGATCCTCCAGAAGAATGAACACTACCAGAGGAGTGAGCTCTTCCCTTTGGTTCATGGTGCTGTTCGAAAGCTGAGGCGAAACTTCGAACCGATCTCTTGCTGGGAGAGAAGGCAGGAGCTAGAGGGGTGGGCAAGACTTGCCCTCCAGCTTCGAGGGAGCTTAGATTGCTTCCTCTGAACCTTGATCCAGCGCTACCGATCGAGAGTACAGATCCTCTTCTTCCACTTTCGCTCCCGCTTGCGCCTCCGACCAAAGAATTAGAATCCGGACTGTTGGGAGCGACTCCGACGTTGGAAGCAGCTGGAGTGGATTCGGTCCTCTGATATGAAGGTCGAGTAGACAGCAAAGGAGAAGAGCGACCAGAACTTGAAGTAGAGAGGATTCGAGGACTATCGTGAAGTTCGTATCTTGGAATCCCATTGTCTGAAGGCGAGGCGAGTTGCGGTTCCGGTTTCCTCTCTGACTCTTGCTGTAGTTCAGGAGTTGTGGAGCGAGAGGCACCTTGTAGGATCTGAGGGCTGTCGTGCAGCTCATATCGAATCACATCGTCACTTGGTGAGATGGCGAGGTTGGAGGTGGAAGCAGAATCTCTCATGGAATCTAGCATGTCCAAGACAGCACGTTCCTCCAAGGCCATGTCTCCACCAACAAGCCGTTCCTCTTCGAACTAATTTGTTTAAAAGAAATTTGAAAGAGCTTGTTGAATCAGTCTCAATCCGAGCCAATCAAATACACGCAAAGCGAAAACTCACATCTCTTTCGATTTCATCTTCCGAAGATCTACTTTCTCTCCCATCATCTCCTTCCAACTTTGGAATCTGAATCCCACCCCAAGGATTTGTCATCTTCCTCTGAGCACCAGCATCTAACTTCCCAGTCCTTTCCTTCGGTAATCTAGGAGTTGAGGACCGATCGAAAAGATTGGAGATTTGAGGAGTCCAACTACCTCTTGGAGCATCATCCAAATTCCGAATCACCAAACTTGGAGAATCGGATCTAGAAGTAGGTCTTAAGTATCCAGGTAAACCGAAACTATCATCTTCTGAAAGACCTAAGTTTGGAGCACTCTTATTTGCTTTGGATTTCTTATCATACGGATTGACATTCCTTCTGGTTGAAGAGATCGACGAACCCGAAAGGGTGGAAGTAAGCTCTAAAGATGATTTTGAAGGTGAAAGAACTAGAGAAGAGACTGGTTCTATAGGCTCAGAGAGGGATTGAGTGGAATTGGATCTTGGACGTGTGGCTGAGATTGAAGAAGTAGAGGAAGAGGTGGCTAGATTTGAAACTGCAGCTACAGTGGATTTCAAATTGGAAACCCAAGTTTTGAGTTTGATTGGAGAAGTTGAACTTGAAGATGATTGAGGTTGGGTGGTTGCTGCGATTGAGGAGAATGCTTCTGTGCTTCCGATCAGCTCTGATCCATCTTCCTTCTTCATTCCTTTTTCTTCTCCTTCTTTGAATGACTCTAGTTGAATCTCACCAGTATTGTTACTGCTTGTACTATTAAGACTATCTTCCTTGCCTCTCCTCTGACTATCTCTATCCCTATCCTTTTCCGAATCCTTCACTTTCACATTCCTGCTTTCTGAACTTGCAATTGGAAGCATGAATTCTCTCTTGAAGGTGTTGTTCTATTGATTGAGTAACTTGAATCAGACCGGATGATCTTCCCGGAATGGCAATGTTTGGAGATCTTGAAGATCTTGACGGTCTTCTATTAATACGTTTGGTTGGTTATCTTCTTCTTCTTGAGAATTGGTTCGGGTGGTGGTGGACTGCTGATGGTGGTGGTGAATCGGAGAGAGAATCTTGAAATGAGATTGAGAATGAATGAGATTGAGAATGAAATGGAAAGGAGAAGAAAGGAGAGAAGAGAAGAATTGAGAATCAAGTTGGGTATCAATTTTTGGAGGATGATGTTGTTCGCAAGCCACGAACTCACCTGTCAGCGACAGACGTGTCAATTTGACATGTGACGCCCACATTCCACCCGTCAACGTCAACCTGCCTTTCAGAAAGTCGAGTAAGAGAAGGAAAAGGTGAAAGGACGAGGAAGGGAACCAAAGTTCGAGATATTGCCATCGTCCTCTGATGGTCCTAGAGCGTAGCCTCTCTCGCCCCATCCCCCCCCCCAAGCCTCGCAGCCTCGAGCGAACACTGCTCCAAATTTCAATTTTCAAAGACGAGGCAAACATCAAACCTTTCTCCTGTCCTGGACTCTCAATTCGAAAACCGAGAGACCGCGCCTTTTCCCATCATCTTCCCTTTCTTTGGAGACACGTGACCTGGTCTCTCGACTATCTCCTCAACGCATCAACTCCCAGGTTCCGATTGAAGAGTGCATTTGGTCAGGATTCGATGTTCTGATATGATGACGAGAAATGACACGAACGATGAGATCCGTTCACAAACCCTCCAGAGATCCCAATTCACAGAGATCACTAATGGACGATGGACAGAAAATTGAAGGATTGAAAGTCGGATTGGGGGTCTTTTGAAGGAAATGACAAGCTTTCGAAACCTTGCTTGCTTCTGATGACGCTCTGATCAAAACCATCTCCTTTTCGGTTTTCAGCTGGATCTAGTGCTTGAATTTCCAGAGAAGCTAGAACGAAGTCCAACACTCCTCTTTCTGGAAGAGAAGTCCACCAAAGATGGAATCCCTTCTTTCCCGTCATTGCTGATCAAGAGGGGGGGGGGAGGGGCAAAGAAGGGAGACGAAGGTTTTAGTCGGTGCTGAACTCGAGTCGGAAGAGGTGGAACTTGGAAGCGACGTTCCGACTTCCGAGCACTTGATTCTTCCCTCACCAAAAGTGTCTCCGGCTCTCAAATCCACCAACTTAATCGAACCAGTCTTGACCAGCATCTACTTTTTCAAAAATTCTCTTCTCTCCCTCCAGACCTTGAATGCAGTTGGATCTGTGAGCTTCGGGTCAGGGGGTCCTCCATTGGGCTCAACGGAGCGTAGACTCTGTTTGATTTGGGAAAAGTTCTTTTGCTGGTAAGGTCTTCGATGAATTTGCTTTTGGCACATAACTTCATGACTTGGATCAAAAGGAATCCCACGATCCCAATCATAACAAACCAGAGGCAAGGTAGTCGTCCAAGAAGGAATTACTTCGTCGGTGGCAAAATCGTCTTGGTCAAGCTATGTACGTGACAACCAAGCCACAATCACAGCCGAATTGATCGGAGTTTTTTCTTTCTCTTTCTGAGATCCAGCAGCAGCTCTCAAAATCCGTCTGTGGATGGTGGCTTGTTCTCGAACTCTCGAAGGTGAAGGCAGATCTCAGATGAGTCCTCCTGTCGCTCAGAATGTCTTCTTTGGAGCTTCTTTCGCTCTGAGTTCTCCCAACACTTTCGATCCTGCTTCACATGGAAAGAGCAGGGATAGGGAAGGGCCAGCAGGGCGATATCTTAATCTCCGAGCGGACAGCTCAAAATAAATCCTCCCCGAGCGAGTTATACCAACCTGAGATGGAGAGAAGCGAGACCAACTGACATTGACAGTTCAAATAGTTGAAATCGGGCAATTCCCAACAACCTTCCCACCTCGTCTTTCTCTATGAGCATCTCTGAGATATGAACTCTGGACATATGGAAGGTGCCATCCTCGAAGCTTTCGACAACTTTCGAGAGGGAGAGGGAGAAGCTAGAATAGGTGGAGCACAAGTTCAATCTCCCCCATCCAAGTTACCAAGCTCTTTCGATACCTCAAGAAGGCAAACTCTACCTCAACTTGGTGGAAGAAGCACAAGCACTCTAGAAGATGCGGCAGCTGTTGTACGACCTTCTTCTTCTTCTTCTTCCTTCACCTCCTCATCCTCTAATTTCCCTCAAGCTGCCCATGCCTTCTACAGAGATGCTAGTACTTCAACCTCTTCTATCAAACCGAATGACGATTCTAAAGGACTTGATGGGGTGAACTTCATCTACTCGGATCAAGCTAACCGATCTCTCCAGTCCTCTAACTATGATTTCAATTCCAACTTCGAATTGGATGGCTACCTTTCTGATGGCTACCGTACTTCTACGAACAATTCAACAATACCCTCAGTCGAACATTATGATACCTTCCAGCCGGAGAGTCAGCATCAGCGACTCCAGTCATCCAACTCTTCCTTCTATTACCCACCATCCTCTTCATATTCTCAACCAATCTCAACTTTACCATCCTCCAATGACTCTCATCGATTAGAATCAAGCTCATCCAGACAGACAGAGCACTCGGATCCCCATCAGAATCGCTTGGGATTGGCGGATCGATCTCAAAGCTTCAGCTTTGGTGCTTCTGCAGAGCTCAACTCGGTTCAGCAGTTCAAGCCTGCCCTCCAGGAAGACTGGAGAGAGCAAGCAGATCTGAATGACTCTGGAACACAGCAACGTCAGCAAGAGAGGCGGGAGTTCGCTGATGGAGTAGAGACTGAAGTTGGTCCTAAAAGGAAATCTAAAAGAGTTCAAAACGCTGTGAGTTGAGAAAGGCGGCTGTGATGGGAGTTCTGAGGTTTCAGTGAAAGACTCGCGCGATAGTGACAGGAGGTGGAATAACTGCAGTTGTCGGATTTGTGCATTTTTTTGGGGAGAGAGCTGATCTTCTTCACTCCCGACCCAATCTCCTTCCGTTCAGACATGCGACAGATGTCGAGCAGACCACGTCAAGTGCGACATGAAGGAAGTCAAAGAAGAACTCACTGGGGTCTCTGCTGCTCCTCTTGGTGCCAAAAGTGCTTCTAAGACGCTCAAGGATGAATTCGTTGGGATAGTCTGCACCAGATGTGCTTCTAAGCATCTCGAATGTGAGTGACTTGATCCAGTTCGTAAAATCTTCATCACGAAGAATCACTGATGATTGCTCTCTCCCTCCGTTTTCAAAGGCACCAAGAACTGGACCGCGAAGTCTCGATCGTACCCAAGACCTGGTCGCACTGGCTCAAGAATCGAACAGGCTCGTCTGCAACACGGAACTGCCACTGATCTTCCTCGCTCTAGCTTCCCTGCAGCGGTGGTGAAAGCGGAATCAAGCCTGTTTTCAAGTGCTGAAGAGTCGTGGATGTCGGTCCATCTTCTGGCTTATTACTTTCAAGGCCCTCATCATCAATTCCCCATCGTAGATCCTTCCAACTTCGTCACAAGGTTCAACACAGCAAATGGAGACATCAGCATCATGGTCTCGATGGCCAACGGAGGAGACGATCGGTACGCAGCTGCTATTCACCCAGCTCCTGGTCTTACCTCCCTGACCTGGGAAGGAACAAACGAGAGCAAGCTCAGCTCGTTCGGTAGCTGCGAGACCCTGATAGCTTGCATGCAAGCTAGCGCCAGTCACTTCTCTGACGCTCCTTCACTCTTTGGTCCTTCTGCCTCTCAACATCTTCAAACCAAGAAGCCCTTCGCCGGTCAAACTTCCTATCTGACCTTGGATTCCAAGCCTCCTCCAGCACCTCCTTCAACTCTGAAGAAGCCTCCCAAAGGCAAGCAAGGAGTTGCTTGCGATTCTTGTCGACTACGTAGAGTCAAGTGCGACTTCTGGGAAACGGGGGATGGAATGGGATGCTCTAGATGTCGAGTCAAGTCGATTCGGTGCAGTACCGACTTCATTAAGAAACGTGTAGCCAAGATCTCAGCAGACCTAGACTCGAATGAAGGCCCTGCTACTTCTTCTTCTTCTTCTTCTTCTTCTTCTGCTTCTATCTCGGCTGGAGAAGCTTCGAAGGACGAGTTCAATCCTCAATCGATGGTCTCACTCGGGAAGCTCAGGCACCCTACCTGTGCGAGGCTTCTCGACCGAGCTCTGAAGCTGTGCTACAAGCACGAGATCCTCAAGAGACCTTCAGTCGAAGCCATTCAATGCTTGGGAGTGTTAGCCTCCCTTTTGGCTGCGAACAACATGGCGGTTCTTTCGAGAGGTGAGTTCCACGGTCACCCCGTGATGCCAACACCCTCTTCTTCTTCTTCTTTCTCTTGTTTGCTAACCTTTGTTCCTTTATAACTGCACGCACTGATCCACCTCTGGCCAATCAGCATTCCTTGGGACCGCCTGCCTTCACCTCAAGGCTCTAGGTCTGCAGACGCCTATGGTCATCGACGAGAACGACCACCGAAGCACCAGCGAGAAGATGGATGCTTACTACAAATCTGGAAGAGTCAACACCTGCATCTCCATAGTCGACTCTTTTTATTCCGCAGCAAACAGGTACCAGCCCTTTCTCTCGCCGGGTGAATTCTTCAGGGTCTCGAACCGACCTCAAGCTCTCGAGACGGAGCTTCCGAGCTCAACTTTCCCTATCAATGTCAATACGGGAAGCAAATTACACCTCTTCCGTAAGTCTCGATGCATTTCAACAGAGCAGAATGCCTCGGTGTGCTTCTGAGCTTCTTTCTCACAACTGTCTCTTCTTTCTTCTTTCATTCCTCTTCTTTCTCCTCACTTCTTCTTCTTCTTCTTCGCTCTCCGATCTCAGGTATCCTCGGAAATCAGGCAGGTGTCATCTCAAGCTACATCACCGGAGCCATCGATAGCGTTCAGTCAAATTTAATCACTCCGGATATCTCTATCAATGATCGATTCCCTTCGACTCTATCCTCAGAGCAATTTACAAAGCTCTCCGCTTCTTGCCATAGCGTTTGGAATGCTATCTCGAACCTTTTGCAACAAAGCGATAACCTCGTTCACGACGTCCTCGCTTCTAGGGAGAAAGCATTGGAGCCTTCTCAAATGGTTCTGGTTCTGTACGCAACCGCGATTCGGATGTATCTGGTAAGCGGACAACTCGCCGTTCATAGGAGTCTGGAGGAGAGATTACAGGTCTTAATCGATTCCTTTCGGACAAGAGATCCAAGTCTGGAAGAGTTAGAGGTCCTCAAGAGTCTAACTCTTCTTTATGAGACTGCCAAAACTCAAGCCCTCTCTGATTGTAGGTTAACGACTCATTTCGTTGCTCGGATTGTGCCTGATCACATCCAATTGTGAGTCTAGTTCAGCAAGGCTGTGGTTCCAAACGATGACGTTCTCACGCGTTGCCTTCTTCCTTTTCTCACTTCACTCCTTCGCAGCACTAGTTACATGATCAGACAATTGGTTCCTATCTGTCAATTCCTGGTCGACTTTCCATCTCAACCTACTACGACCTTCAACTCTTCTGGGAAGCAATCAAACTCGATGGACGATGAAGCCGCCTCCTTATCGGAAGAAGGTTCATCGACTCGACATCCGAAAAGAGCAGGTGAGGATCTAGGTCCTTTCAATTTGGAGGCCAAGAAACTCGAAGTCGGTTGGTGCCTGTTGGGATTCAGAATCGTGTCGTACTGCTTCAGTGATCTTGATGATATTTCTATAGGTATGGAATCCTCACTCATCGCCGAAGAACGAAGACAGAGGTTGAACTGATGAATGATCAAGAACACACTTCAAAACAGTCTGTTCCGTTCTTGCGCTTTATCTCACTCACCTCAAACTAAAAGTGTTTCTACCTCAGTAGCCCGTCGTCATTCTCACTCGCAAGGAAATCCATATAGATCAGTAATCCTATCAACCCTGTACTTTGTCTCCAATCAATCTAATTCAATTCTGCGCAAGCCTTTATTCTCCTACCTCCTGTACTCTAGTGGATTTGAACTCTAAAGAAGTCTGAAGGTTGTTGAGACGCATTTTTGAATGCAAGTGACTCCATCAAGCCGCGATTGGAACGATGTAGGTGAGCTGAGAAATTGAAATAAAGCGATCAAAACATTACAAATGAAACAAATATGCATGGGATTCGAAATTGTCATTTGTCTGAGGAGATTCTGAAAGAAATCTCTTAACAAGTTGATAGACATCCAAATCTTCAGCCATCATCTTCGACTCTCCTCTTTACCTCCAATCATCAAGTTCTGGTCATCCGTAATCCCTCAACCTGAATGAACAACGATGATACCAACAGCGATTACACTCTTGTATCATCGTCTAGCACTTCAAAATCTTCCTTTCTCAAAAAGCTTCTCCTCTTAGGAACTGGAACGTCGGGACAGGTGCCAGCCATTCACTGCTTAGCCACTCAGAAAGAGATCAAGTGTGATGCTTGTAGAGATGCTTTAAAGGAGGGGTCAAAGAACAGAAGAGGATGTACTAGCGTTGCTTTGATTGGAGGTGGTGGTGGTGGGAAGGATCAAAGGTGAGTAACAGCGAGCTTCTTCCCTACGCAGATCGTCAGTTGGGAACACAGATGAATGGAAGCCGGATATCAGATATCATATAGAAATCAGGTCGACAGGGTTCTCTCTGAACTCTGAGTGTTATAGGAGCTGACTCATCCTCATCCTTCTTCCACTGCAGCCTCATCCTAATCGATGTAGGACCAACCTTCTATCAGTCAGCTCTCAAGTACTTCCGACCTCTAGGACTTCGCAAAATCTCAGCCGTACTCTTGACTCACGCTCATAGTGATGCTATCCTAGGCTTAGACAATCTCAGAGCTTGGACTTTAGGGGATGTGATTCAAGAGCAAGTCGATGTGTATTTAACTCAAGAATGTTATGACACAGTTTCTTACATGTTCCCTTATTTAGTAGATTCAAGTAAAGCAACTGGAGGAGGAGGAGTTGGAGCCATTCGTTGGAATATCATCGAGGATAATGAGCCTTTTCACGTCAAGCTTGAACCCTTCGAGACGTTCGAGGGAAAGATAGAAACCAAGGTCAAGATTATTCCTCTTCCAACCTGGCATGGTTATTCTAATGGGCAGCCCTTCCAGTGCTTAGGTTTCAGGGTAGATCAATTCAGTTATGTTTCCGATTGCCACGAGATTCCGAAAAGCACTACAGATTTGATGATGGGCAGTCAAGCAGTTGTGATTGACGCTTTGAAATGTGAGTTCTTTTTTGATACCTCACTCTCTAAGAAACTAACTCATTGTGTCTTCTCTCTATACATGCAGATGACCAGCATCCGTCTCACTTCTCAGTATCTCAAGCCCTCAGCCTAGGACTTTCGCTTTCAAATCCTTGTCCACCCCTACTCCTTCTTACAGATCTGACCCATAGGTTAGAGCATAACAAACTCGAAGCTCAGCTACAAACTTTCGTCAAAGATCTAAGGAACTGGGTTTCAAATGTCAAGGATAAGAGAGACAAAGAATCGATCACCAACTTCATCTCTAGTTGCAACTCCTCTTCCTCTAACACGATAACACCCGCCGGGAACAGCGGTTCAAAGTCCAAGGTCAACGGAGAAGGGAATCAACCGCGATGGTGGAGCTCAATTTGGTCAGAGGACGACTCTGAAAGAAACTTCAACTTGGATCTCAAACGAAAACCAAATGCGGGAGGTATCAGTTCTAATTCCGAATCCAATGAGGGTGAGAACCAAAAAGGAAATGAAATGGTACCAGACTGTCACGTAGCTTTCGATGGAATGGTTATACATTTTCCGTGAAGACCTTTCATTCTGTAATTTATAAAACTTCACCCAAACTCATCAGCACTTTCCAATTCCGATCCGATCGTGCCTGAGTTGGGGAGGAAGTCAATCCAACCCACGAGAGTCAAAAGGGATTGGAATTGTTTGGTACTACATGGTTCGTCAGAAGCGCTAGAGATAAAGGGAAAGAGGTGAAAATCGCAGAACGAGACTGGAGTTTTTGAGTTTTGGAGATAATGAAAGCGAGACTAGAAAAGAGAACGATGAGAGAGAGTCGTGAAGATGAAAGGGCCAGCTACATTAGATTAAGTCTACAAGAGGGGAGAAAAAGACGTACACAGTGAGAGATAGAGAGAGCAAAGTGCAGAGATCAGAAGCTTTTCTTTGATACGTTTCTACGTAAGGTTTCCAATCTTTTGTGATTTAGCGTTGATGATGATTGTTGTTTTCAGGAGACCATTGATGTTGAGTTCGAAGTTGGTTGCTTGGGTTTCTACAATGTGACAAATGATTTACAATTGATTCAAGGTCTTTCGTTGCGGTCGTTTAAGCTGTGTTCCTAATCCCATCTGAAGTTAAGGAGGAGATGGTTTCTGGATGAGATAGAGAGAAATCCAGATTTCCATCATTGGATAAGATTTCAACGGCTCTTCTTCTTTGAGCTCTAGTTCTTCTTTGAATAATTTCTAAATCTTCGGAGATCTCTTCTTTTGATGAATCGTCATAGGCTTGGTTGAGAGAGGAGGTAGACGTAGATTTGGAGACTAAAGTTTGAATTGAGGTTAGAGAAGAAGTTCTTGGTCCAAAAGAACTCGATCTTCGAGAAGGAAGTAGTTGAGATGATGAGAGAGTTGACAACTCGTCGTGTTCTTTTAGGAGAGGTTGCTTTGATGACGACTCCCTTTTCGCACTCGTTCCTTTGGCCTTAATTCCAATTTCCATCCCAGTTCTAACCCAAATCAAATCCCCTTTTCCAACCAATCCTTCACCCTTAGGTCTTCTGATATTATCTTGGTGAAGTTCGAAAGGTTTGCTTTGTTGAAGATGGCTTAAAGTTGGCTTTGACTCCATCTCTGCGGTCGAACTCCAATCGAATGCCTTGTCGACGTTTGGATTGTAAGTTGAGAAGACTAGAGTTGGACCAGAGATCTTTGACTTCAATCCAACTTCCTTGTTCTTTTTGACCACTACCAAAGAATTAGCACCGTCAACTTCTCCCATCTCTTGACCGTGAACCTTTTTTGGACCTCCAGAGTTTCTAACCTTCTTCAGCAACGACGACTTGAAGTTCTTCATTATCTTTCCAACTTCTGTTTCTGAGATAACTTCTGTTTCTGAGGTGAAGGATAAAGATCCCCCACCAACCATGTCGAACGAGACGACACTTTTGTGAGAATTTTGAGAGTTGGACCTAGGTCTGGTGATGATGGGGGAGACTGAAGGTCCAAGACGAGGGGTAGAAGTAGAGGTTGAGGTGCATTCTGATTTGAAAGTGGGAGTTGACGGTTTGTTTTCTTGCTTGGATGTGGAAGACCAGAAGTTTGAGGCTTGGTCGGGAGTTGGAGTCAAAGGAACACCTTCTTCTATAGGAATGAGTTCACTTTTGATCGGAAAGTAAGACGATTGATTTGGAGTAGGTGTGGATGGAGTAGGTGGCGTAGTCGGAGTCCTGGAGCTAGATCCTTGAGACCAGAAGGAAATCGATGAAGTTGTTGATGAGGTAGAGGCTGTCGATCCACTGCGAGACCTAGTTGCGATGGTTGAAGCCTTCGAGTGTTGAGAGAAGACCGTGGCACCTCCGACCTCTCCCGCCCTTTCCACTTCTCCTAAACCTATTTCTTTGATTATTGGATAGTCAGAGACCTCTTTTTGGGAGTTGTTGGAAGGTTTTGACCTCATCTCGGAAGGGAAATTGGTCATCCCCAAAGGAGATGGCTGCATTAGTCAAAGTTGGAAGAATCGTCTTTGATATTTGGTAGGACGAAGCTTTCGTTCGAGTTTGTGGAAGAAGGAAAGAAACGAGAGCGAAAAGAGTAAATGACTTGCAAGTCCCGTCTCCGGATAATTTGATCGACCCCTTGTTTTGAGTCCCGAAAGCGTGCTGTGCGCTGCTCAAGGTTGGAGAACGTCGCTTCGAGAACAGTTATTCTGGTTACTTGAGAGGATTTGAGAGCACCTGCCTGAGTAAGAAGAGTAAAAGTAAGGAACATAGGAAGAAGCGACTCAAATCTTAGTATTACCTTATATATAAACCTCTCCCACCTCCCTCTTTCCACAGTCTCACCACGTCCTGGAACATTCGCCATCTTTGGTTTCTACTTTGAGAAGTTTGGACCCTCGATTCGTCAGTGGCTCACTCGTAACTGAAAAGAGCTCCCCTGCGCAAGGGAAGGGTTCAAAGCGACCAAGATAAGTTGAGAATCTGGAAACGAGGCCCTGTACCTACATCCCCCCTCCCCACAGGTTCACCTGTGCCACCCGAAACTTCAGATTTGAAGCGAAAAGTGAAGGGATGGTTGATCTCAGGCCCACAAGGGAGAGGAGATCATCTAGTAGGCCTGGTCTGGACTTGACCTCCTTTGTTTCATGGAATGGAAGGGGAACGTCGCTTCCCTCTGCATTTGGAAATTGGAGTGGAAAGGCTTCGCTTGTAGCCTGAGGTTATATTCGTGTCCATCGAAGTTGTAGGGGGTAATCCACTGATGAGAAGGCCGTGTTGATGATCTGGAAGGGGAAAGGGAAGAGTGGCGACTGACGAGAGAAGAGGCATGCTTTCTCTACCTTCCACTCTCCAACTTGAAAAGAGGAAGGAACTGAAAATCAACCAAATAGTTAATTTCGATTGCCTCTCTTTTAAGTACATGCTCAAGGTTTGAAGCAAATGCCTAAACCTTGAACCAGCGTGGGGACATGACTGGAATCGAACGATACACTGCGGGTGATTTCTTAATTTTCAGAGGCATCGAATCGAGGTGGAACCCCTTGGAGATCGAAATCGAACTTGAAGAAGGGGGAAGAGATGTTTCAAATATTTCAAGGGGCAAGTCGGTCTTAAGAGGGACGCTGTTAAGAGACGAAGCTGCAATAAGAAAACGTGTTAAGTCCTCTTCCAATCCACCACAACTGAAAGAAGGGTATGTCTTTACCTACAGGTTCAGATCCAAAGATAGCTCGAAGATTCAAGACGATCAAGAATGTCATAATTGTTCTCTCAGGCAAAGGTGGAGTGGGAAAATCTTCAGTTTCAGCTCAGTTGGCTTTGTCTCTTTCTTCAACTCCAGTTCCAGTTCCCATTCCACTCCAACCCAACTCATCCTCTACCTCACAAGACCAGAGTAATGGCGTTACATCTTCATCCAATACACAATTCGACTCTAATGCTACCACTAGGATACCTAGGGTGGGGATCCTAGACTTGGATCTAACTGGTCCTTCCATTCCAAGAATGCTAGGATTGGATGGTCAATCAGTCAGGCAGTCCTCTGATGGTTGGGTTCCAGTCTATGCGGATAGAGAACAGAGATTGGCAGTCATGTCGGTGGGTTTCTTACTCAAGTCCAAGAATGACTCGGTCGTTTGGAGAGGTCCAAAGAAGAATGCAATGGTCAGGCAGTTCTTGGCTGACGTTAGGTGGGGTGAATTGGATTATCTGATCATTGATACTCCCCCTGGTGAGTTCATGGTGAAATTGATGTAGCTTCAGTTTGTAGATGGACAGGTTCGGAATAGACGAAATCGTTGAATGGACTGCCTTTAAGTGGGTTTCCAGAGAATAGTCAGAGTTGCTCTCCTTTTGAGAAGAGCGGCTCTGTCTCAGTCCTTCTTTCGAATGGCAATTTCAGATACAGCTTTGACCGGTCTACTCTAGGCGTCTCACACAGCGTGGCATATATTCAAGGTTGAGTATTACCCTTCACCTCTCCATCCGCCTTCCAACAGGAACCTCCGACGAACACATCTCTCTTCTCGAGTATCTAGCAGGCTACAATCCTTCAGCAGTCATGGTTACAACTCCTCAAGCAGTCTCTCTAGCCGATAATCTGAGATCTCTAGACTTCACAAGGAAGACTTCTCTACCTCTTCTCGGTTTGATAGAGAACATGTCAGGTTACGTTTGTCCGCACTGCGAAGAATGCACAAACGTCTGGGGGAAAGGTGGAGGAGAATCTTTAGCCCAAAGGGAAGGAATTCACTTCTTGGGGAGAATCCCAATCGATCCTGGTCTGGTCAGAGTCTTGGACGACGCAAAGGAAGAGGCTTTCAAGAAGATCGAACTGTCGGACTCAGCGGACGAGGAGCAGAAGGAAAAAGCTATCAAACAGGCTTTGGTTGCTGAGGATGGTACTAGACCTAAGGAGATCGAGGAGAATCAAGGAATTCATTCAGCCAAGTTGGTCAACGGTACTGGAGAGAAAGCTTCTTCTACTCAAGTCGGAGACGGATCTTCTAACGTTCAAGCCGAAAGCACCACTCCTGCTGGAACGATTCTCTCTAGAACTCTAATTCAAAGATATAGAGATAGTCAGACTTTCCCAATCTTCCAAAAGATCACGACTCAGATTGTGCAATTCGCTAAGGAGAGGAAGGAGAGCGCAGAGATGGTTGGTGGAGTTGAGAACGTCTCGGTGGCATAATAGATCTTTCACCCCTCGCATTTTCAGCTGTATTTTTATTTCTCTTTAATTGCTTCTACTTTTGCTCCTTCAATTCCATAGACATGTCTTCAGATTTGTTCCACTGTGTGAAAGTCGAGTGGGGTCAGCCGTGGATCTTTTCGACGCTCCACCTTATTCTTCTCGACCAACACCATATCCATCCTCGCCCCTCAATCCTCATTCTTCCAATCAAGTTGGAGCTCTTTCAACGAAGCAAAACCAAGTCAAGAGTATCTAACAAAAAGTAGAGGGAGAAGTTTAGGGAAAGAGAATGCCGAGATCTTCAAGAAACAGCCAGGCAGCTATGGCTCCGCCTTTGGTTAACTCATCTCCAAAGACAAAGTCTACCACGAAGGATGGAATGAAGACGAATGGAGAAGCTTTAACTGATAGAGCAACACGAGAAACTGAAGAGAATGTCTTCTTATTCGTTCCAAACCTCATTGGTGAGCATCCACAACCTTCACTTCTAGTCCGATCCTTGGAGAAGGCAGAGAGGTGGAATTCGCCAGGCAGTTCTTCAAACATCAGCTGGCGCCTCGAGAATTGGATTGAATAGATACTTTCAACATTCATGACCAACTTGCTGTACCTCTTTGAGACTCAATCTAAGCTCCATCTATCAGAAAGTGGTTATCATGGTGTTTCTTCCTCTAACCTAGTGCTCCTTCCCTCCCTTCCTTTCTATCTCTCTCATCTAGGTTATGCTAGAATCGTGCTAGCGGCTCTATCTCTATATTTCATGAAGGGAAATCCCAAAGTTTGCACTTTCCTCTATTGTGTCTCTTGTCTTTTGGATGCTTTCGATGGCATGGCCGCTAGAGCTCTGGGCCAGGTAAGTCTGTTTTCTATATTAGGTCTCAGCGGAACGGAACAGAAGGGGAGGTCACTTGAACCATTTCAATCACATTGCAGGTAGTTCAGAGAAATCTGCTTTGACCTTTGGGGATTCCCGATGACGAAACTTCTTATCTCCTCTCCTTTGGATAACCCAGTCCACCAAGTTTGGTGCTGTATTGGACATGGTCACAGACAGGTGAGTTCTTCTATAGATCCTGAGTTCGTGGTTTCATGATATGTCCGGAATCGCCAATCTGTCAAGTGCAAGCTTTGGGAGAAGAGACTTGAGAGGCTTCCTCATCTCTTCCAATTTCGATTCCGCTATTCACGCTGTTGTCTAACACGACTTTGCACTTTGATTATCCTGCCCCTTACAATCCCTTCATCTCTCCTTCAGGTGTACTACTTCGTGTCTGCTTTGCTTCTTGACAGCAGCTTACCCAGACTACGCTGTCGTCTTCCAAGGTCTCATCACTTTGGATTTCAGTAGTCACTACATTCACATGTACAGGTGAGATTCTTTCTTTGCCCTTTTCATTTCTCGAGAGTCTTTTATTGACGCACCTGCCCTCGATATGTTTTCACCTCGTCTTTCCACTTCTCAGCTCCCTCCTTTCTGGATCCGAGTCTCACAAGAAAGTCACTGCCACTCAGTCCAGAATACTCTGGTACTACTACAATGACAGCGTGAGTCTACTTGCTAATTTCGTTCCCCACTACGTGAGGGTCGATGCTCACAGTCCTCATTTTCCGCTTTCCCTGACAGAACACTTTGTTCTTCTTCTGCGCTGGTAACGAGCTTTTCTTCGTCTGCCTTTACTTAATGGCCTTCTACACTAGATCACTGGAGATCCAACCTCGATGGTTCCTCATGTTCCTCGGATCCGACACCGCAACTTCAATCGTCAAGAGCGTCAAAGCGAATCCAACTTCAATTGCCAATTTGACTTTCAATTTTATCGAAGCTTTGACTTGGCCGCAACTACTAGGCTACGTCACTCTTCCTATCTGCGCTTTCAAGCAATTCGTAAACTGTGTTCAATTCTGGAAAGCTGCTAAGGTGTTAGTTGGAATCGATTTGGTCGAGAGGGCTGAGAAGAAGAGAAAAGCGCAGTGAAGGAAGGGATGTGCTTCAATTCACCAACACTAAGGCGAGATGGACTTGAAGTCTATTAATCTAGTTTTCATTTTTAGCTTGAACGTTCGAGAGATGAAATGAGAGATAGAGTCGGAGATTATTCATTTCCTTCATCTGGTTGCAGTCAACATTCAGACTCAATTTTCTAATAAAACGAATTTAACCAGTTTCATTTCAATCCCTTGGATCTCGTTTTGAAAAACCTTTCTCTAATTAATTCCGTAGCAATCCCGTTCCATGCACCTCCTGTACTAGCTTTTATTACCCTTTCCCCCCTATTCTCTCCCCCATTTGTTTCGTTCCCTTTACGTTGTGCTACCAGTAATTTGCTCTCTTTTCCTTCTCTCTGTCCTAAACACCACATTCTTGTTGAACTTTTCCTCCTCTAATTGACTGAAGACTGGCTGGTTCTCTATCGTGTTTCGTGGTTTTATTCAGTTCCAAGAAGTTTGCCCGCACCCGATCTTTCCATCACAAGTCAAATATGAGAAAGAATTAGGTCAAATCTAAGATACGTACATGTGGGCCGTCGATCGAAGGGCGGACATCGAAGGGATAAGAGAGAGGTGAAGGAGAAATAAAAAAGAGGGCGTTCTACCCACTTCTGTCAAACTTGATCTTGACGAAAAGAAGTGCAGAAGCAGCAAAGTGAAAGAGTCGCCATCGCAGTCACTGGCAATCTAAAGCACCGTCGCTTCTTCGAACTTGGAGATAAATTCCTTTCCTTCGTCAGTAGCAAGGAAAGCATCGGCAGCTTCTTTCGAGCCAAAGATGCCTTTGAGAATCTGAGGGAAAGTGGTTCAAGAAAAAAAAATGAGTGGGAAAGAAAGGATAGTATGGCGGGAGGGAGAAGCGAGCGAGTGCACCATTCGTTAGCGACGAAAGAGGTAGTGGAGGAAACCTTTACGGGTCACTCACCGCCCCTCCCGTCAGACCGATCATAGCTGCGGCATTGAGTCTCTTCTCTGGAGTAGGCTCTTGCATCTGAGGAGAGAAAGAGGGCGGAGAGAAGGTGGTGAGAATAGAAATTTCTTGAGAAGAATCAGGGGGAACACCGAACACTCACCAAATCGCTGTATTGATGGTTGAGCTCTTCAGCCTCTTTGAACCATCCATTCAAATGCAATCCGTTGTAAGCGGCGGTAAGAGCGAAGGCAGTTGCCCCGACACCTTATTTTTCGAGGATAAGAGAAGGGAGGTAGCACATCAGATCATGAGAATAGCGAACCTTTTTGCCTTCTATCAGATGAGCTCGTTTGGAAACTTTTCTATTCACCAGCGGGGGTAATTCTGAATCCTCTTTCGACGATCTCTTGATGTTTCTGGTGTCCGTCTTCCTGCTCGAGCTCTTCAGCTTCTTTATCGAAATAACCTTCTGCTTTTAATAGTGCGTAAATGTATCCGGCAGTTCCTATCGAAGCTGCAAAGCCTGTTTTTTTTTGGAGGAAAGAAGGGCGAAGTTACGTGAGAGAAAGTGAAAATTCTTGCCTCTTGTCAGAGAAGCTCATTTGGAAAAACTCACCAGCTGGGCTAGCTTTAAGCCCTCTGTCGACGACCTTTTGAGGCTTCTTCTGTTCATGAGAAGAGAGTGATAGAGATGAAAAAGTCAGAAGATAAACCAAGTGAGAGAAACGAAGTTCTTCGGCGTTGTTGACTCACGACCTGGATTGGAACAGAAGAGACCAAGCAGACGAACCCTAAACAAATGGCCACCTTAGAAAATTGCATTGTTTGAAGTGATATGGAAGAAGAAGACTTGAGGTTCCGGGAAAGAAAAAAGGAAAAGAAAGGGAAAAAAGGAGGCTTTGAAGAGGCCTGAGAAGAAGTGGTAAGAAAGAGAAGTAGATCGAAGTTGAAGAAAGGTTGGGGAGAAACTGTTTCGTGAAAGTTCGATGTGTCCTTTTGTAGATATGTTTGAATTGAAGGTTCCCGCATCCCTTATTTTGGCACGTGTCCACCGCTGCGCCCGTTCTCCCTTCAATACAGTTCTGCTCCGGAATGGATTTTCTATTCTTCTCAGTCAAAGGAGGTCTGTATGTTTATGTAGAAGCCCTCCATAAGCAATCTCGACCCGTCAAACCCTCAACCCTGACTTTCCCATTCCACGTTCAATTCGTTACCAGCGACACAAAAGGGACGAAAGAGTATCGTTCTTCTTTGTATTCATTTTGATGCTATATGAGTTCCAAGGATTACAGAAATTGCAGCAATGATTAAACCACCAGAGATGAGAGCTACCAAAGATACTGGTCAGCCGGTCAGGTCGAAGAAAGGAAAAAAGCAGAGAAACGCCGTTAGGAAAGGGAACGCTCGAAGGGAATGATCCGACTTACTTTCTATCCTGCTAGGGGGAAAGTATCCTCTTATCAAAGTGTTCTGCACTTTGTAGAATCGAAACGTTCCTGGTGAACATGATTTCGAAGAGCAGAAGAAAGGGGAAGTTTCAGTCGAAGTTGTTGGTATAGCTTTAGCCAGGTTTTCGAAAGCTCTTTGGAACTTACCGAATAGTAGAACTATGATACCTAAAGCGATGAAAGCTCCTCCTATCGGTTTACCTCTGAGGGAGAGGGAGAGCGATGGTGGGGAGCGAGGTGGGAATTGAGTGAGATTCGAGAGCACTTCTCTAACAAGACCTCCGATGCTACCTTGTTACTGACAGTTTTTCAATACTCTGTAATCTTCTGGAATAAGGCGAATTTGGATCCAAGGCACCATTTGAGAAGGGTTCTACAGCTTGAAGATAGAGTGAACTCGGTTGGGGTTGATCTGAATCTTCGTCTGAAAGGTCATTGTCGATAAGTTCTGGAATCTTGAAAAGCTGAGTAATAGCTCTTTCAGAGTGTCGATAGAGAGTAACGGATCAGTGATGAGACTCATTCATTGGTTTTGGTCGAAGAGGTTGTAGAGTGAAGGCTACTCACACACCGAGAGAGACGCAAGAGAGACTTGTTCTGAGCCATGCTAAGAAAGTTCTTTCTGAAGCCAGATGATCTCTAGCCACTGATCCCTGTAAGAGAAGAGAAGAGAGGCAAGAGAGAACGAGTCAGAGAGATCCGAACCAACTCAATCAGATCGGAGAGTAGCAACGAGGGAGGGCTGGCTGATGGCTCTTTCTGATGAAGTTGGCTTCATGTACATATGGTAAACTTACTTTATTTTCCAATTCTTGTGCTAGAATTGGCATTTCTAGATGTGTATGAGGTGGGTCAGGAGTCGACTCCAACTCTATAGCCTACGCCCCTTTCTTATCGGTTCCATCTTACATCTCACATCTTACCGTCTCACCTTTCACCCAGAAAGTAAGATTCAACTCCAGAACTTGATTCAAGCCGTTCAACAGTAGCTCAACCTTTCCCAGCACCAAGTGGAAGCTCAACCCTCAATCGAAAGCCAAGCAGAGGAGGGAGTTGGTGAGAGCAACCGACTATCGTTTAGAATGAGCTCTTCAAAGGCTTTCCCTTATTTAGCGGTCGCAAACCTAAAGTACAAGAGTCCTCATAAGCAGGTGAGTTCACACAGCGGGTATTATAGGATTTGGTGCGGACTTGAGTGATGGGGGGCCAAAGATAGATAGAGCGAAGCACAGCATCAGCATAGTGCATCTATTCGCAGATTCTGCCTTCATTCCTGGTTCGCTTTTGAATTGGAAAGTCAATTGATTCTTTCCCTGAACCTATCACGATCCTCGGAACTGACCTTGTCTTTCCTCCTCCAGGATCTCACCTTCACCAAAGGAGAGAAGATCAGAGTAGTCTCTCTAGCTCCAAAGGATGAAGCAGAAGAAGAAGATGATGACGATGATGAATGGTTCATTGGAGAATCTCTAGATGGTTCAAGGAAAGGCACCTTTCCTGGAGGTTTCGTTACCATCTCAGATGAGGTGGAATTGGAGGAACAAGAGCAGCCTGAAACTGCCGATGCTGCTGTAGTCATCCCAGTGACCTCAGAGGCGATCAAATCTGCAAAGGATGAAGTCGAAGAGGAACAAGCTCAAAAGGAGGTTTCAGGGAATCAAGTAGATGGAGCTATTGCTCCTCCAACCTCTCAACAAGATGTGGAGACTCCAGCAACTACTCAGGAGAAGACTGGATTCGGAGCTCCACTTCCTGTTAGACCTAAATCAGATGATGAGGATGAATATATGGAGATGGAGAAGGGCAAAGAATCAATGAAAGAGACTTCGAAACTTGTTGAGCCCTCCCAACCTGCTCCTCCTCAAGCTGCTCAATCCGTAACCTCCCCAGTAATCCCAGCCGCAACCTCAACCCCTTCAGCAGCACCATCTCGTTCAGCTACTTTATCTCCACCTCCTCAGGTCTCTTCAAAGCCAGTCGCTCCTTCCAAACCGAACTCTCTAAAGGATAGAATTGCCGCTTTCAACAAACCAGCCGAAGCAGGAGGAGGACCACCACCTCTACCAAAGAGCAAACCCGGTGGATGGAAGAGACCAGCACCAGCTCCAGGTGCTCCTAAACCTCTACTTCCAGGATCGAAACCAGTCACTTCTCCTACTCCTCCTCACGCTTCTTTAGCTGCGACCGCCCCAGCTGTCAGTCAACCTCCTGCTTTAGAACCTCTCAACACCTCTACCGAAGAGACTCCAAAAGACGGAGTGACCTCAAGTGGAAGCGGATTCAGCGCTGCAGATGCTAAGAGCTCCATCAAGATGTCTCTGAAGGAACGCATGGCCGCTCTTCAACGTGGAGATCCAGCTCCAGGAACTGGTTCTGGTGACGATTCAGCTGAACCTAGAAGTCCCCCAACAGTTCCTGGAAGAATTGCTCGAGAGAAGAGGGACGTGGCCATGACTGGAATGGGTCTCGGAGCAGGAGAAGCAGGTCTAGCTAGGAGCCTCTCAAATGCCAGCGCTGGAGGAGGACCAGAAGAGACCCCTTCCAAACTATCGATGGATCTGGAGTCTTCTCGACCTACAGACGACGCCCCAACCTCAACCTCCGAAACTAAGGAGGAATCTCCAGATTCGAAGGTGGAACTTTCTCAGGAGGATGAGGGAGCTGTGGCATCTCAACTAGATCAAGAAGTAGGAGAACAACCTGAGCTCACCGAGGAAGAACAAGAGACTGCTCGTAGAGCTGCTATAGCTGAACGCCTGGCTAAGCTCGGTGGTAGAAGAATGGGTGGAGGTCCTCTCTTTGGTGGCCCACCTCCAATCAAGCCTAAACCACAAGCTCAAGCTAGTATGGACACTGTTGGATCTGCTGAATCTTCGGCTTCCATCGACGCACCTGCTATGCCGATTCCTTCAGCTTCTGAAGAGACTGCAGGTGAGATGGCAGATTCGAACAAGCCAGCTACTCTGGCTGTTCCGAGAAGAGCTGGTCCACCTCGCAGGAAGAAGAGCTCCGCTACCCCTCCAATCGTCTCTCCTCAAGCTGAAACAACTTCTCCTCAAGAAGAAGTTCCATCTGAGCAAGTGGAAGATGTTCAAGTCGGAGATTCGGCTCTCGTGGCTCCAGTGGGAGATGAGGAAACTCTTTTGAACGAAGAAGAGGCTGAGCAACATCGAGCCTCTCAAGATGAGACAGAATTGGAACCAGTCGCTGATGCTGCGAAAGAGCCCGCTGCAGCTGAAATTGCTTCGCCAACTCAAGAGGAAGGGACGGATGAAGAAGAGAATGAGGAAGACACTGAAGCTCCTGCCGCAATTCCTCCCAGGCCGACTTCCATTCCTCCGAGACCTCCTAGCACTGGTAGCCTGCCAAGCAGACCTGGAAGTGTGCGTCCACCAGTCCCTCGTTCGACTCTTCCACTCCTACCAGCGGATACAGAGGAAGGAGATGACGACCTCTCCAATCAAGAAGCTGCGAGCCTGATCGCCACTTCAACTTCACCTGCTCCTCAACGTCAGCTCCCAACTCCAACACCTGCTGGAAGACCTCCCATTCCCAAAAGTCCGCCCCCTCCTTCAATTGGTGAAGATCGAGATGAAGATTTGGGTGGGCGTGCAAGACAACCTTCTCTCGGAACTGCTGCCTCGATGGCGAGTGGTGCAATCACAGCTCCTCCAGCTCTAGCAGCTCCAAGAGCCATCCACGCTGTACCCACAAAAGACTTCGAAGAGGAAGTGGAACACGCTCCGGAAGATCAAGTTGAAGGAGATCTAGAGCCGCAGATCCAAGGTCAAGCCGAATCTCAGCCAGAAGCAGAAGAAGAGGAAGAAGCGCCTGAGTTAACGGAAGAAGAGCAAGAAACGCAGAGACGTCAAGCCATCGCACGAAGAATGGCAGCTCTCTCTGGAGGTCAAAGGATGGCAGGAATGCCTGGAATGCAGGCTTTCGGGGCTCCTATGCCTGTCAAGAAAAAGACTGCTCCAGTTCCAGTAGAAACAGACGACTCTCCAGAAGGAGCTGAGCGTGAGGCTGCCGAGGTCGGAATTCCTGCTTCTCAGAGGGTTTCGAGCCCTCCTCCAACATCTCCTCCTGCTGCTGCTGCTCCCACCGAATCGCTCGGCAAGCGAGCCTCTATGCAAAGCGTTCGTTCAATCGCAAGCCCTCCTCCTTTACCTCCTGGTAGAAGATCTCAAGCCAGCGAGGATGATCGACCCGGTGATGCGGAAAGCCTTTCTAGAAGAGCTTCCTTCAGACCTCCCATTCCAAAGAGTAGAGAGCCATCTACTGCTTCTAACTTGGTGTCGGAGGGAATAGATGAAGAGGAAGACCAAGGAGCCAGGGTTTCCGAGATTCAGACTTCAAGAGATGGGGGAGGAGGAGAAGATGAAGATGAGAATGCTTACGCTACAGCTATAGCGAATCAGTTCACTCCTACAGAAGAACTTCTTCCTCAGAGTCCTCCTGCTTTGCCTACCAGTCGAGTAGCTGCTTCCAGAGCTTCCGTCGATCGTTCACTTCCGCCGACACCTCTTGCCAATCAACAACCTCCAACTTCCGGCAACAATCTACTGCAATCTGACCTTCAAGCTCCTATCAGCTCCAACTTTTCACAAAAGAGTGCGTCCTCCAGAGACCTGGATCTAATGCCCAGTTCCAAATGGTGGAGACAAGGACTCAACCCATTGAGACTTCCACCAACCATCAGTGCCAGACCCGATTCAATCTGCTATGTGGATACAGCTACACAAACGAAGAGAGGAAGAACTACGCATACGGCAGAGATTCACGTCCTTTTCGAGGACCTATCTCAGACCGTCGTCGAATTGAGCTTCGAAGATGACGATGCAGAAGAGAGAGCAACTGTCTTGAACCAAAGGCATTACTTCCCACCTTCTAAGCCGACTTCCGAGCAGCTCTCAAAATGGTCAGGCTCGATAGGCTCTCTAGTTGGTGAGTGAGGGAAAAGATCATAGGTAGTTTGTTGTTGGGGGGGGGGTGGATGCTGTGGTTCCAGACCTGAACTAATCTCACCTCCTCCCTCTTTCTCTATTCTACTCCTACCCTTTTTACCCTTTATTCTTCAGCCAAAGCTGCCTTGTCGTGCTCAGGAAAACAAGCGAGTCCTCTTGGAGACGGAACTCCACGCTCATTTGTGGTCTCATTGCTCACTCAAGTCAAATCAGCTCTTCCTCCGATCGGACAGACCTTCGGAGCAGTACTCCTAGTCAGAGTAGGACCAACGATCATGGAACAGATCCAAGAGGAAATCAAGCCAGGTGACATAGTCGCTTGCTTTAATTCAGATTTTAAAGGCAAGAAAGGATTAACGCCTTATCACCTGACTCTTGGATCCAAAATGGAGCCGACGCTCGCTGTTGTCATCGAAAACGAGGCGAAGAAGAACAAGTTGAAGTGTGTCTTGCAGTCTACTCAAGAGGGTGGAAAGGTTAAAGGTCCAGAGGAGGTTAGCCTTAGGATGGACGATCTCAAGAGGTGAGTTTGAATCGAAGAGGGGCTTGCTCATTTCTATTCTGTTCGCATGCTCCCAACTTTCATCTCACTCCTCTCATCTTCTCCTTTCTGTCTTTGTCTCTTCTCTTCCCCGTTTCTGATTTCGAAGTGGAGTACTCAAAATCTTCAGGCCAATTCCCAGTCAAGGTTACTTGGAGGATTGGTAGAAATGAGTAGGGATGATAAGGAAATGTTACCGTTTGGATGATTTCAATACCTGCGAACAAATAAAGACTGCAACAACAGCAAAATGAGATTCAGTTTTCTGCGTGATGAACTTAACACCAACGGTTGGCAACGATAGTCCCACTTCTCTTTCCACATCGCCCATCCAAAACCAACCGTAACATCTTTGGAAAGTACGTTCTTCGTCAACGTATGGCAGACAGAGAGTCTCTTTACGAGGTAGATCCCTCAATGAGAAAAACCGCTATCCCTGTGGGAGGAGCGGCTTGATCTTCTTGATCCAGACTCGTGTCCCGTCCCGTCCTTTGTCAAATTTGTATTCTGACGTTTAGCAAAACAACGATGATAGCTCGCTCAAATTTGTAAGTCCATCTCTCATTCGGATGAAAAGATTGCTTCCGATTTGATTGGCCAGAGATCTTCACCGACGCTTGCAAACTGATAGACTAGTCGACTGCATCGCAAATCTTACAAAGTAGATTCTCTATCGCGCACTTCTCTCTTGGAAACAGAGAAAGTTCGAGTGTTCTGATCTCCAATCAAAGGGTGGAATGGAGAAGAAGCCAGATTGGACTATGAAGATTGAAAATTGTGAAAGGCGTTCCTCTTTCTCTCGTCTCTCTTCTCCATCCTCTTTTCTCCTCTCTTCTTAACTCTCTTGGCTCTCTAACTCTCTTTTCATATTCAAACCACAACACCTTAACCTCCAACTACGTTCCGTCCCACTTCGAATCGCATTCTATCCTCATTCCATCCACCTGATTCGATACAAGTTTCAAGTTCAATGGCCGTGTCACCATATCCTACCTGATTCATCGACTCGATCCAAAGACTCATCTCTCAAAAAAAAAGGCCCCTTGAGATGAGCTTGGTTCTAACTGATGACTCAGTTCTCAGGACTGGGGGATGCTGGGTGAACTTTGGGAACTGGCAATCAGAGGCTTGGGAGGTCAAGATTCGAAGGAAGAATTCTTCAAACATATAAGTACACCTTCTGGCTTTTCAACTTATCAAGATCTGATCTGATCTTCAACTCACCTTATGAACCTTGCCTTATTTCAACCTGGCTCAAACTTGAGGTGGGTGGTGGGAAGAGTCGAGCTCAGGCTTCGAAGTCCAAACGACCGCTACACGAAGCCGATATTCGATAAAAGAGATCTCGGAAAGGTTTTTAAGGGTCCAATTCTTTGGCCAACAACTCGCACGTCTGAATGACGGGATATCATCTTGGAAAACTTCAGCAGGGGAAACCGACTCGCCTCACTCTGCGTCTCCTCTGCCTTTCCGTCTTCGATTTTTTTTTGCTTATGTTCCTTCTTAAAGAAGAGCAGAATTTCCACAGATTTCAAGGTCTTTCCATTCTGGAGGAAACGAGCGCCGCTCTGAGTCACAGACTCGCAGTCGCTCAGTTCAGAAAGGAGAAAGGATGAGAGACCTAGAGTCAAGCAGGAAGGCGAAGTAGACGGACGAAGACCTATTGGCTAGCTATGATGGGACTGAAGATGTGAGTGTCATACAATAGCGTCGTTGAAAATGGAGATAAGCAGGTTGGAGATAAGAGGTGGACAGATGGTGGATGGAAGCCTCTGTCAGGTTACGTGCCCTGACTCTCTTTAGAATCAAGGGGGAGTGATTTATATTTCTCTTCTACTCTAGAATAATGTTTGAGGTAGAGCGACCTCAACTCGAACGAAGCAGGAGACAGATGGACAACCTCTAGCACATACTTCCCTCATCCTCTAGCCTGGACATCGAAGACTTGATTTCGGTTGATATTCAGTGTTTCAGAAATTCCTGAAAGCCAAGTTTCCCGGAACTTAACTGACCTCCTTGCTGAACCATCCTCATCCAAACTTACTTCGGTCACGTCTCTCTCATACTCGTCTGACAACTAGCTTACCTTTGTCTCCTTTCGAAAATCATTATACCAAACGTCTTACGTCTTGTTTGATTCCAGTTCCAAGAATTGCGTCAGAAGATGTAAACAGAACTATCGAAGGTACACATAGGAAACAACATAAAGATAGAAGATGAAGGGAAGGGAGCAGTATAGGTCGACGATTAGTGAAAGTCAAGCGAATGATGAAAACATCCATGAAAGCAACAACGCAAGCAACTAAGATAGAGAATACAAGAAAAGGGTAAATTGAGAAGAATGAGTGGGGCGACATTGGAAGTTCTGTGGAGTTAGTTCCTTTTGAAAAGATCTGAATAAAAAATGAAGTGTTTAAGGAGGCTATTTACAGAGTTCTTGTTCTGCTTAAGGTTTGATCTCTGAGTTTGAAGAAGGAAGATTGAAGTTCGGCGGATTGAATCATAGCAGAGATGAGTGAGAGAGAGTGGGGGAAGTTAAAGACTCTATGCCTTCCTCCGGCTGATTGGTGAATCCATCCTCAGGACTAGCATTCAGACCGAGACGGGTTCGTTCGAATTCGTCGACCCCAGGGGTTGAAGAAGGAGATGAGTTTTCACCCTTGGAATTCGAGTTATATCCACCACCCAACGAATTAGCGCTGCTAATGCTTCCGCTTCTGTATTGATAGCTGGACGGAGGCGCTTGAGAAGAAGCAGAATCCGGCCTGAAAAGGTCCTGCCAAGCGACAGTTCCAACCCCATTCCCGTTCCTAGGTTTCGTTTGGACAAGGGGCAGCGAAAGGCGTTTGAGCTGTCTCGAGGTCGGACCGATGCTCGCAGCTCCATTGATCTGTCCTGGAGAAGGTGGCATGCCTCCGTGACCTCCGTCAGACATCGGATACATTGCTGAAGATAGTCCTGGAGAGATTGCAGGCGCATTGGCTCCGCCATAATTCAGGAAGGAGGGAGTGTTGCGTTTGTTCTGCTGGACGGCTGCTTGTGTTTTGCGAAGTTCGTCTCGAAGCTGCTTGTAAGCGGTTCTGATTTGATTCTCTCGAGCTCTCTGGTCTGAAAGCGTGGTGAGCAGCTCTTTGCGCTCGGCAGCCGTGAAGATCTAAGAAAGAAGGGAGAAACAAAGAAGAGGTGTCAGGGCTTACTCTGACCGCAACAAATTCCGGAACTCAATCTCTTCTGTACTCACCTTGTCAGAGCGATCAGAGCTCGAACTCGTTCTACCCGCTTGGTCCCAAGGCGAGGTGTCGTGAGGATTGAGAGCACCAGGCGAGCCTCCAGATGAAGTCGCGTCAGCCTGTGGCTTGTTCAACTTTTCCAGCTCTTCTTCCTTGGCTTGTAGCTTGGCCAAAAGCTCAGAGTTATCCGATTCCAGCTTCTCGTGCATTTCTCTCATCGCCTCCAGCTCCTCGGCATCGTTGGCATGAGCGGCCTTGATGTTGGCTGCTTCCTCTCGAATCCCAGCGAATTCTTGCGTCTTGGAATCGATCACCAATTGCAGGTCCGATTTCTCATTCTCATGCGCTCGTTTGAGGGCTTCCTTTTGTTCGAACAGCTCGTTCAAACGAGCTTGATGCAGAGAGTTCATTTGAGAGAGCTTCTGCTCGAAGCCGCTCTTTTCCTTCGCAAGAGCTTCTAGATTCGTCTCCATCTCCTTGCTTCTTGACGAAGTTCTACCTGAAGTTGAGGAGCCTTCACTTCCTCGTTCTGCTAGTTCAGAAAAGGCTTTCTGGAGTTGCTGAGTGAGATTGGTGACTTGGAGCTGTCTAGTTTCTATTTCGGTATGGAGCTTGGCTTTCTCTTCGATCTGAGCAGTGATTTGCTCCTCGAGTTCCGTAACGTGTTCTGCGAAGTCTTCCAAGTCGCTCTCGTGAGAGACTTTCAGCTCTTCTGAGTCCTTCTCCACCTTCTTTCTGTGATCTTGCAGTGCTTGGTCGTGTTTCGAATGGATTTGCTTGACTTCTTCGGAGTGTTTGGAAAGGAGGTCTTTGAGAGCCCTCTCGTGAGACTCGGAGAGAGTCTGCTTCTCAGATTCCAATCTAGCGACCTCGCTCTTCGTCATCTCGTCGGCAGAGTCGATGTTTCCTCGGGTAGCCTGTTGCTCTTTGAGAGCTTCCTCGTGCTTCTTCTCGAGGTCGATGACCTTCTGCTTCTCCATGTTCAAAAGCTCGAGGAATCTGTCTTTCTTTGTTTCCTCCTCCTTGATCGAAGCCTTGGCTCTGAGAGTCTCGGCCCTAGCAGCCACTCCCTCTCCGTGAGCCTTCTCCAGGTCTCCTGTGAGCTTCTCTGCGTTCGTCTTGTGAGTCGAAGCAGTGGTCTCTACTTGAACCAGAGCATCCTTGAGATCATCGATCTCATCCAAGAACTGGTCCCTTTCGAGCTCATGAGTCTCTAGCATGTAGTCCATCACGGCTCTCTGCTGTTCCAAAAGATCCAGAAGCTGAGAGATCTCTGATGAGCTCATGCGAAGCTTTTCTGACATGGATTGAAGGTACCTTCCTAGACCTTCTCCGTCGCCGAGACCTTCGAGTGGAGTAGTCTCCCGCACGACTCGTTCAAGGGCTCGTTTTTCAGCTTGCAGTTGCTTGAAAGCTTTGACGGTCTCTGTTAGATGGAAGCAGAGAAGTGGGAGCAGAACGTCAGCTCAGGTCGTAAGAACAAATCTCTTTCTCTCTCTCTCTCTCCTCGATTGTTGCTCCCTTCCATCTTCATCAACTCCACCCGAACTCACCTCCGAAGGCTCCAGTAAATCTGCTTTCGGTCCTCTTGAGAGTGAGAGGATCCAAGCTCTGAGTGCTCCCAGCTTTGGTCCTATCTTCTTCCATCTCAAGTCTTCTGTTACTCATAAGAGAAGCGGCGCTCGATCTCCTTCTGACCATAGGAGGTCTACCAATTGTACCAGAAGTGGCAACTGTCGAAGCCGTTGAAGTCAGAGGAGAGGCGATCACAGTGTCCGATGTGAGATCATCACGTCCATCGTCTAGAGCGGAATCCGTCGAGTTGGGTGGAAGATCAAGTGTCCCCGCGACCGGAGTAGAGCCTTGACTAGTGTCCGTATTCGAGGCAGAGGAGATAGGCCAAGATCCTTGTTGGGCGAAGGTAGACTTCCTCTTGTCAGACTTCTCTCCCCTCAGAGGACCCTTCTCGGTAGAAGAGGCCGAGTTCGAGACTTCCTTCGAAGAAGAAAGGGTTCCGGTAGAGGAAGCTCGAGCCCAAGAGTGAATGATTGGTCTCTTCGGACCTGGAACTTGTCCGACAGTGACTCCATCTCCTTCTGCCGACTCGGATCCATTCAGCCTCTGACTGACGATTCTGGAATTGCCCAGATTCTCCAGGCTTGCTCTGGGAGGTTTGATGACATCAGAGTCGTTGGAGGTGGGGCTGACGGCGACAGAACTGGCGCTTGGGTTACGATTGAAGTCTCGAGAGTTGACTCTAGTGACAGTCGCCCTTCCTACAGGGACTGCGCTAGAGGGAGGATGAGAAGAAGAAGAGTTGGAAGAAGTGCTACTCTTCTCTCTGTTTCCGTCCAGGGATTGTCGGACCGGAGCGTGAGTCAAAGTCTTGAGGACAGCGACTTCAGCCTCCTCAGGAACATCGTCGTCGTCAGAGTCCTCATCTTCAGATCCGCTTCTTGAATCCAGCAGTGGATTGCCTCCAGCTACACTGCTGTCTAGACTGTCTCTACCTCCCGTAAGCCCAACCATGGCGTTTCCAATGTCTGTTGCTGTCTGACCTGCTCCTGCGGGAAGAGCTGGTGACACCAAAGCCATTTCTCTTCTCTTGCTCTTCTCGTTGAAAGACGGAGGGGTTTCGACGGCCTTCAAAACAGCTTGAGCGTGAGTGGCAGCAGCGTTGGTAGCTGCTTGACTCCTCAAAGCTGCAGCTGCACCTTGCGATTGAGATCTTGAGTGGACCTTGGTAGACGACTCAGCTGTGGCTGTGATGGGAGAATGAACAGCTCCTGCGCTCGATCTTCTAGGACTTCCCTCCTTGCCACTTTGGTTGATTCCGTCGCCGCTGCTGTTTGGGTTGAAGTTGATGCTGCTGAACTGGTCTGTAGGAGAAGAGTTGGCGGGACTCGTCGTCCCTGGACCTCCGATTCCTTTCGTCTGCCTGAGACTTGGAGTCAAAGGAAGAGGCGGCAGCGGTTCCGCAGGCGGGTTGGTACGAGGCGGGTGATTAGTTCTTGATTTTGGTGAAGAGATGGAAGAGAGCGAACGCGAAGGCGTGATTGCAGGAGATGGAGTAGTAGAGTTGATTGGCGAGCTGTTGGAAGGAGAAAGCTTCAGAGCAGCAGGTCTAGCTTTTCTACGTGAAGGAGAAGATCCTCCAGGAGAGCTGGAGCTGCTGGTGAAAGGTGTTCCCGAGGAAGAGGAAGGAGAAAGAGCACTTCGATCCGTCGAGCTCTCGGTAGCAGAAGTTCCAGTAGAAGTTGTGACCGTGTGAGGGTTTCCAAGGACAACTGGACTTCCGAGTCCTAGACCGATGGGAGATGAGACAGGATGCTGCTGAACAGAGGGACTGAAGCTCGTCTTTGCGGTTCCGAAGCTGCCATGAGAGCCTCCGCTAGTTCCAGTCGCGGGTCTATCTGATGCCTCGCTCGATTGAGCTTGACCACCCACGATGGGAGAAGATAGGACAGCGATTGCATTTGCTGCAGTGGCGGCAGCGAGGGCAGGGGACGAGGCGGAAGAGAAAGCGCTCGAAGTAGAGGGGCTCTTGCTTCCAGGCCCACCCAGCCCTAGTCCTAGTCCGACTGCTCCTACACCTGAAAGCATTTGATGCGGTCTGTCGTCCGTCGACCTGGATCCTTTCGTTGGACTGGAAATTGCTGTCTTGGCTGAAAGAGACGTCTGACCTTGAGGAATCGAGTTGGACCTAACCAGAGTTGCCCCCTGAGGACTCGAGTGAATCTTAGTTGCGGTCATCAACTGAACTCCAGATCCGTTTCCTCCTTCGGTGTCTCCCAGGTCTTCGTAGTCATGCATTTCCGTATCCGCTATAGAAACGGTGTCCGGATCGGGAGAGTGAGATACGCTCGGGTTCGGATACGAGTCGAGTAGTCGAGTCGTTGCTTGAGAGTCGCGAATCGAAGCTTGAGGATGATTTGAGGAGTCGGCTGAGTTTGAAGAAGAAGTTGAAGGATTCGAGGAATGTACCAAGGTTGGTGTCTTGCTCCTTTCCTTCTCGCTTTCGTTTCCGCTCTCGTCCGCTGGGACTCTAGGAGTAGATCCAGTCTCAGGACCTCCAATGATGATGTCTCCTATTCCATCTCCCTCCTTTCCTTCGTCTTCTCCCCAGTCCATTGCTCGAACTACTCCATTGTAGTCGTCCCAGCCTGTAGCAGAGTACTTGGAGATAGAGCTAGCTGTACTGACAGGCCTTTCTCGACTTTGGACTGGTCCAACCTCCTCGGATTGATCTTGATGATTGGACTGCGCTCTTAAAGGAGAAGATGGCAAAGTAGTCGTAGGAGAAGATACGTTCTTGGGTAGAGTTGCCAAAGGAGCTCTTGGAGTAGAGGCCTCGCTGCTTTGAGAGACTGATTCTCTCCCAGAGTTCGAAGGGCTGAGCCCACCAGCATCATCACTTGGATGGCTCCCGGATCCAGCTGGAGCTATCGTGGTAGATGAATCCATGCTATCATCGTTACTCCCCTGCAGCTCACCGCGCCCATTAGCTGCCATCGACCTAGCCTGTTCCTCCTCCTTTTCCCTCATGGCTCTGGCTCTCTCCTGTAGAGCTTGAGCGATTCCAGCAGCAGTTGGTTTGTTGGCACTATTCATCCATGGTAGATTGGAAGGAGTTCCTGGAGAGCTTGTGGACGGAGAAGCTGAGGCTGAAGTCTTTCTGGCTGGGATATTAGGAGATAGAACTCGTCTTGGCTTGGAGGAAAGAGAACTTGAAGAAATGGAGGAAGAGGAGGAAGATTCTCTTGAATGAACTGATCTGAAGTTTGAATTTGAAGTTGTAGGAGATGATTCCGATTGATTAGTTGCGGGTGTTGGTTGTGCTGTTGAAGTCATTGTGGAAGATGATTGAGATTGGATGTGAAACCTCTCTGTGGGAGAGTGCCGAGTGCTTTCGTCTAAATCAAGTTCACCGCTTTGGATTGAATTAGTGTTGATAGCCTTGAATGAAGTAGAGACTAAAAGAAGGCGAGAGGGATCCTGGCAGAAGGAAGAAGAGAAATTATCAGCCTCGCAGACACAGTAGGTGAGCGGTGGCAGAAACAGCCAGCAATGGAACCGAATACTTAGATACGGGAGAAGAACGGATCCTTTGAACAAATTTAGATCAGTCTTTGTCGCTACCAAATGAACTGATCATACTGTATGAGGAAGAAAGGTGGTCCTCCGCTTGGTATGGTTTGGCCCGAACCTCTTTCTGTCCTCTCCTTTCTCATCCAACCTCTATTCAATTCTCCGTCTACCGAATCAAAAAGATCTACTCACCGATCTATTTCATCCAAAAGAGTTCCTTGGTATATTTGACGGACGACGTTGCTTGGATGTGATGGTGCGTTGGAGATCTCAACGCTATAAAGTCCAGCCTCTGAAATGGGCGAGGCCATGAGGATCACAACGGTTTCACCATTCTCACACAAAAGAATCTCAAAATGTCAAATTGGAGTCTCAGAAACAATGTCGATAGATACAAGCGCTAAGGAAAAAAAGAAAGAGAGAGAGAGAGAGTGAACAACTAGATCCAAGTAGGCTTTTTCTCACCGCCACGTCGCCACCTCTCAATACCTGCCCCTGTGTACATACAAGTACATACATCTATACGAACTGGAGGATAGAATGGAGAATGGGATGAAGTGCAGAGAAGTCATCAGAGTTTGGCAAACACCAACCTCTTCTCCAAATCTTGACTTGAAGATTGAGAACCATTCAAAGTCTTCTCCGAAAGTTCTCTTAGCTCAATCATAGTCTGATAAAGCATGCCTTCGGTTCCCAAAACCCATCTACGAGCCGCCTCCAACTCAACCTCAACATCTCCAGTCTGTTGATCTTCTTTTGGTAGAAGCTTAGAATCACAAGTTTGAGTCCAGTGAGCTTGTTCCAATAGACCAACTCCAGAAACGGTGATTCCGATCAAGTCCAACAAGGCACGAGCAGAACGTCCATCTTTCAGGAGTGTCAATCCTTTTTCTCCTTTGAAGATGGAATCGATTTCTTGGATGGAGCTCTTCAGGGTTGAGATAGTCTCCTTAGCTTTTTCTCCTAAAGAACTTGAGATTTTGTCCAATTCTTCCAGTTGATCTTGACAAAACTCTTGTAAAGCTTTACCTTTGGTCTGGAGAAGGACTCTAGCTACGTCTAGACTGAGAATGGTTGGCGTTCTTTGAATAGGAGAGGGGAAGAGAGAAGATTAGAGAGGGTGAAGGAACGTGGACAGGTCTGACAGACTTACCCCTCCCAGATTCTTTCAACCATTCCATCTCGAAGTATAGTCCCCAAAGGATTTTCGGACATCATTCCCTGACCACCACAAGCCTCGATGCAAGCACCATAGCACTCGGTGGCTCTGCTGGCCGCGCTGTTGATGAGAAAAGTGAGATGGGAGAAACAGAGACGGAATACGATCAGTTCTCAAAATTAAAAGAAGGGCTCCTTATGATGCGGAGCTACTTTCTCTCTGACTCACAATCCTTTTGCTACAGGGGTCAACAACCTGAGTCTAGTAGCCTCTCTGGAAGTAATCTGTCCGGCTTCTGACTTGCCCAGTAGTATGAAAGACAGAAAGAGTATCTGTAAGATCGCTCTATGTGTGACATTAACCCTAGCTAATCTAGAGGCATGAAGAGGTAAGTCCTTGAGCAGAGTTCCAGGAGGTGAGACACCAGGAGTTCCAACCCTTCTAGCATTCGCATAAGCAGTAGCAATTTGAAGACTTCTAGAGATTCCAGCCGAGCTACCACTAGCTGAATAAAGTCTGGTCAAGTTCAAGACGCTTGAGATTAGAGAGACTCCTCTACCTTCTTGACCGACCAATTCTCCGACGGCTCCCTTCAACTCCAACTCGACTGTAGGAACCATCTTAGTTCCAAGTTTGTTCTTAAGTCTATGTAGAAGGACTCCATTGAATGGAGTACTAGATAGACCGGCTTTATCTTCTGATTCTTTGAGTTGAGCAGTAATTGAAGCAGGTAAAGAAGGTCGATTGATTTTGTGGAGTGGGACGATAAAGGCTGAGAGACCTCTAGAACCTGGACTGTCGTTGGTTCTTGCTAGGGCCAGAGCCACTTGACCATCAGCTGCAGATGCGAACCATTTGAATCCAGAGATCAGGTACTTAAAGGAGAAAGCACCGTCAGCTTCTGGTTCAAAAGAGAGACTCGCTCGAAGCCTCAACCTCGAAGCTCCAACTCACAGTGTCGCCACCTTTTGGTTTCTCTCCATCTTTCAAAGAAAAGATTCTCTCGGCAGTAGTTTCAGTCATGCTGACATCACTTCCTCCTGGCCGCTCGGTCATCCTGCGACGAGGGAGAGAGAAGAGGGTCGAAACGGGCAAAGAGTCAGTAAGATCGAGCTTCCTGGTAGAAGCCTGACTTTTGCGTGGAAACCAAAATCTATCAAGATGATTCAAAGGAGACTCACCATTGACCAGCCGTCCATCCCAATTTAGGATCGCGACTAAGTAGCTTTGGAAGATAACGTTCCTTTTGCTGTTTGGTTCCAGCCAGCTCCAAGGTTCTAATCAAACCATCTTGCATAGAAGTGGGGCATAGATTAACGTGAGAGTCTTGACTATAGAGATAAAGTCTAGAGAGTTGATAGAATCTAGAATGAGAACCTAACTGATCCCTACCACCAGCATTTCCATTCTCAGCTTTAAGCCACTTTTCTTGACCTTGAGATGGATAAGCTTCTCCAATTAAACCTTCTTTGAAAGTGAAAGCTGTCATGTCTTTCCAACCTTGATGAGTGATGAGTTTGTCAACCTTTTTACCGAAGAAATCGTATTGAATAAGTTTAGGAGTTGGATCAATGGCTGGATCGTGTAGAAGGACTGAGATAGGTCTGATTTCATCAACAATCTTTGAAGCGAAAGATGATAATCTTTGATTCAGCTCTACAGGAGTCAAAGAGGTAGATTGTGATGGGTAAGTCAAGGCCATTCGGTAGATGCATAGACGAAGAGCCGGATCCTCCTCCCAAGCGCTTTGAAGCTCGAAAGGAGTTAATTGATGTCCTTCTTCTGCTCTCATAGTTAAACGTTTGGTTTGGTTATGATGGAAAGGTGAGTACAGTGGGGAAGAAGGGCAACTTGGACCTTCGTCGCTCTTCAGCTTCAACTTCAGGCTTTGGTCGGGCCGGACCCTTTCAAGGACCCCGGGTTGAACAATCCTTGACTGACTTTCAGCTGTTCACGTGAATTGTAATGAAAGATTATGTGTACATAAAAACTGGAAACCATCAAAGGAAAACCAGAAGAAGCTGGAAAGGACCAAATAAGTACCCTCAAACCCGAAGCATGCCGCATGCCCTTCTCAAAGCAAATCAAACATATCCTTCTTTCCACCTTGATTCTGAGCTTGATTGGAATTCCCTCCAGTCCCACTTCCCCAAACTGAACTTTGGCTTTTATCCTTTGCCATTTGAGCCATAGTCAATTTACCTTTTGGCGCTGAAGTAGTAGAAGAAGCATTTCCAGAAGAAGCAGACCAAAGATCGTCGAATCCTCCCAATCCACCGGAAGATGCATTAGATTTGTTCGTCGTTGAAAGATTCGTAGATGTGGTAGAATTGTTTCTAGAGTTACTAACAGAAGGTCTTGTAGGTTGAAGTGAAGAAGTAGTTGAAGAAATTGAAGTTTGACGATTTGGTTGATTAGGAGTTGAAGTTTCACCTAGAAAGTCAAAGACATCTGAATTAGATTTTGATCGATTTGAATTTGAAGTAGTTGGTGAAATGGCAGTTGGAGTTGAAATTGAAGCAGTTGGAATAGGAGTTGCACCTTGAAAATCATCGAAATCATCTCCAAAGTCATCTTTTGGAACAGAAGAACTTGAATTGTTAACAGGTGCTGAAGAAGGTTCATCATCATCGAAACTGAATAGATCAACGATTTTCTCTTCTTTCTTTGGTGCATCTGGAGGGGTTGCTGAACTTCCGTTACCTCTTCTAGCACCTGAAGTTCCAGTTGCTCTATTAGCAGAACCTGAAGTTGAAGTTCTACCTCCACCTTCCTCAAAGTCTCCAGCATCATATTCATCGAAACTTTCTTGTCTATCTCTTCCACCTCCTCCATAAGAATCTCCTCCACCTCCAGAACCAGAGGCCATTCCAGGATTGTAAGAATCAGATCCAAATCCTCCATACCTTCCTCCTCCACTGCCAGGAACGAAATCAGAATTGGATGTACCTTGATATTTGTTCTTGTTGGCTCTAGCTCTACGACGTTCTTGACGAATTCGATCTACGTCTGACAAAAGTTCTGCGATTTCTTTGGCTCGGTTACGGACTGGAGAGAAGAGAAGAATGAGGGGAAGGAAAAACATCAGAACATATTTTCTTGGAGATCAGGTTCGAAAGAGAATGAGAGAATACAGAAAAGGGACCTCACCATTAATTCCTTGATCTTTAGCAGCTTCATCAATGTAATGGAAATTTCTCAAAATCTTGATGGTAGAGACATGAGATCTTGCGTCATCCACTACTCTCTCAGAACCATGCTTGACTAGGTATTCCAAGAGTTGTAATGCCTAGCAAAAGCGTTATACGGAAAGAGACATTCAAAAGTCAGAATCGGTTCAAGGGTGATTTCTTTTGAAAGTCTCGTTTACTCACCTTGTAAATCTGTCTCCAGTCCCTGGCTTCCTTCTCCATAAATTTCCTGTAAATAGTAGGCATGATCTCATTGAAATCCTGGCTGTGTGAACGAAATGAACGAGAGAGAGATTAGGATCAAAACGAAGAGAAGGTGACACTTAGAAGGGGAGAAATTTACAAGTTGTGAGTTGCATTTGCGATTTCTTGCATTAGAGTAGAAGAAGCACCCCTGGAAGTTCAGTATTTAGCAGAACAAAAGCCAAGGAGTAAAAGGGAGGACAGGGAATTGGTGGGAAGGGAGATTAGACAGGCAAGGTCAGAAAGGAGCTCGGAAGGGAAGGTATGGACCTCTTCGGAATCTCAGATGGGTAACATCCCAGCAGAAGTCTAATGATTTCTCAGCCCGCAGGTTCATAGTCGAGATTCCTAGCACCTCTGGCCTTAACGCCAAGTAGCAGCTGCACGCTGGCACGCTCCCTTCTCCTACCCTTCGGCTCTAGCTGAACATACTCTCCAAAAGAAGACTTCCAGAGGTTGAAGTTACTAACCAAGCATCATTGCTAGTGGCCTCATTGACCTTTGCCTCTATCTCACTGACGTTGAGAGCATAGTTCTTTGCTTGAGTGTAGAGCTGCTTCACATCGTACATCGACAAGTTTGCCAACTTGGATCCACTGTTGATGGCGGGAAGAGTTGAAAGGAAAGATAGGAGAGTTGAGAGTATCGGTTGGAGTGGAGGAAAGAAGGAAGACAAGAGCAAGATCAGAGATCGATCCGATTGGAAGAAAGGTGGAGAGAGAGAGAGAGAGAGAGAGGAGAGATGGTCGACTCCGGAGAGAAAGTCTGATGAGATTGAATTAGCAGAGATTGATGACTTACATATCTTCGAAATCCTATTGAAGTTGGAGGGAGAGGAGATTAGAGAGTTGTAAGGGGGTTGGAGATTGGGATGAATGCAAGCGAATGAGCGAGCTGTCTAAGTCGAACAAGAGTGAACTGAATTGCCTTGGGTTGCCCCTGATCTGAGAAGATAATTCTGTCAAGCTTGATTCTTACCATGGTGAGGTGGAGAGGCTAGGCTTAGGAGTAGAGAGGTACAGGTAGGTAGAGAACGAAGTAGCAACTACTGACTAGCGATAGTTCTATTCGAAGACGTAGATCTTGAACTAAGGTCGATTTGATGAAGTTGAAGGGAGTCAAAGGTTGAAATGGATTCAAGTTGATGAAATTCAGAGGATCAAGCTTGGTGAATGGCGAAGCCAATTGAAGGTGGTGGTTGGGAGGAAAGGAGGAGTATGCGTGGGACGATGAGAACAGCCTTGGAAACCTTCTCAGTCGATAATCAGATTTGAATGCAGCTGTGATTCCAGAATTGAAATGGTAGAGAATTTATCTACATTCTGGCAACAATTTAAAATCGATAAAAGCATAAAAGCAGCGCTTAATGATGACAACTATCGAGGCTCGTATTGGTTGTCGAGCAGTTGAGCGTTCTTCCTTCCTCCCCTCACCTATCCCTAATCCTATTACCTCTCCCTTTAGGCCCTTCCTCTTTCTTCTACCTCCAACCTTCTGGGATCTAAGTTGCACCTTTCTAATTTTCATCAAAAGCTCTCCACTTTCTCCCAAGCAACGATGCCAGCCACTGGAGTTTCATCTGCACTTCGTGCTTCTCTTTCAAGAGGAATTCGTCCAAACCTAGTCACTCCAAGGTCAACTCTTCCAAGAACTTTGGCTACAACCGTTAATCGTCATGTAAGTTTCCTGATCCTTTCCTTGTCTTGAAACCTTGAGAGCTTTTGCCTCTCTCTGTTCCTAGTTCCATCTCTGCTTTCTTCAGCCTGACTCAAACCCAATCTTTCCTTCTTCCTTTCTTCCTCCTCAGCCACTAACTCAAACTACTACCCTCTCCTCCGGCTTAACTGTTGCAACTGAGTCCAACCCTTCTTCTCAAACTGCCACTGTTGGTGCTTGGATCGATGCTGGAAGTAGAGCTGAAACTGATCAGACCAATGGTACTGCTCACTTTTTGGAACACATGGCCTTCAAAGGTTAGTATCTCTTCCTTCAAATCAGTTCGATCGTCGTCTTTCTAAGGCATCGTCTCAAGAGCAGCATGGCTCCAGGGCTCGTCAAAGCATGTGCAGTCTCAGTGAGGTTGGGAGGAGGAGGAAGGACAGGGAGAAGAGAGGCGCTCCTCTCAGTAATTGCTCTCTTTTGTGAAGCTCAAACCACTGAAAATCGGTTCTCCAAGAGCATGAACGAGCTCTTTTCAAAGATCGGGGACTACGAGTTGAATGAGAGGCTGGAGATAGAGCTCCGAGTTGCTCATAGGAAGGATAGGAAGGAAATGGGACATTCCGGGTTCTTCAGATCTCTACTCTATCTTCTTGTCTTTTAAAGCATAGCTATGATTTTCTGATCTCTATTCCAAGATGACTATCCAACCCTCAAGGTTGCCATTCGAGTTCCCCTTCCCTCTCCTTTCCTTCCTTCCACCTCTGACTAACCTTCTTAAACTCTGACTCTTACTTCTCTCTTCAATCCCCAATACCACCTTCCATCAACTTCCATCATTTTGGTCTTTCAATTCTCAAAACATACAATCTCAGGAACCAACAAACGTACCCAGCATGGTTTAGAACTAGAAGTCGAGAACCTAGGAGCTCATCTCAACGCCTACACTTCTCGTGAACAAACGGTTTATTACGCCAAATCTTTTAGAAAGGACGTTCCAAGAGCTGTGGAATTGATCTCTGACATTTTACAAAACTCTAAATTGGAACAAAGTGCCATTGAAAGGGAAAGAGATGTCATTTTGAGAGAACAGGAGGAAGTTGAAAAGATGAATGAGGAAGTCGTTTTCGATCAGTTACATGCTGTTGCTTTCCAGGGTGAGTTGAATTGATGATGACTTGTTGGGGAAAGAGGAGAGTCAGTGGTTGAGAGGATATGGGTTGGAGCTGAGAGTGGAAAAAGGTGGAGAGTTGCATTTGCAAGTTGCTGTATCCTTCATCTGGGTAGGATCTCGATCATCAAGAAACTTCTTTGACCAACAGTTCTCGATCTTCAGAAGAATCTTGAAGCTCTGGCTGATGATCCTTTCACTCCGTCCTCTTCTTCAGGTCAACCTCTTGGACGTACCATTCTTGGACCTTCTGAGAACATTCGCTCAATCACTCGTGACAACCTAGCGCAATACATTTCAAGCAATTACACTGCTGATCGTATGGTCTTGGTAGGAGCAGGAGGAGTTGAACACGAAGCTCTTTGCAGATTGGCCGAGGAACACTTTTCAGGTTTACCAACTTCGTCTAACCCAATTGCTTTAGGTGGATCAGCCTCCAGAGCTCAACCAACCAAATTCGTAGGATCAGAAGTTAGGATTCGTGATGATACTTCTCCAACTTGTAATCTAGCCATTGCAGTTGAAGGAGTTTCATGGTCTTCTCCCGATTATTTCCCAATGTTAGTTCTTCAATCTATCATGGGTAATTGGGATCGTTCATTAGGATCTTCATCTCTCCTATCATCTAGATTATCTCACGTCATTTCTTCTAATAACCTAGCCAATTCTTTCATGCATTTCTCAACTTCTTATTCCGACACTGGTCTTTGGGGAATTTACATGGTTTCAGAAAACGTAACTAATTTGGATGATTTGGTTCATTTCACTTTGAGAGAATGGCAGAGAATGTCTTCTGCTCCAACTGAAGGTGAAGTTACTAGAGCTAAATCTCAATTGAAAGCTTCTTTACTACTCGGTCTCGATGGTTCTACCGCTGTTGCTGAAGATATTGGAAGACAAATGGTTACTGCTGGAAAAAGATTTACTCCAAAAGAAATTGAAACTGCTATTGAATCTATCACTCCAGAGACTATTCAGAGAGTTGCAAAGACTTACCTTTGGGATGCTGATATCGCTCTAGCTGCCACCGGTCAAGTTGAAGGTCTATTAGATTACAACAGAATTAGATCAGATATGTCCTCTATGATTTACTAAATGGGTTAGTCTCTTTGTTTCATGTTTGGAAACTTTTCTCAATTCTTGGTTTATTCAACCTCTTCTTTTCACCTTCAACTTTTCTCTCTTTCTCGACTACCCCTCTCTCCAAAATAGCATTTTCTCGAATTGTCTTCCTTTTCTTCCCCCCCCCTCTCCCGACACGTTCCCTTTTTAAGTACAAGTATCTAGAGAAGAATTACTAAACCTAAAAGAATTGAATTGCAAAGTTTGGTACAGGATGGATGATCCAAGGACTGATGGCGACTCGCCCTCAAGCGCTTAACCTTGAAGAGTGGATCTGATCTACATCTCGCATTTCTTCGAAGCAAAACCAGATCCAAAATTACATGTAGTTGTCAAGCACGACGTTCAACGCATCTGCTCACCTTACCCCCCCCTCTCCTTCTTTTCTCTTTCTTCCCTCTTCTCATTCGGGTCTCTACCATCCAAACAACCCTTGTGATCTCTCTTTTGAGTCTTAGAAATCAAACGTTCTTGACATCTGGTCGCTTTTGGAATGATGAGACACTCACAAGTTGGATTGCCCATCGCCACTGCCTTCTTGGCTCACCTCCACATCTGCCTCCCGAAATGAAGATTCAAAACACATCAGAAGCCAGTTCATAAATAATTTGATTGATTATGTGAAGTGTAGGGGGGGGCGGGCTTGGGGAAGAACAGAGAACACGTAGAAGTTAGAACGCATTGGAAGAAGTGGATTGACTTTCTTGAAGTTCAACGACCATCAGACTTTTCAAAGAGTTTGCCTTCCAGACTCATGTAGATTTAGATTGGAAGATGAACTTCAGATGCTCTCTCGATTGTTTCCAGCTTCAGTAGGGGCAAGAATCGAGACACTTGAGGTATCGGTCTCAAATCTCAAGCCTGCCATGACCCTACCTCCGAACCCAACCCCTTAAGGGGCCAAAGCTTTCTCAACCTTCACCGCTTCACCAGTATTTTCTCTAAGCTCTAAAAGATGGCTAGACACTCACTGGGAAGGATTCTCGAAGGTGTAGGAGTATGAAGGACAGAATTTCGTTGAGGAGCTTGAGCACCAGCCAGCAGCTATAGCAGCCAACCCTAGCCTAAAGATAGTCACCTTAATCCCACCACTCAGCTTTGAAAGTTCCTGGTAGGGTCACATGTCACATGGGTAGTGAGAAGAGGTTATTCTCGTATGCTTTCGTTGTCGATTGAGGATGAGCGATGTGAGTGGCGACCCATTTTGTTCCGTGGAGTGGAACTGGACAACCAAATCGGTAGAACTTTCGTCATCGGAGTTTTCAACTCTTGAGATTTTGAGAAGCATGCCCAACACAGCTTTGGAAAAGTTTCTTTTTGAGGATGCACAATTACATAAGCATCTGTACTCAAAAGAAAGCGCGTAAAAGCGCCTGCTGGGAGGTTGACGTCGAACCCAGACTCGAAGCGAGAGGCGAAGGAAACACACACATGTCTCTGACTATCCGAGGGAATGAGAATAGCAACTTGAGACCCAAAATGAAAGTAATTATACAGCATTGCAGTCTCGATCGCATGATCGAAGAGCGGGTACTTCTTTGGATTGAAGGTATAAGCAAAAGAGTCACTTCGAAAACCGAAAACTAGTAAAGGACAGCAGAGTCTGATGAACGAGAAGGATATCCTAAGGCAGTAGGAATAGCATAAGCAAAGAAATATCTACAAATCAAAAGGAAGCAATTCAGACCAACGAACATGTACATGAATAAGAAACGAGACTGACGCGCGGAAGATTGATTCAGAACAGAGGACTGATTTCTTCCCCTTCCCTCTTCCCTAATGGGATCCTCCTTTATTGACCCGATCTAGAGAGTACTTGTTCATCTCCAGGACTTTCTTCAAGAGTTCGCTCGACGTGAAACTTCCGTGAAGCTCGATCTGGTCTTCACCTCTAAGATCCAGATGCAAGCTAGAAGAAGGATCAGGAGCTGTCTCTCTGCCATCGGTTTCTTTGAACTTCTGACTGGAGGTCGGAACTTCCGAAGCCTGATCTAGAGGTTCTTGAAATCCAAACTCAAATTGTGCGTTGCGATTCAGAGAAGAAGAGGACGAAGGTGCTGCAGGGTGAGAAATTGAAGCTTGCGCATAGGTAGACGGCGCATCCCAGGACTGGGAGATTGATGAATATCTCTGAGCAGAAGCAGGCTGAAATCTCCATGTTGAAGGGTCTCTACTGACTTGAACCTGATCTTGAAAGATTGAGTGGTCACTGTTGTCGTCATCTCGTCCTGGTGGCCCAGAGTGATGAGCTTCTGCCGCCTTTCCCTTCCCTTTCCAACCTGAGGAGACGTCAGAGAGTCCGTCTGCTTGAGAAGCCTCCGCACCTAATTGAGGAGACTGCCTAGAAGGCAGCCCAGAGTTCCATGGGGCTCTTGGACCTCCAAGGTTTAGACCTTCAGCAGCTCGATCGACGACGCTATCCCATTCGTGCTCTTCCATGGGTCTAGAGGAGTAGTAGAGGAAATCTCCGAATTGAGGAAAAGAACAATTCGAGCTTAAGCTAGGCGTGGAAATCGGAAGGCTTGAATCGATCGAGTCCGTGGATTGGAGACCTTGGAAAGATGAGTTGAACCGTTCCAAATGGGAGCTGGTAGTTGATGTTCTCTTCTCAAACGTGAAAGAGAAGGCTGGATCCTGATGCAGAGATGAATCCATGGCCATACCGAAAGGACTTTGAGCCACACTTTCGGCTGGAGCAGAACGTGGACCTTGGAAACGGAAAGCAGATGTTGAGAGCGACGAGTCCTGACTGTAGAAGTCACTTGGCCACCCTGAGAAGGCAGAATCCTGACCAGCTCTGGGACTGGAGAGAAATGGTGGTTCTATTCCTGGAGGTTGGTACGAAGGTGGCAAGAAAGGAGATGGTCTGACTGGATATCTCGTCTGACTTCCGACCCCTTTGCCTTTCCGAGTTAGTTCCGAGTCGTTGAAGCTATGGTCTTTGAAGAGGTATCCGCCTCTACTACTTGGCGAGCTTTGAATCGATGATGGAGATCCTTTGGAATTCAAGGGTGGACTTGAGAGTTGATGCGGCTTGACGTCTGTCAGTGCCCTTGGTCTCGAAGAGCGACGTTGAGCCCCGGTCTCGTAGGTTTGCCTCGTAATCCCATCGAACGAAGATTCGTCAACGCCGATACCTATGGAGTCTAGAGCTTTAGTCGATCCTGGAATAGAGTCTGGAGATGCAGTCCCAGAATGACGAAAGGTGCTGCTCCAGTTGTCCAACTCTCTGCTCGATCGACTTGCGTGACGTAGCTTTAAAGCTTGAGGGATCCTTCGAGAAGATGGATCGTCCACTCCAGTAATCCTTGAGGCTCTGACTTGAGCTTCTGAGCCTGCTTCGGTTGAGGGAGAGGCAGCTCTCCTGGTTGAGCCTGAAGTTGTTGAACCAGGAAGAGCACGAGGTCGATACCTGCGAGCGACAGAGGTGGACACAGGTGAGCTGGATTCCAACTACTTGTTTAGCTTTGGAGTGAACTTACTGGTAATCTGGATACATCATTCTATGCTGTTGAAAGGAGAAGACCGCAAAGAAACGAAGGATAATGAAAGGTCAGTTCCCTGTGGGCTTTGCATCGCGGGCAGAAGTTGAACCTTTTTCTGAATCTGCTAGCTTACCTCATCTTTGTGCTTGCGCGCCAACTCTGCTAACCTCTCCTTTGTATCTTTTCCTTCAGCTTGCCACATGGAAGAGATGATTCTAGAGACTTCTGATTGCTGCAGCCTTGCTCCACCTCTCCCCTCCCTTTCCCTCTGTCGATCCACGATTTCTTGATTCTTCTGAGCACGATATAAGATCCAAGCATTCGGGGGTCTTGGAGCTCGATTGGCCTCCCCTTTCTTCTTACTCTTAGATCTCTTTCTACTTGGGGAGTAGTTCGAGTCAAAGACTTGCGAGGAAGGGGTTGAAACCGGTGAAGTCGGGACCGGCTCTCTTTCTCGTCCTTCTCTATCGAAGTTGCTCCAACTAGGCTCATGACTCGAGAAAGGGCTCTCGTCTGCCATGATTGCTGTGCGTCTCCTCTGAGAGAGCAAAGCAAGGGAGGATTTGTCAAAGAATAATGCGCAGTCAGCGTTGTTCACGACAGAAAAGTTCTACACACCGAAGTGGTGAACATGACTGATAATCACTTCAAAGTCTGTAGTCAAAAGCTGTGCTTCTTTCTGGAGCGAAGAGTGCTTCTTGACGAGAGGTCTGAAGCAAAGACTTGAAGGATGACTTGCGTCTTGCGTGGCCCAATCCAAAGGATGTGATCTAAATGGAGGAGAGTTTGCTGTAGAGATCAGGGCAGATTCAATGAGGTTGAGGAAGAAGAGAAGGGGAAGGATGAGGTAAAGATGAGAATAGAAAGTAAAGGTGGCGCAAGAACAAAATAAGGTCGAAATCGCCACTGGGTCTGTCTAGATTCAAGGCTTTTTCCCAGACTTCGGTTCTAAGGACAGATCTTGGATTTCCAGTGTTTGCCTTTTGAGTAAGATAGTGAGATGACTGAGGTCTTCAATTCGTCAAAGAGTTCTAGATGAGCGCGGCAGGAACAGATTGGGTGTCGTAAGGAATCTGTATGTAACACTTTTACTTCCACTGGCATCGGGAGTTCTTCAAACTCCCCAACTGCATCCGTGATCCCATCTGTATGTCTTCCCGCTTCAGCGCTTCAGCAGTTGTCCACTCACAGGATGCGATGCGAGTCACCCAAATTAGACCCCACTAAGATCGGGTTTATTTCAAACCATCAAGTGCGGAGGAAATATTAATTCTCCTCTTTGTTTGGCATGCCCCAAACAATTACATAAGGTCAGGCGGTCAGGCGGTCAAGTGCAGACCAACTACAGTAGTATTGTGCAGTAACGTCTTGCTTTCCCAAAGAGGTTGCCCGCCCATAAAATACACATCGAGTATGTAAGAGTCCAAACTTCAAAGACTCAAGAGCACCAACCAACGTAGGGTCGTACAACCTCGGATGAGATAGTTCCGGAGGAAATGATTTCAAGACTGACACCCGTCGACGGTGGACGTACAATAAAGATGCTTGAAACCGGTATCCGCACCATCGATCATCGGATGTCACTCCAGTCTCCGATCTCCCTGTCAACAGTAGAATGATGTGACAGAATCTCGAATTCTCGAGCCTCGACGTCCTTAACGATCGGATTTTCGGTTGTGACGATGAATATTTGGATCAAGACGCATGACACGATGGCGTTGGAAGGCTCGGCTGGAGTTTGGAATTCGGAGAAAGAGGAGATCTCTTCATACATAACATGAACATACTGCTGTACTTCACATTCACATCTAGGTCATTTGAAGGCCAGAATAGTAAATTATGTACATCAAGGTACCTTTAGCTCGAAAATTAACGACGGTTCAGAGACTGTTTCATTTTTCAAGAGAGCGAGAGGTATCTTGAAGACAGTCAAAACACACTTTTCGCTGTGAGAATGTCATTTCTTGGGCTCTATCGCCCCTTCTTTGTCATCAGAGTGAGTCTAAGTGTACAACAAATTTATAGTAACAGTGAGAGAGTCGATCGATAGAGAGAATTAGAAGTCAGAAAAAAGAAATTCAGATTTGGCGGTTGAGCTCGTTTGGCGACTGATCGCTTTTTTTCGCGGCGCCTTCGAGAGACGCTCTTTCGATGTCAAGTCAGTCCAGCCGCCAAACTCTCCTCCCGGATTCTTCAAAAAAAAAGAGCTGAATTTGCAGAGCAGTTGGAAGGGAATGGACAAATTGAAGATCACAAAGGTAGGTAATAGAAGTAGATCAAGCAGAAAGAGGGAAAGCGACAGACCACCAAACCTCTAATCCCTCTCCCTATCTACTCCACCCTGCTCTATTACCTCTCTATTCAGGTGGATTCGGTTCTCATCCAAGGAAGGGATCAGCCTTGTAGATCGGCTGCCCTTCATCTAACTCAGCATCATCTCATTTTCACTTTCCATCAAGAGCAGCAGCAGCAGCTGGCTAATCAGAAGGAAGACACTACCTCAACGCTTTCCAATCCTACCACCTCCTCTTCTACTTCTAGTTCTACTTCCAACGCACAAACTCTCACTCAGACGAAAGATCTATGGATCTCTTATCCTCTACTGTCCCAAGTGACGAGGCTACCATCTCTGTCTCCACCCAAGTCATCAAAGAAATCTACATTTCACTCTCAACAACAACAATCTTCCACTCAATCCTCGACTTCAGATTCCTTTACCTCCAGGAACCAATCTCAATCTACCTATGTCTCCAACCCTCAGAAACCAAGAAGGACCACTTTGAAGAATACCTCAAGTTACAATCATTCCTCCAAAATATTTCCTTTGGGAATCAAGACCAGGCTGTTTCAGAGCTACACAGTCGGTTTCAAGGATGAAGGGACTGTCATAGATGTGTTTGAGAGCATGAAGAATTGCAGGGAGATTGGTGAGTGAAGGTTTGAGAAGCACGAGGGAGGAAGTGAATTCGAAGGGCGAGTTCAGCTTCGACTGGTTGGGAACGCAGCTATTTTCCCTTGAAAATATAGGACAAGGATATACAAGCGATGTTCCTGAAAAGCGCAAGATCTGGAGGTCACTCTGGGCGACTCATAGAGATCTGAGGACTTTCTACCTCCTTGCTCCAGTTCCTGCTCTGTCCAACCAGACTGTGTGCGATGGTGGCTCGGGGCAAGCTACGCCGTTCAGAGCTTAGAATATGCTATCTGAACTGAAGTAGTGCAAAGACGTGTCGAGGACGTCCTGCAGGAGAGTCCGAGTCTTTCACTCGAACTGAACCTCTTCAATCTCTCCTTTGTTCCACCTCCCCTTCCTCTCTCCTTGCAGCTACTCTGAGCCAACTCTACGCATTCTACTACGCACCCACCTCTCCTGCCACTCCTCAATCTCGCTCTTGCTCCTCTCATTGGTCCGTCTACGACTTTAGACAAGAATTCTCACGGCAAGGAGTGGGCTCTCGAACGAAAGCGTGGAGATATTGCGACTTGAACGTCAACTACGATCTTTGTCCAACCTATCCCTCTCAAATGATCATCCCTTCTCGAATCAGTGACACTACTCTAGGTTATGCATCAAAATACAGATCCAAAACGAGATTACCAGTCTTAAGTTATCTACACTGGGCAAATCTGGGTAGCATCACGAGAAGCAGTCAACCGATGGTTGGGTTAAAACAGAATCGAAGTGTTCAAGACGAGAAACTAATCGAAGCTATCTTTACAAGTCATCTATTTCAAGATCCGCATTCTGTAGCCGCTGCTACTTCTGCTGCTGTTTCTAATTCGAATACACACCAATCCAACTCTTTAGTCTACGGAGCCACCACTACGAACTTAATAATAGATGCAAGACCAACTACCAATGCAGTTGCAAATGTTGCTAAAGGAGCTGGAACTGAAAATATGGATCATTATAGAGGTTGCAAAAAGGTTTACTTGGGAGTCGAAAACATTCACGTTATGAGAGATTCTCTCGCGAAGGTGATTGAAGTCTTGAATCAAAGTGAAAAAGTCGGAACTTTTGGAATGGGGTTGAAGACTGGAATCGAAGGTGACGAGGAAACTTCTAGCTCTTCGAATCTGATCAACGGCAACTACTCTCAAAACCTTCCTCTTGATTTGATAGCTCTCAAGAAATCTAATTGGTTGAAACATATCTCATCGCTCTTAGAAGGAACCCTCCTGATCGTCAAGAACATTCACATCAATTCTTCTCACGTTTTAATCCACTGCTCAGATGGCTGGGATCGAACATCTCAATTATCGGCTCTGGCTCAAATCCTACTAGACCCTTATTACAGAACCATGAAGGGATTTGTCGTTCTTCTGGAGAAGGATTGGGGAAGTTTCGGTCATAGATTCGAAGATCGATCTGGTCATAAGGGTGGAGTCGCTAAGTTCTCGACCGATCCTAGGTGCGAGAAGAATGAAGAGGAAGAAAACAGTGAGAATGAAGAGGAAGATGGATCTGAAGGAGACGGATCAGAGAAAATCAAGAATCGAGATCAATCAGGCGAGAACGGTGGAGGTTTCGAAGCTCAAGCAGCTCAAGCCTTTTGGGGCTTCACCAAACAGCTTCAAGCAGGATTCCAAAACGCTTCTTCGTCCTCGAATTCTGGTTATTCTTCGAAGTCGAACATCAAAGAAACTTCTCCAGTCTTTCATCAATTTTTGGATTGCGTTTTTCAGCTGATGGAGATGTTTCCTCAAAGATTTCAGTTCAACGAGAGTTGGTTGAGAGAGATCTTAAGAGAGGTTTATGATTGCGAGAAAGGAAACTTCTTGGTCAACAATGAAAGAGAAAGGAGAGTCGAGAGAATCGGAGAAAGGACGAAAGACGTTTGGAAGGAGCTGTTGTTGAGCGAAGAGGTTATTCAACAGGAGTTCGAGAAGAAAGGGGAGGCTGCAAAGAAAAAAGAAGATGCCGAGGAAAGGTCTCAAGTGGCTCACAAAGAGGAAGTCAAAGAAGAGCTTCATCCTTGGATAAACGGAGATTACGATCCTTCTCTAGATGATGCCTCAAACTTTTCTTCTGACATGGGAGTCTTGTTACCAAATCCACGTCAAGTCAAATTCTGGTTCCAGCTATTTGGTAGGAAAGATCATGAAATGAACTCTCTGATTTACTTGGAGGAGGAGGAGCGATTAAGGAAGAAGGAGGAGGCTTTGAGATTAGCGGAGAAGGAAAGAGAGAAAGCTGAAAGCAAGAGGAGAGAAAAGGAAGAGGAAGAAGAAAGAGAGAAAGAAGAAAGAATCCGAGCCAAAGCTAAGATGCTGGACTCGAGCGAAGCTTCAATGAATTCTATTGGTCCAGTCGTAGAAGGATCAAGAGACGACCCTCTCATCGCCAGTGGGAGTAACGTCCCTGGTACGAGTCCGGGAACGATTAGAGCGGGCGCTGTGGATCTTTCAACTTCAAGATTCGATTCCTCCAAGCTGGCTTATAAAGCTAGGGTGAGACCGAGTCTAGCTGAGAGATTGTCTGCTGCTAGTTCTCGGAGTGGATCTGGTCCGACTCCTGTCGCCTCTAATGCCAACAGCACCACAAGCCTTCCGTCTGCTCCAATAAACAACAACTCAGACGCCTCTTTAACTTCAAATCTCTCTTCGTCCCCTTCTAACATTCAAACTACCTCCTCCAGCAATTCTCCGTTCGGATATGATTCTCAAGCCGAATCTGATGTCTGGTCTTCTTCCACTTCTGCCAATGCAACGACTCAAGATCCATGGCAAGCTCAAAATATGAAGAAGATGATCATCGGAGGTTGGGGGATGCTCCAAGATGCCGTCAGTGGAGTTTCTTCTCCGTCTTCCTCTGCCAATGACAATTCCACTCTCCCAACCTCTACCTCCACTGAATCTGGGTCTGGTTCAGGTTTCATGGCTCTGAAAGATGCTGAACTACTTCAAACTCGGAAGTTCAAGAATCAAGAGAATCCTTTTACGAGGCATTCTACTTTCGATGCTTTGAACGGCGGCGCGCAGTCCAAGGGAGGCTCTTCCGACGTTTCTGATTCGAATGAATTCGCTGTGGAAAGGAAATCATCTTCTTTCGGAATCCAAAGGAATGAGTGGCAGGCTCCAAGGGTCTCGAAGGGTGGATTGGAAGGGTTGACTTTGGAAGAGGAGAGAGTCTCGAGCAAGAGCAAGATCGGAAACGATTCCAGGATAGGAACATCTAAACTTTCAGATCGAAAGACTGAGGTTGGAAGTGGTTTTGGAGGCGGTGATGCGAGGGAAGTGAAGCAGACTACGTACGATCCTTTGGGGGTGGGACTTTAAGCTTTGAGAGCATAGATGTATGGAGATTATGTTGTAATTTTATCTTTTCCTGTCGATTGCATTTTCTTCTGCTCAAGAATTTGAGAAATCTTATCACATTCGTTTCGAAATGTCATCGCGTCATACGCACTAGGAGCAGAAATATGCGAGTGAGAGATGGATCCGTGGTGAAAGTACCTTCAGTGGACAAACGCTAGATCAACGATGAAATTAGTTCGAGGTACATATGTATGAACTATTTATTTCTCGTGCTTTGTCTCGAGCTTAATTGACATGACGGTCGGTATATGTGCTCGTTTCACTCGTAAAGATGCTCAATATCGAGGAGACCAGGGCCACTTATAGTTGGAAACGTATCCGTCAGAGGAGTGACTCAAGACAAAAGAGTCTTGAAGGGGTGTGGGGGAGAGACCGGGGGAGGAAGAAGGCAGAGGAGATAGGGGATAAGTACAACATGTAGCCCAGACATTTTTTAAGCTCCGACCCACCCAGCGGTTCGAACATTCCAGACAGACAGTGGGAATTCCCTTCCGTTGATGATTTTGGCATTACGCCCGAGACACGGATTGCTCTTCCGTAAGATTGAAGGACAATCAGTGCGTTCAAATATGTAGAGGCAAAGTTTCTCATTGAAATTCTTCCCATCCCAGAAACCCCTCCTTCAAGACACTTCTTTTCTACTTTCTACCTTCCTCTTCCCTTCCTATCCTACTCATACTCCTACTCCTACTCCAACCTCTACACCTTACCTCATCATGTCCTCTGGTTTCCAAATGGAATCCAGGGATCCAAATGAGACTCGACCAAACACTGGTTCAACCCCTGGCTCAACCATCAACATCGAGGAAGCCCAAGATCAATTCAATGCTCTCTCAAGACAACTTTCCAAACAATCTTCAAAGTGAGTTTTTCGTGTCTACTTTTCAAGTCAAAGAACTGTGTGTTGAACCAACTTCTACCCTCTCCGCTTACCAGCCATCGTGCCGCCTCTAAGGAAAAGGATCTAGAATCAGCTGAAGAAGAACAAGTCTTCGATCTTGCTGAATACCTTCAGAACAACGCAGAAGCTTCAGACAACGCTGGGATCAAGAGGAAGAGGGTCGGAGTCACCTTCGAGAATCTCACCGTTCTCGGTGCCTCTTCTTTGGAACTCAACATCAGAACTTTCCAGGATGCACTTCTTGGAAACCTCCTCTACGTTCCCATGAAGATCGCTTCGATGATCGGAAGCGGAAAGCAAGGCTCCAGGAAGCTCTTGGATAGCTTCACCGGTTGTGTCAAACCTGGAGAGATGTGTTTGGGTAAGTAGAATAGTCGCTTTTCTTCGTCTCCCTTCCACCCTCTCATCCTCATCCCTATTCTCTTCTTGTTCTTCCCTTTATACTTCTAGTCCTAGGACGCCCAGGCTCTGGATGCTCTACCTTCCTCAAAACAATCGCTAACCAAAGAGGAGGATTCATGGGGATTGAAGGCGACATCACCTACGCTGGTCTTTCCGCCGAAGAGTTCCAAAAGCGTTACAAAGGAGAAGTCGTCTATAATCAAGAAGACGATCTTCACTTTCCAACCTTGACCGTCAAGAACACTTTGGACTTCGCTCTCAAGCTCAAAACTCCAGGAAAGTTACTTCCTGATCAGACTAAGGCTGAGTTCGTCGACACCGTTAGAGACATGCTCTTGAAGATGCTCAACATCGAGGAGACCAAAGACACTCTGGTTGGAAACGAATTCGTCAGAGGAGTGAGTACAACTGAAAGAAGCTTGGACGGTGGGTGAACCTGACCTGTTCTGACTCTCTTCACCTTTCTTTTCTTCTTCTCTCTCTCCAGGTCAGTGGCGGACAAAGAAAAAGGGTGTCAATCGCAGAGATGATCTGCAGTAGAGGTGAGTTTTTATGGGATGAGTTCAAAGAGCTTCGAGTGCGTTCGCAGCGCCTTGCCTTCACCACTACTGACTGCTTTCTGTTGTCTTACTCCCTCACTGAAATCTGTAGCGGTAACTTTGGCATGGGACAACTCTTCACGTGGTCTGGATGCCAGGTAAGTTTCTGCATTCGGAACGCCAGGTCGTTGGAGAGTCGAATTGCTGATTTTCTCTCCTTTGTCCCCTTCTCTCTCCCCTCTCAGTACCGCTCTCGACTACGCCAAGTCGATTAGACTTTTGACCAACATCAATCAAACCTCCACTTTTGTCTCACTCTACCAAGCTGGAGAAGGTATCTACAACCAGTTCGACAAGGTCTTGTTGATCGATCAAGGGAAGCAAGTCTACTTTGGACCTGCTAATGAAGCTCGTCAGTACATGGTCGACCTTGGATTCTTGGATCTTCCTCGTCAAACCTCTGGAGATTGGCTCTGTGGAGTTACGTGAGTGATGTGGTATTCAGGTTGAACTGCCTCTGCGTCACTTCTGACCTTTCTTTTCTTCCTTCCTACAGTGATCCTCTCCTTGCTGCGAGCTCTCGTTTCCAGGAGGGACGCGACGCTTCCAACGTTCCATCGACTCCGGAAGCCATGGCTGAGGCCTATCGCAACTCAGATGTTAGAAGAAGAATGGTTCAAGAGTTGGAAGACTACAAGAGGGAACTTGCAGGAGACAAGTCCATCGAGCAGGAATTCAGAGAAGCCAACATTCAATCGAAGGGCAAGGGAGTCAGCAAGAAGAGTGTCTACACTGTGAGTTGAGTTCGAGCAGGCCCAAGAAAATCTTCAAATTTGACTGACGGATTTGGACTCGATTCTTGTCTTTCAAAAACAGGTTTCTTTCTTCACTCAAGTCTGGGTTCTTTTCCAAAGAACTATGCAAATCACCATCAACAACAAGTTCGACATTGTCATGTCCTATCTAACTTCCATCATCTTAGGTATCGTTATCGGATCCACTTTCTTGAACCTTCCAGAGACTGCAGCTGGAGCTTTCGTTAGAGGAGGTCTTCTCTTCATCGCCGTGCTATTCAACGCTCTCAGTGAGTCTCCGAGCCTCTCTTTCGAGGTTTTCGAAAGCTGACGCAGCTACCTCTCTCTCTTCTCTCCACTCAGCCGCATTCAGCGAGTTGCCAGGACAGATGCAAGGAAGACCTATTCTCTTCAAGCAAAAGTCGTTCGCTTTCTTCAGACCAGCTGCTATCGGTTTGAGTAACACGCTCTCTGAGATTCCGTTCTCTCTGCCACGTATCTTCCTCTTTTCGGTTATCTTGTACTTTATGGGAGGTCTTCGCTTAGACGCTGGAGCTTTCTTCGCCTTCTTCATCACTATCTACGTGACTTTCTTGGCCATGACGTGAGTATCGAGAGAGAGTTTATTGATTGCTGACGGCCAAACCCGACTCTGACTTTCTCTCGCTCCTTCCATCTCCACTTTGTTCTATCTTTCATACTCTATAGCTCTATGTTCCGTATCATGGGAACTGTCACTGCTAACTACGACGTCGCCGCTAGATTGGCAGCTATCATCATCACTTCCTTGTGAGTGTGCTCGCTCTTCTCCATTCTCTCGCAATGTGCGCGTTCTGATCGTCTATTCTCTCTCTCTCTCTCTTTCTTTTCCTCAAACAGAGTACTCTATGCAGGATACGTAATTCCTAGAGGTGAGTTCTGGTCTCTTCTTGGAAAGCGCAACGGACAAGCAGAGCGAGAACCTGACTTTTCATTTTTCTTCAATTTTCTTCTAAAGATGCAATGGCTCGCTGGCTGTTCTGGATCTCGTACATCAATCCTCTTTACTACGGATTTGGTGCTTTGGTGCGTTCGAGCTTCTTGCTCGAAAGCTCTCCTTCCCTCGCCTCATCTCGTGTCGACATGCGTTCCAACTAACCCTCTTACCTGCATATCTACTTTTCTCAGATGATCAACGAATTCAAAGGTCTTTCGTTGGAGTGTGTCGGAAGTTACATTACTCCTCGCAATGTCGGAACTGTCACCCAGTACCCAACTACAGTGGGAGACAATCAAGGTGAGCTTGCTTCGTTCGGTCGTTCCCCCACTACTCAATCACTTTTCTCACTTCCGTCCCTATCCCTCTCCTGTTTCATCAGTCTGTACGCTACTCGGAGCTCAAGCTGGTCAACAGAACGTCGATGGATTCGCCTACCTTCAAGCTTCTTTCGGCTACGGCAAGGTCTCTGACCAATGGCTTTACTTTGGAGTTGTCCTAATCTTTGTGGTAGGCCTCGCTACTCTCACCATGATCGTTACCGAGATTTATAACCACGGAGCCTTCAACTCTTCTCTCTCCATCATGAAGAAGCCAAACGAGGAGGAGAAAAAGCTCAACCAAGCTCTCAAGGAACGTCGCGATAACAGGGATACCGAGAAGCAAGGTGAAGAGTCTCAGCTCTCAGTCAATGCTTGCAATTTCACCTGGGAGAAGCTCAACTACACAGTTCCAGTCAAGGGTGGAGACAAGCGTCTTCTCCATGACGTTTACGGATACTGTAAGCCGGGTTCGTTGACTGCATTGATGGTGAGTTTTAGGTTTTTGCTTCCCTGATTTGTTCCACTCCACTCCACTGACTTGACTTCTTCCCTCCCCTCTGGTCTCCTTCTTCCTCTCGGTCAGGGTTCATCTGGAGCCGGAAAGACCACTCTCTTGGACGTCCTCGCTGACAGGAAGTCGATTGGAGTCATCTCTGGAGATCGTCTCGTTAATGGAAAGACCTTTGGTTCAGAGTTCCAACGTGGCTGCGGATACGCTGAACAACAAGATATTCACGATGGAACCGCCACTTTGAGAGAAGCTCTCCGTTTCTCTGCTTATCTTCGTCAGCCTGCTCATGTCTCCAAGGAAGAAAAGGACGCTTGGGTGAGTCGAGCTTCAGAAAGCTGTCTCCTCGTTCGATGTCACCTCATTTTCTAAAGCGCATTCTCTTTCCCTCTCTCTCTCTTTCCCTCTCTCCCTCTCTCTCTCTCTCCCTCTCTCTCTCTCTCCCTCTCTCTCTCTCTCCCTCTCTCCCTCTCTCCCTCTCTCTCTCACAGGTCGAGGAATGTATCTCTTTGCTCGAACTCGATGATTTAGCCGACGCTATGATTGGAATCCCAGAATTCGGATTGGGAGTTGGTGACAGGAAACGTGCTACGATCGCTGTCGAGTTGGCAGCCAAACCGGATTTGCTCCTTTTCCGTGAGTAGAGTTGGAGAGTCGAAAGGTCACATAATCCACTTGCTGATCCACTTCCTTGCCTCTATCCCCTCTTAGTCGACGAACCAACTTCTGGACTCGATGGACAAACCGCCTACAACGTCGTCCGTTTTCTTAAGAAGCTTTCCAATGCCGGTCAAGCCATTCTATGTAGTGAGTTGAAAGAGAAAGAGTCGGTGAAAGTTCACCAAAGTGTTGTTGCTGATCCGTTCCCCCTTTCTCGTCTGCACCCTCAGCCATCCACCAACCTTCGTCTCTACTCTTCGAACAATTCGACAGACTTCTCTTACTTGAGAAGGGAGGTGAGACCGTCTACTTTGGACCTGTTGGAAAGGACTCTGAGCATCTCGTCAAGTACTTCGCCGACAATGGAGCTCAATGTCCTAGTGACGTCAACCCTGCCGAAGTGAGTAGCAGGATGGAGCCTAATTCGCCACTGCTTATCCTCGATCCATCTTTCTGACATACTTCCTCTCTTCTCACTCTACAGTACATGCTGGACGCCATTGGAGCTGGATCTCAGAAGAGAGTCGGACCAAGGCCTTGGTGCGAAGTCTATCGCGACTCGGAGCTCTTCCAGGAGAACTTGAAGGAGATCGAAAGGATCAAACAAGAAGCCGCTTCTCACTCGGAAGATTCTGGAGAAGGAAAGCGCGAATACGCAACCAACTACGCCTTCCAATTGAGAACCGTCTTCCAAAGAGCCCTGCTCGCATCTTGGAGGCAGCCAGATTACCAATTCACCCGTCTCTTCCAACACGCCGCCATCGCTCTCTTGACTTCTCTCATCTTCCTTCAACTCGGAAACTCGGTGGCTGACGTCCAGTACAGAGTTTTCGGGATCTTCATCGCCGTTGTTCTGCCAGCGATTGTCATCGCCGCCATCCAACCTTACTACATCGGAGCCAGGGCTGTCTTCATGAGAGAGGACTCGAGGTGAGTACCAGATTCTTTCCCGCTTTGCCTTGCCACTCTTCTCTCCGATCTCTCATCTCTTCCTTCTCTCCTTGATTCTTCTCTACAGTAAAATGTACACTGGAACTGTGTTCGCCCTGTCTCAGTTTATGGCTGAGATGCCTTACAGTCTTGCTTGTGCCATCGTCTACTTCCTTCTGTTCTACTACCCAGCTGGATTCAACACCGATAGCAACCGTGCAGGATACTTCTTTGGTAAGTAATGAGCTTTGAATGCCCCAACTATTCTCGAAGCGAGTCACCATCTGACTCACAACCCCGGTTCTTTCCTTCCTTCCTCCAGCCATGCTCTTCGTCTCTGAGGTCTTCAGTGTCTCCTTTGGTCAAGCTCTTTCTGCTATCAGTCCCTCCGTCTACATCAGTGCTTTGATGAATCCGTTCTTCCTAGTTGGTGAGCGAGAAGCTTCGGTCGGAGAGGGAGAATGAGTTGAAATGTCGACCCGTCGCCAGAATCGACTCTGACATTCTTGTCCCCCCCTTTCTTCCACCCTTCTCTCAGTCTTCAACCTCTTCTGCGGTGTGACTATCCCTAAGCCAAGCATTCCCGGTGTCTGGAGAACTTGGCTCTACTAGTGAGTGGACAGGAAAGGGAACGAGAGCTCGACACCACCCCCTCAAACTGTCTCTGATCTATTCTTCATCTCCTCCGTTTCCTCTCACTCCCAGCGTCAATCCTTTCACTCATTTGATCTCTGGATTGGTTGTCAACGAGATGCACCAGCTGGCCGTCACCTGCAGGTCACAGGAGTTTGCAGTCTTCCAACCTCCAGCCGGACAGACCTGTGGAGAATGGGCCAACCCATTCGTCAACGGAGCAGGAGCAGGATACTTGGACAATCCGAACGCTACTGCGGACTGTGGCTACTGTCAATACCGAGTAGGAGATGACTACTACCTGCCCCTCGACATCAAGTTCTCTGAAAGAGGTAGATCCATCGGAATCATGGTCGGTGAGTTTCTGAATTAGTCCTTCTCTACTCTTTTATCGATAAGATTTTATACTAAATCGAACGCTTTCTACTCTCACCTCTTCCCATTTCCTTTCAGCCTTCTGCGTCTCCAACATGGTCATCCTCTTGCTCGCAGCCAAGTACTTACGCTTCGCCAACCGTTAGAGATAGAGACCTTCTTTCTGCTTACTAGATTTATTTTTCATAGAGTTCGTTCAAGCAAGCCATCCAAGTCCACGTTTCGTATACTTTACACTACCACTTCCTCTTCACTTTCATTTCTATCGTCTCTATAATCATACCTCCAGAATTTCACTGTCTTGTCCTAGAAATTGTACACTCTTCCTTTCCAATGCATCTCATCTTTCTTAAAACAAGGTTCAGTGATGGAGTGAAATAAGGCAACTCGAGGTCCGAAGGCTTAGATCCTCGTCGGCTGATCTGAACAATCTGTCAAGCTTCCTGTGGCCCAAATCTTCGGCTGACTGCGAAGAAGAGTCTTGAATTCCATCGGACTCTCTTCATTTGATTATGTCTATCAATAATTAATTTCTCCAGGAGAAGCCTCGCATGCCACTCTGCATTGATAGTTTCGTCGCCGTCCACGTTTTCAGGGATTGAAGGAGAGGATCGTGTTCGCCTCAGTCTGAGCCGCACGTTGTTGTTGGGTTTCGTCCCTTCGACTTTGGAAAAGTTGTGAGATTTTTGAATTTGGTAGCCGATAAGTATCTCACTTCAGCTGCGCCTGAAAGTGAGGCAGCAGACAGTGAGACAGTCCTCACGCCTTCAAAGGTCAACAAGGTCAGCTCTTCTTCAAGCACGTGTACTCCATGATAGAAGTCTCTCAAAATCTTCTTAAAAGGGAGAACAATTCTCACCCTTACTTCTTCTTGCTCTTTCTTCCTTAGCCTCGTCCTTCCATTTTCAGCCTTTCAACGCTTCAACTCTCTTCTTTCGCTTCTTTCTCGATAGCTTGCTATCCCCTTTTTTCAAATCCGATTTTTTTTCTCGTTTAATTTCATTTCCATTCTAAGTACTCTTCAACCTTTCAAGATGCAGATCTCAAAGCCAATCCTCTCCCTTCTTTTCGTCAGCTCTCTGGTTTTTGCTGCCCTCGCTTCTGCCTTACCAATCCAAGAGCAGGCTCAAGGTAGGGCTGTCATCACTCTTCAAGAGCGCGGACGCAAAGCTGATTACGGATCTATGATTGGTTAGTACTTGCAGTGGGAAGATGACATCGCTGAGACGTTGAACAGATATTCCCCCTTTTATCCTCTGCTGCCTTGGAAACTGACATTGGACCTTCTCTTGCTCTCACTCTGCCCCTTTGAAGCGGCAATAATCAATGGAATCAACGCTATACGTGTCGGAGGAGGCCTCAATCCTAACGGTAATGGCAATAGTGAGCTCAGACCATCAGAGAGGTTTCTTTTGAGGCACAACTCTCATGTTTCTGCGTTCTCATTCTGATCTCTGGTCACAACTCTTTTTCTAGAAGAGGCTTCAAGCTGAAGACGTATCAACCTGGGAAAAAAGTGGATCAAAGCAGATGGTAATCCCATGACTGGTGAGTGATTCTGATTACAACACCCTTCTTTGACGCGCCTACTGACACATCCGGTACTTTACCTTACAGAGCCAGCCACTATCATGGACAGTTTCAAAGAAAATCGGTCGACAAAATCAAAAGCGAGAGCTTCTTTTAGGGGGAAATCTGGTCTTCAGTGAATGTTATGAGGGTTCGTCTCTGTCCTTTTCCGCCCGTTCTCCTTGTACTCATTTCATCCTCTCAGTTATTGTTTTTCTCAATGATGTACGGAGCGTGATGACTATGCCTTGAGATGTTAGAAAGTTCAGCAGGTCCGATGTTTTGTAGTTCATGAACACGAAAAGCAACTGGTGACAAGACAAGAAGACAAATCGTAAATCGAGTGTGGAATTCCTGTTGAGAAACTCTAAAAGGGCTCACTTCACTGAGTCACTTGGGTGAAGAGTTGGTTTTAGAGAAGACTTCAGGAAAGGCTTCAAAGAAGTAGCAGGGCTTTTGGATGAGGACTTTGAACGGCCATTTGAGTTTTGTCTGCAAGAAGGGCCGAAAGAGACGAGCTATCTTCTGTTCCCATGTACAGTACTGGTATAGCAAGCTGAACACGAGATGCAAGAATTAAGTGAGAATTGGTTGGGAAAAAGTACAAGTTGGTTTTACAGAAGCTGCTGATCTAGAAACATTGCGATTTTGCGAGTGAGAACAAGAAGCTTATGATGACGACCTGATTCGAGATGAGAGATGAAAGGAATGAAATGGTTCTGGGGGTTTGTCATTATTTTGACCTCTGTCTTTGTTCTTCGGCGATGAGTGAGGATTCCATGGCCTTCGCCACTTCATCCAGATCGCTGAAACAGTACGACAGGATTCTCAGCCCCGATAAGCACCAACCGACTTCGAACTTCTTGGCTTCCAAGTCATAAGGCCCTAGAAAAGATGCTGCTTCGTTGAGCGACTTTGAAAGGTTCCAAGAAGAGTTGGAGTTGGAGTTGGAGTTGGAGTTGGAGTTGGAGTTGGAGTTGGAGTTGGAGTTGGAGTTGGAGTTGGAGTTGGAGTTGGAGTTGGAGTTGGAGTTGGAGTTGGAGTTGGAGTTGGAGTCGGAGTTGGAGTTGGAGTCGGAGTTGGAGGAGGATTCACGAAAGGTGGCGGGTTGAGATATAAAGTTGACTAAAAATTTGGCAGATGGGAACCAATCGTCTGATAGAGTATCCACAGCTGCGAAAGGTTGGAAAGGGAATGAAGAGAAGAAGAGGGCGACGCTTGAGAGAACTGTTGTTTATGGTCACTTGCCGAGGTCAACTCACAAATGGACATCATCCGGAACGGTTCTGGAAACAAAAAGAGCAGCCACCCTGCAATCCAAGAGTGTCTGAGTTTTGGCCGTCTCTAAGAGAAGGCTCAGGCTCTTGAAGACTTCTAAGTCTTTTGGACTTGGATCTCTCGACTGAAAGGAATCGACCAAGACTTGTAGTCTCTCCTCCAAACTCCTATCGACAGCAATTTGAATGTTGACGAGAGTGAGACGAATTCCGGTGGCGAACATGACCCGAACCATTTGAGAAGGCTCCAAAGCTTTGTCCTTCGAGACGAGAACTGAAGAGACGAGGCTGTCACTCTGTTGCAGAAGTTTCGATATAGCATTCCAGACACTCTGGCAAGTAGCGGAGAGGTTTCCGACTTGTAAGGAGGACATGGTCTGAGGGAACCGATCGTTGGCGGAGAGATCTGGCGTGATGAAGTTCGAGTGGACGGAGTCAATGGCTCGGGTCACATAGCTTGAGATGATACTAGCCTGCTTTCCCAGGATACATGAGATTAAAAATAAAGAGACGAGAAGAACGATTGGTGTGAGAGGACTGAGAGCGGCAGTTTGCTCTGTCGTCTTGCTTCAAGACTTACGGAAGAGGTTCAGTCTTTCTGACTCGCTCTCATTCTTCAGATTGAACTCGATTGGGAAAGCCAAACTAGAAACCTCCGTATCGAGAGAAGGAGGTCGATTTGAGAACGTGAAGAATTCTTCCGGGGAGAGAATAGGCCTGTACCGGTTTGCTGCAGCGAAGAAAGAATCCACGTTCTCAACACAAGTGGCAGTCGTCCCAATGACGTGGTAGGCATCTACCTTGTCGTTCAACCTCGGATCGTTCTCGTCGATGGAAACAGGCGTCTGCAGACCCAGAGCTTTGAGATGAAGGCAGGCGGTACCAAGGAATGCTGATTGGCAAGAGGTAAATTAATGCGTGCAGATGTAAAGGAGCAGAAGTCAGGTAAAGGAATAACAGTCAGCAAATACAGAAAGAAGAAGTAGAGGCAGAAGAAGAAGACGACGGAGTTGATATCACGGGCTGACCGTGGAACTCACCTCTCGAAAGAACCGCCATGTTGTTCGCAGCCAAAAGGGAGGCTAACACTCCCAAGCATTGAATGGCTTCGACTGAAGGTCTCTTGAGGATCTCGTGCTTGTAGCACAGCTTCAGAGCTCGGTCGAGAAGCCTCGCACAGGTAGGGTGCCTGAGCTTCCCGAGTGAGACCATCGATTGAGGATTGAACTCGTCCTTCGAAGCTTCTCCAGCCGAGATAGAAGCAGAAGAAGAAGAAGAAGAAGAAGAAGAAGTAGCAGGGCCTTCATTCGAGTCTAGGTCTGCTGAGATCTTGGCTACACGTTTCTTAATGAAGTCGGTACTGCACCGAATCGACTTGACTCGACATCTAGAGCATCCCATTCCATCCCCCGTTTCCCAGAAGTCGCACTTGACTCTACGTAGTCGACAAGAATCGCAAGCAACTCCTTGCTTGCCTTTGGGAGGCTTCTTCAGAGTTGAAGGAGGTGCTGGAGGAGGCTTGGAATCCAAGGTCAGATAGGAAGTTTGACCGGCGAAGGGCTTCTTGGTTTGAAGATGTTGAGAGGCAGAAGGACCAAAGAGTGAAGGAGCGTCAGAGAAGTGACTGGCGCTAGCTTGCATGCAAGCTATCAGGGTCTCGCAGCTACCGAACGAGCTGAGCTTGCTCTCGTTTGTTCCTTCCCAGGTCAGGGAGGTAAGACCAGGAGCTGGGTGAATAGCAGCTGCGTACCGATCGTCTCCTCCGTTGGCCATCGAGACCATGATGCTGATGTCTCCATTTGCTGTGTTGAACCTTGTGACGAAGTTGGAAGGATCTACGATGGGGAATTGATGATGAGGGCCTTGAAAGTAATAAGCCAGAAGATGGACCGACATCCACGACTCTTCAGCACTTGAAAACAGGCTTGATTCCGCTTTCACCACCGCTGCAGGGAAGCTAGAGCGAGGAAGATCAGTGGCAGTTCCGTGTTGCAGACGAGCCTGTTCGATTCTTGAGCCAGTGCGACCAGGTCTTGGGTACGATCGAGACTTCGCGGTCCAGTTCTTGGTGCCTTTGAAAACGGAGGGAGAGAGCAATCATCAGTGATTCTTCGTGATGAAGATTTTACGAACTGGATCAAGTCACTCACATTCGAGATGCTTAGAAGCACATCTGGTGCAGACTATCCCAACGAATTCATCCTTGAGCGTCTTAGAAGCACTTTTGGCACCAAGAGGAGCAGCAGAGACCCCAGTGAGTTCTTCTTTGACTTCCTTCATGTCGCACTTGACGTGGTCTGCTCGACATCTGTCGCATGTCTGAACGGAAGGAGATTGGGTCGGGAGTGAAGAAGATCAGCTCTCTCCCCAAAAAAATGCACAAATCCGACAACTGCAGTTATTCCACCTCCTGTCACTATCGCGCGAGTCTTTCACTGAAACCTCAGAACTCCCATCACAGCCGCCTTTCTCAACTCACAGCGTTTTGAACTCTTTTAGATTTCCTTTTAGGACCAACTTCAGTCTCTACTCCATCAGCGAACTCCCGCCTCTCTTGCTGACGTTGCTGTGTTCCAGAGTCATTCAGATCTGCTTGCTCTCTCCAGTCTTCCTGGAGGGCAGGCTTGAACTGCTGAACCGAGTTGAGCTCTGCAGAAGCACCAAAGCTGAAGCTTTGAGATCGATCCGCCAATCCCAAGCGATTCTGATGGGGATCCGAGTGCTCTGTCTGTCTGGATGAGCTTGATTCTAATCGATGAGAGTCATTGGAGGATGGTAAAGTTGAGATTGGTTGAGAATATGAAGAGGATGGTGGGTAATAGAAGGAAGAGTTGGATGACTGGAGTCGCTGATGCTGACTCTCCGGCTGGAAGGTATCATAATGTTCGACTGAGGGTATTGTTGAATTGTTCGTAGAAGTACGGTAGCCATCAGAAAGGTAGCCATCCAATTCGAAGTTGGAATTGAAATCATAGTTAGAGGACTGGAGAGATCGGTTAGCTTGATCCGAGTAGATGAAGTTCACCCCATCAAGTCCTTTAGAATCGTCATTCGGTTTGATAGAAGAGGTTGAAGTACTAGCATCTCTGTAGAAGGCATGGGCAGCTTGAGGGAAATTAGAGGATGAGGAGGTGAAGGAAGAAGAAGAAGAAGAAGGTCGTACAACAGCTGCCGCATCTTCTAGAGTGCTTGTGCTTCTTCCACCAAGTTGAGGTAGAGTTTGCCTTCTTGAGGTATCGAAAGAGCTTGGTAAATCCCTTTGCTCTTGTATCTCCCCCATCCAAGCTGCTAGATGAGCATCTTGAAGCCGAGATTGAACTTGTGCTCCACCTATTCTAGCTTCTCCCTCTCCCTCTCGAAAGTTGTCGAAAGCTTCGAGGATAGCACCTTCCATATGTCCAGAGTTCATATCTCAGAGATGCTCATAGAGAAAGACGAGGTGGGAAGGTTGTTGGGAACTGCCCGATTTCAACTATTTGAACTGTCAATGTCAGTTGGTCTCGCTTCTCTCCATCTCAGGTTGGTATAACTCGCTCGGGGAGGATTTATTTTGAGCTGTCCGCTCGGAGATTAAGATATCGCCCTGCTGGCCCTTCCCTATCCCTGCTCTTTCCATGTGAAGCAGGATCGAAAGTGTTGGGAGAACTCAGAGCGAAAGAAGCTCCAAAGAAGACATTCTGAGCGACAGGAGGACTCATCTGAGATCTGCCTTCACCTTCGAGAGTTCGAGAACAAGCCACCATCCACAGACGGATTTTGAGAGCTGCTGCTGGATCTCAGAAAGAGAAAGAAAAAACTCCGATCAATTCGGCTGTGATTGTGGCTTGGTTGTCACGTACATAGCTTGACCAAGACGATTTTGCCACCGACGAAGTAATTCCTTCTTGGACGACTACCTTGCCTCTGGTTTGTTATGATTGGGATCGTGGGATTCCTTTTGATCCAAGTCATGAAGTTATGTGCCAAAAGCAAATTCATCGAAGACCTTACCAGCAAAAGAACTTTTCCCAAATCAAACAGAGTCTACGCTCCGTTGAGCCCAATGGAGGACCCCCTGACCCGAAGCTCACAGATCCAACTGCATTCAAGGTCTGGAGGGAGAGAAGAGAATTTTTGAAAAAGTAGATGCTGGTCAAGACTGGTTCGATTAAGTTGGTGGATTTGAGAGCCGGAGACACTTTGGGTGAGGGAAGAATCAAGTGCTTGGAACGTCGCTTCCACTTCTTCCAACTTCGAGTCCAGAACTGACTTGACTTTTTGTCTCCTCTCTCTACCTTTCAGCTGGGGATGCCGCACAAGAAGGAGTATCTCTGATGGATCTGGTCTACCCTCTTCCAGCTCGAAATCGAGATCTTGGACTTAGTTCTAGGCTTATTCCGAGTTCAAGAGATAGAGTGGGAAAGGGACGAATTTGGAGTTGGGGGCAAAAAGTATGGAAAGGTTGTCAACTTCGTCGTCGGAAGATACGCAATACAATTCTGAATCACTCAGAACTTTCTGAGCATACTTACATCGCGAAGGAGATTCTCGCTGGTCTTGTTTGTGGATCCGCGAAGAGAAATGGCTCATGACTACCAGTCCTTCCTCTCCTCCAACAACTCGCCCCAAATCGTAATCACTGATGTCGAATGTAAGTTTCTGAAGATGGACAGAGTAGTTGTCGTTCTTGATGCTTGATGTTTGACGTTCGACATGTTTGATATCTTGACGTGAATCCGCTGGGGACTGCCTGCAGTTGGAGTGGAAGAGTACCGAAGCAAAACCGAACTTGTCATGCACCCCATCTCCCTTTCTTTCTCTTCTTCTACCCTAATCACTTCACTCAACCTTCAGAAGTTGATTAAACTTGAATTTTACAGCTTCATTGTTAACATGTCAAAGGCGATCAGGTTAAGGAAAGCATGCGACGAAGTGAGTCTCAAGTTTCTCCTCCCGGGTGGACCTTCCGTATCAAATTTTCTTCATTCCCACTGAAACTCTGTTTCTCTTTTTCTTCTTCGGTCTCTTTTCCCTTGGATTCTAGTGTCATAAAAGAAAGGTTAGTTGGCCTGACAGATCTTATAGACAGTTTGAACGACTTCCTTCGAGACCTCAGCTGTTTAACTCATGCCTCTCTGTTCTCTCCTGATTTGGCGGGGAGTTTATGTCCTGAATCTTCTCTCTTCTTGTTTCTTCCAGCAAAAATGCTCTCTCTTGTCCAAAACGTCTGGCTATCCAACCTCTAGATTCCCATCAGAACCATGTGCTATCTGTTCAAAGTGGAATTTGACTTGTCAATTCTCTCCTCCAGAACAAAGGAAAAGCAAGAAAAGAACGAATGAAGAGCAACAAGAACAAGAAGACCTATCTCCAAGCGGTTCCAATTTGAGTCTTATCAACATGGATCAAAACAATTCAAAGAAAGGAAAAACGACGGATTCTGGAAACGGAACTTTGAATGAAACCAATCACGAGACGCTACCTTCCCTCTACCCCAACGACTTCCAGGATTCTAGTCCGAGCTTCTATCCAAATCAACAACCATTCAATCAATATCCTCAATTCAGTAAGCACTCAACAAACGCATCTAGAAACCGAGATCCATTGGAACCCCCGAGTCTTGATTTCGACAATTTTGCTTCAAGAACAACTTCTAGTTCTCCTCCGACTCCTCAAAATGGTAGCAAGCTCTTCAGTGGACTCGATAGTTCTGGAAACAATCAGCATCAAGGAATGCCTGATTCTGGAATGGAGAGGTCATTCTATTCTACTTTGGATCAAGGTCTTGGAAATTCCACAGGTTTCGCTTCTGGTCGTTCAAATCTGAATCATCCCAATCAACAATCAAGAACGGATATAGACTTATTAGATCTAACAAATCCACAGATACTACAGAATTGGCTAACAGAGCTGGGGGTGGACATTCCGAATGACTTTAGCGATGAACTCTTCGACTTCCAAGACGAACCGCCAAGACAAGAAACTCATGAACATCATCACAGAAGCTTATCTATTGGTAACAGTATGAAGGTGGACTCACTTTTGTCTCCAGCTCCGGTCTCAAACGCCTCTCTATTTGAAACGAACTCAACGGGAATCACAAAATCTAGTACTTCAGGCCACCATGTTCAAAGAGACAGGACTGAAACAACTTCTGATCAATCAGGAAAATCAGTGGATGGGATCATTGCCTCATTCATCGAACTCCTTCAGAAAGAAATCGACGCTTTCGCAAGCAGCGACAATTCTTCAGATTCCTCTCAAATCAAGCTTCCTTCTTTGGATTTAATAGCGAGTGCAAATAATGCTTTGATTAAAGCTTTCCCAATTGAGAATGAAATTCAGAATCAAGATGACAATGGATGGAATAAATCTCATGGACATCAACCTCATTCAATCGCTCCAATGCTAGGATTATCTCTAATTACTCAAGTCATTAACGCTTTGAGAATTTTTCGGGAACATAGTCAGAAGGAGGAGAATAAGAATGAGAATGAGGTTGGAGGCTCAGAGGGACAGAAGACCAAGTCGAAAAGAGGAGTCGAGAAGACGAACATTTCATTTCTAACGCCTTTCCTGGAGAGTCTTCAGTCAACGGATTTAAGAGAGATCGAGAACAAGCTGGTCTCTTGTCAACTGAAGCAGTTGGAAGAGACTATTGAGAGAAGCTTATCGGTAGCAAAACATAGACACCAAGGAAATGGTCCTTGTGTGTTTCGAGAGTGGGGTTCTAGGCTTTTGGCTCAAGCGAAGGAATTATCAGTGTCACAGTAACAAAGGCTCTCCTATGCGAAGCAATTCTAATAAATTTCAACCATTCTATTGCTTTCTTTGACGAGATGCATCGTGTGCTGAACTTGCCTTCTGTTGCGAGAGATCTAGAGAGACTTGGTCTTGAAGAGACTACGCGCGAAGCATGAACTCGACTCCTTTTTCTCATTGTTAAATTCGATTAACGATTCTTTGTTTCTGCGGAAGAACTAGACTATATAGTGTGTCCCTTGAGAGGGCTGAGAACCCAGGATGAAGAATCGTAATGGAGGATCCCTTTCTGCGTTTTCTTCCGTCATAAGCTCTTTGACGGGAAGAGTGGTTCGACTCTCAAGGAGGTTTCTCTCAAAGTGAATCAGGAAAAACTGGATCCATCACTTCATCACGAACCCTGTTGATTATTCCAAAGAGAAGATCACTTCAAATCAACTACCTGAGCTCCCCCATCGAGCAGAATGCGTCTTCCATGTTAAAGCTTGTTCTCCTTACAGGCAGATGGAAGTGTGGAGGGCTAGCTGATCATTGAAATGACATTAGTCTTTCATCCGGGTTAGAGAGAGGGGGGTCATGGGTGTGAGGTGAAACAAATCGTGAAGATGAAATGAGAAGAGAGTTGACATCGAGAGCTGTATTTGTGACACATGAAAGAGAGAAGACAAAACAGCTGGGAAAAAGGTTCGAAAAATGTTGACATGAGAGACAATGCACCTCGACCCAAAGAATCAATCCTAAACATCCCTCCGCTTTAATTTAACCAGAAAGAGTAAGTTTTAGTTCCCTTTGGGGCTGCTCCAGAGGTTGGGTCGAAATGAACCCACATCCGGAATCAGAGACAGCGATATAGTAGCCTTGAATGGTTTCATCTTTGTGTCCTAAGAAACCAGCTTGAGCACTGTAGGTGTTCATTGAGAAGTTCAGGAGCTGAGATCGATCATCTTTGAATGAGCAGATAGAATCGGTCATCAAAGTCTTAGAAGTAGAGATAGGATCAGATCGGCTGAAGTTTAAACAGTGCTTTGCATTGTATCCAGAGACGGCTGGTGCGATGTGACCATAGTAGTCTGAGTAATCAAAATAGAAGTGACACATGGATGAGAAGCGTAAGTGGAAGGAAGGCAGAGCTCTCTTCTCTCGTGCCATTTCGCCCAAGCTGAGGCATTTTGGTTTAACATCCCTTCAAATTTTTCGACTGCCTTTTGTGCCTCAGTTTGGCTTGGAAAAGCTGTTTCGAGGCTTCTGTCCTCATCCCAGCCCTTGCCACCCCTGGTGTTGACTGATGAGGCGATCTTTTGCGTCTCGTTTGAGTAGGTATAACAGCATTCTCTCGTTCGAGCTCCTGATAGTTAATTTTCAGGGTCATTATCGACTCATATACAAGCAAGGGACGCTTTGAGGTCGGAAGAAGCAGAGACGAGAGAGCTTTCCAAAGGCGGATCTGAAAGAGAGAGCTCCTTCTTTTTTCCGTGCAACTTCAGCCCTTCAGTCAGAAGCGTCAAGCATGAAACCAGGTCGAATATGCTAGCGAGTTCTGTCCAGAGAAATTCATGTGGCTCCCTTGATTCTGTCCTCAGATACAGTTTTGAGTAGAGCATACCTGCTAGAAGATTAGAAGGACGTCAGGACGGAAAAGAAAAGTGGCCATCGAACTTCAAAAGTTAGAGGTGCAAACCTTCTCTGGGTAACAATGAAGCAGTACCCCTTAGGATCCATCTCTAATTGACTAGATTGTCAGGCAGGGACATGCAAGTTTCGGTCGGAAATCTGTCAATGAATTGAGAGTCTGCTCGAGAGTTTGAAGCAGGTCAGATTTTAAAACCTCACACTTCCAAGAGCTTCTCACTGGTAGCCCTTCCTCTTCTTTGATATTTGATACAAAGTACATAATAACTAACAACTCGAAAAAAGAGCTGAGTCGGGGATTGCTGCTTGCGGCGCTAACGATGTAGAAGGCCCTTTCTCAATTGATGGATATAGACCACGCATCTCCTGCCATTCAAGCCACCGCATCAAGTTTTCAGACCTTTGAGACTGGAACTGGAACTGGAACTGTTTTGCTGTCAGATGCCTTATGCCTCCCTCTTCCACTGCATAGAAATTTTCGAGTTGCGCTTCGTTTCCGCCATTTTCTGAATCTGAAAGAATCAGAAAGTTTAACATAAATTCAAATTCGAAGCTTTTCGAGATAGAGAAGAACCAATGAAGGTTTTAAAGACATGCGTGCCATGGCATAGATAGGAGATCAGAAGGGAGAGGAGAATGAGGGGACCCAAGAAACGTTTCGCTCGGTGGTGCATACATAGAGAACAAAATCTTTTCACCTCAGCCGATCTATCTGCAAAGTCCACTCAATAACGTCTACCAAGGAACAATTCCATCTCTTCCAATGAAAACCCCAGTCTCTCCAGCTACATCCAAAGCAACTTTCCCGATGATGGCAGCTCCTGACTCAGGGGTGTTTGGGCCTGAGTTTCCATTTAGATTGGTAGAACAGTAGCCAGGAGTGACTACGACTACTCTCATCTCTGGGAGGGCATTGGCATAGTAAGCTGTGATTCCATTCAAAGCTGTCTTGCTTGTGTTGTAGGCAAGGGCGTTAACCAAGACGAAAGGTGAGTCGGGGTTGCGTCTATCAGTGACTGAGCCGAGCTCACTTCCGAGGTTGACGATACTAGCTCTCTGAGTGGAGTTCCTGGAGATGAAAGTTCGGGAGGGAAAGAATGGTTCATAACGCTCTCTTTTGGCTGTCAAGCTTCAAACTTTTAGTGATAGAACTCACTTCAAAGCTGGGATGAAAGCCTCGGTGAGAGCAGTGACTCCAAAAACGTTGACTTTGTAAGTCTCTAGCATTTGTTCCTGCTTGTTCGATTCCGCGGTCTGTTCGACTGTAGAGAACGAAGAGAAAAGCGAGATCGCGGTGTAGGAAAAGTCAGCGGGTTGCAGGGGTCGGAACAGAGACAACGACTCCCGAATTGACAACTGACAATAGACCCCAGCATTATTCAAAAGAATGTCCAAGCTCTTCAAATCCTCCGAAGCCGCGGCTTGTTTGATACTCTTGTCATCAGTGACGTCAAGCTGAACGACTTTGACTTGGGAAGTTTCGTGATTCTTTGAATTGTTTCTGAGCTTCTTTGCAGCTTCCTCTCCTTTTTCGACAGATCTTGAACCTAGAAAGATTTCGTTGTTTGGGAATTGAAGAAGGTACTCGATTAGGTGGAAACCTAAGCCTTGATTGGCTCCAGAGATGAGGATTTTGGGCATATTTTGATAAAGTGGAAGGGCGGGGAAAGAAGGCTGCCTAAGGTTGATGTCAGGACTTGGTAGAAGAGAAGAGGTTGGAGAAGATCAGAAGAGGGAAAGACCCCAAAGCCTCTTTTCGAAGGACTGCATTGGACATGGAGTCCTCGGGGAGAGGAGAGCACCTGCCTCCCTTCTGACCCCGCCCAGTCTTACGGACGTATGGACTTAACTTCATACCAAAGCCTTACATCATTCAGATCAAAGTCAATCAAAAAGAACTCGATCTTCAGACAGACTACAGTACATACGAAAGGACCGAGATAATCATATCCTTTGAGACCGCTGCCCGAGCCCCTTGTGAGCGATCTTTAACTCCTCGACAGTTATAAAAGCAGCTAGAGGGGAACTTTCATTCGTCCCTATTCTTTACCCTCCCATCCAACTCAAACTTCAACTTACATACTCAATCCAGCTCAACTCAATTTAACTCATCATGTCAAAGTCAATCATCACCGTCTTTGGAGCGACCGGAAACCAGGGAGGATCCATCATCTCCACCATTCTCAACACCCCTTCTCTCTCTTCAAAGTATGCTATCAGAGCAGTCACTAGAGACCCAACCAAGGAATCAGCTGAAAGTCTAGCCGCCAAGGGAGCTACCCTCGTTCAAGCTGATCTCAACGACCTGGACTCTGTTCGCAAGGCAGTCAAAGGTTCTGATTTCGTCTTTGGAGTCACCAACTTCTGGGACGACATGGCAAATCTTTCAGGAGCAAGAGAAGTCAGGCAAGGAAAGAACTTGGTGGACGCCTCCAAGGCTGAAGGAGTCAAGGTGAGTAGTCGTGTCTTCGTTGTCTCTTAGTATTGACTCCTGTTCTCTCTCAGACCTTGACTTTCTACTTTTCCCACTGTCACTCACTCCCTCTTCTAATCTTCCTCGGCACCTCGTTTGGTCCTCTTTGGCTCACGCTTCCACTATCAGTGGAGGAAAGCTCACTGGTGTCCACCACTTCGATTCCAAAGCCGACGTCGAGGCCTACGCTGAGAAAGAGAAGGGAGATATGATCGTCTCTTACTATCTTCCAGGAATCTTCATGCAGAACTTCAAAGGAGTGAGTGCTCCCTCTGGTCTATGCTCTCTATCAAGCGACGCATCCTTCTTCTGACCGTCGTCTTTCTTCTCCCTTCTCCCTTCTTCCTTTCTCTCTAGTTCATCAACCGTGGACCTGATGGAAATCTGGCCATGACTCATCCCGTATCTCCAGATGCCAACTACCCAATGTACGACCCCGCCAGCGACACCGGAAAGTTCGTCCTACCTCTATTCGAAGCCGGAAAACAAGCTAACGGAGTTCGCGTGCAAGCTGTTGGAGAATGGTTGAAGCCTACTCAAATCGTCGAGGTCATGTCTAAAGCTGCTGGAGAGAAGATCAGCTACATTCAAATCCCAGCTGACGTCTTCAAGAGCTTTTTACCTCCTTTCATGGCTACCGAGATGACTGAGAACATGCAACTTATTGGTGAATTCGATTACTACGGAAAGGGGGCCCCTTCTAAACAAGCCGAGAGTAACAAGTGGTTGTTGCAGGGAACTAAGGCTGTAGCTTTTGAAGAGTTCGTTGGAAAGAATGGTCCTTGGAAATGGTAAGAGAGATCGTAATGAAACTCGTAATGAAACTTGCTTGTAGATAGTACAGATGCTTAGCCATTGCTTCGACAACTCAATTAAACTTTTCTGTCGTTTCTTAGTGATCGAGGCGTGGAAGAAGTCTAGAGAGTTGTTGGCGAGCTATTTTCTGCCACAACCTGCACTGCTCGATTGTCTCTTGGACATCTGTCTTTCACTCTGGTCTTCTAACAAAGTACTGCTTTTTCCTTTCTCAGACTTGCTTCTGATGTAATAATATGCAATTCATTTCATGTGATTGATGCAATGATCTGTCCTTTGATGGAGACTCGCTCTCTTCTACTCTCCATTAAGGGGTATGAAAGCGTGAACCGCTTTTCAAAAGAAAGGATCCAATGATCCCGTCTTCGATCTCTTTTTTCAATCAAGGATCCATTTCAGTCTTTCATCGTTCGTACATAAGAATCATCGGTCAGAGCTGAGTATGTACAGCCTTGTTGATCCTTAAGTCCATCGACTTAACCCCTTGGCTCGGCCATGTTGACTCGGCGATCGCTGTCCTTTCCTGACAGCGCAAGATCTTAATTTTGATTCTGTTCTGGTCTTCCCCATACTACCGTGCTCAAAAGCTTCAAAGAGATTATTTGACTCCACTTCCAGACCCGACTTCCTTCATTCTCTCACTTTCAGTGTCGATGAGCTCAACCTCGTCCTCAAGGTCAAAGTCCGAAGCAACAAAGAAAGATTCCCAGGCAAGTGATAGGGCAGGTGATAGTGGGAAAAGAAAGAGAGTACAAAGAGCTTGAGATGTGAGTAGGCATGAATAGGATGAGGACTTGGAGACAGGGAACAGACGGGGTAGAGTGGATATGATCTGAGTTGATTAGGTTGAAGTGTCGGCTCAGAGGGAGACAAATTCAACCTCAATAAGAACCTTCTCCTTCTTCAAACGCTTTCATACTAATCAGATATGTCGTCGGAAGAAGATCAAATGCGAGGGAGGGACATCAGATGGAGTTTTTTGCGCTCACTGGCGAGTTTCTCAAATCGAGGACTAGCAACACGGGCCTATGCTGACTCTCTCTCTCTCTTTACCTACGACTGCTTTATCTCGAATTTTTCTGGATTGGAACTTTCTAGCGTTAACAATGGTTTCGACTGCACGATCACGGATGCGGTGAAGAGGCGACCGCCTTCCAGAAATTACACTGACGCCCTGGAACGTCAAATGCAGAAGATGGAACTTCTGCTACATCAGATATCTCCCGGAATCAATTACACGGATGTAATAGGTCCTCCAATCAGGCCATTAGAGGAGCACGGGGACAAAATTCAACCTAGCACCACTGGACATTCTCATCTTCAAACCAGTCCAGAAGCAGGAACTTCAAGAGCAGCATCTTCTCCTTTCGAATTCCCAAGATCTACAGATCAATTGGCAATCCCCTCTGCGTCGTCTTCTCGAGTAGGAACCCGTTTAACTCGAGATCGGTCGCCTCTCTGTACTCTCTCTACCGACGAACTGACCATAGCCCTCCAGAGCCAGACTCGAAGAACCTCTACACCTATCGATCCGATTCAGGAGGACGCACTGCCTCCTTCCTCCTACAGGTGGACTATCCGATCTCTCTTCGGAACTGGACTCTCCACGCGAACTACTAGAGCCGTAGGAGTTCTGCCCACCGCTAGAGACATCTCTGGATCAAGGAATTACTTCTCTTTCAACGACTTTTTCTTCAATGAGCCACGCGACGAGCTCGGTGAAGGGATGAGCTCAGAGAATCAATTCAAGCAGCAACAGTTGAGTGGTTCCCAAAGCTTCGCTGCCACAATTGACCCAGAAGCTCAACTGCTCGGAGTAGGTGGTAATCAACACTTCGATGATTTCTCCTATAACCGAGCCAGCGCAACTCTCTTTGAGGGCCAGAGCAACGAAAACCGTGAGCCAAACATGGTCCAGGAAATGCAGCTTTCTTCAAGCCAGGTCGTTCGGGAAGGATGTTTCTGCCACTCCTGCTGGTGAGTCCGCGAAGTAGCTGCACTGATCTACTGTCTCACTGACCTCTTCACGCTTCGGTCACTTTTTCCTTTCCGTTGAGGCTAGAATCCGAACATGCAGTAATCAAGTGGCTATCTAATGTTACGACTATCTCTTTATTCTTGGCTTTTTCTCTTCTATGTTGTATTTCAATGCTTCCTTCTTTCTCTGTACTGTATTGTATATAGCCCCTTAAAATCGTTGCACTTTTTGAACCTTCGCGGTCTTCTCTCAGTCTAATCTGTTTTCATTCAAACATGTGTACATATGTAACTTTCTCAATCTTTGTTTCTTACGTTACAAGTTTCTCCCCTGGCTGCACTCCGCTCTGATTACTTTCTGCTCCTTCCCAATCAATTTTTCTTCATCTGAGGCCTTCCTTCCCAAGAAATCTCACTCGAATGGAAACTTTTCATACGTCTTCGCCATCCGTCGCCCAAAAAGAAGGGGAAGAAGAAGTGGGAGGCAAGAGAAAGGGGGGGAGGGGCTTAGGGCTTTCTCGTCAGTCCATCGAACGACCTATACTCTCAAAGAGATAGTTGACATAATCATAGAGATGGATCATCCTTCAAAGAATTTTGATAACAACAAGGATTTCCATGCATTCGCTAAACTTTCAGACGTCAACTTGAACCTAACGTTCAGAATGTGAGTTACCTTCTGAATCTAGTTTGCTACTTGTAATCAGTTCAGTTGCTAACTTTCTACCCTCTCTCACTCAGTTCCTCGCTGCTTGGACATCTTCCCAAGAAATTAATGACCGATTTATTGGATAGGCCAGAGGAAGCTTACTTTGGAGCTCAACAATCGTGCGTGTGTTCGGTAGATGGGAATCTGAAAAGATGTTGGTGGTAGAGGTGAGAGAAGGTGAAATTGGAGAGCGGCAGGACAGAGTCAGAGTCATCGCTGGGCGAGTGGGTAGGCAGAAAGAATAGAGATTCAGCTTATTTGGAACGATAGCCTGTGTCAGTGGAACGTAATCAGAAGGAAGAGAAGATGCTACTGGCTGGTCAAATAGACAAATCAGCTTCATCTCCATCTGTCTACCTATCCCTCTGCCTCTCCTCTACTCTGTTCTGTTCTTCGAAATGATTGAGACTCGCCTTAATCAAGCAGAGTCATCATCTTCCCTTCGCTTTACTCATCCTGACTTCTCTCACGCCTCTCTGGTCCTCTCACGTCAGTGCGTACCCAGATCTCTACGTCACAGTAAGACTCTACTCAGACAACAAACCCCTGTCGGTTCCTTTTCAAACTTCCTACAAACCCTTCAAGCACAATCACCAGTGGTCAGAATGGATCACTCTACCTTACAAGCTCTGTGATCTACCTTTGAACAGTCAGTTGGCTTTCACAGTTCATGATGTCAAACCGAGCTGTTACGAAGGTTTGGAATCGCTGAATGCAGAGGCAAGTGATACCAGTATTATAGGTGGTACTTGTTTCAAGTTGTTCGGGAAGAAGGGGTGAGTTCTAAAGAGACTGAGAGAGGAAGAATAGAACCTCCCAAAAGATGAGTTCGCAAGTTGACTTCTGACCTCCATCTTTAATATTGGTCTCGGACGTCTTTAGAAGTCTCAAGAAAGCTCAACATAGACTACTACTTTGGCCGGGCGTTCCAGGAGATGGAAGTGTTGAATCTAGTACTCCAGCGAAAGTTGCTCCAGAGAGTCAACTAGGCTCCACAGAAGATGGAAACAACCAATCAGGGAATCTAGATGAAATGGGTAGGTTGGGAAAAGTGAGTCTGTTTCAGTTCCTTCTCATTGGATTTGCTCCCAATTCTGACCTTCCTCTTTCTCCTTCCTCAGCTGATCAAGAGACACGAAAGATCGGATTTACCATCTCTGATCTGGTTAGACAAGTTAGTCTATCGACAAATTGAGAAGATCAACTCTCAAGAAACCGAGAAATCGAAGAGGATTTACCTCTACATCGACATGCCAAGGTTTGATCTTCCAATAGTTTTCTGTGAACAAGAAGCAGGTCCTACAATTTTCGAAGCTGTCCATGGAGGTGGAGGTGGAAATTCATCTCAGATTAACCATTCAGTCTCTAGTAAAGACGCAAGTGGACCCGGAACTTCGAACTTAGCTGGAGGATCTGCTTATGAGAAAAGTGGAAGTCTCATAGATGGAAGTCTTTTCACCGTCGTAGATCCTGAGATTGCTAGAGACAATCCAGTGGAAGCTAAACATAGAAGATTAGTCCGAAGTCATAGATCTGGTCCTCTGGATAGAGAACTCAAACCAAATGCTGCTGTCAGAGACGAGCTGAATGTGAGTGTTCACGATCCATTCGAACTTCGTTTGTTTCTCAAGGTTGAAATTTTCATTCTTCTCTCTCCTCGCCAATAGGAAATTCTCTCTTATCCTCCGACCAGAGTTTTGAGTCCATCAGAGACTGATCGCATTTGGTCTTTCCGCTTCTACCTCACCAGAGATCCGAAAGGCTTGACCAAGTTCTTGAAATCTGTGGTTTGGAGCGACTCTGGTGAAGCAAAGCAAGCCACTGAGGTTCTGTTACCGATGTGGAGTGAACCTGGATTGGACGACGCTTTAGAACTGCTGGGTCCTACTTTCAGAGATCCTCGAGTAAGGGCTTTTGCTGTTAGACTTTTGGAGAGAGCAGACGACGAGGTGAGTGATGTGAAGTGAGGGGTTGTGTCTCCGAATGTTATCCTCCTTCTAACCCTTCCTGTTTCTGAATTCACTCTTAGGAACTGATTCTATATCTACTTCAACTGGTGCAAGCGTTGAAATTCGATTCGATCTCGTCCGACTCGTCATCCTCTTCTGCAGATCGCCCCACCGATCGAAGGGGGACTGGTGGAACAACCTCCTTCTCTCCGTCTTCTTCGGTCGCGAATCAGAACAAACCGCTTTCTGTTGGATCCTCTCCGTCGAACTCTTCAAGTCTCAACAATGGAGAATCGGGGTTGACCGATTTCCTGATTAGAAGAAGTCTCAAGAATCCTGTCCTTGGAAACAATCTTTACTGGTATCTCCTGGTAGAATGCGATGACAAGACCTATGGGAAGATGTACAAAAAGGTAAAAGCTAGATATTGGGAAAAGATGGGAGAGGTGAGTTCCGACTCTCGCCTCGCGACAGAGGATCAGATCCGACCTGAGCATTTTTCTCTTTTGACAGATACCAAACGGAGCTGCTCAAAGAGAGCTCTTCACTCGGCAAGCGACCCTTCTCTCAACACTTTCGACCAAAGCCAAGGAACTTCGTTCTTCAAAAGATGCAAGACCCAAGAAGATCGATAAGCTCAGAGCTTTGATAGCAGATAGCAAGAGTGGACTTGGACCTGGAAAACTGGATCCTCCGCTCCCACTTCCCTTAGATGCCCGCGTCAAGGTCACTGGAATCAGATCTGATAAAAGTACGGTCTTCAAGAGTAATCTTTTCCCTCTTCTACTTCATTTTGAAAGAACCGATGAAGGAGACAACGGAGAGGAGGGAGAAGCTGAGGGAGCAGTCAAGCGAATGGATACGATCAGAGACTTCAACGCCAATTCTAACAACTCAAATGACAGTGAAAACCTTAGCAACGATCCATCTTCTTCTTTCGGTGCCAACTCGAATTCAGGCTCCGACTCAGAAAGAGAACGACATTTACCAAGTTATTCCGTCATTTTCAAAAATGGAGATGATCTGAGACAAGATCAATTAGTGATCCAGCTTTTCACTCTCATGGATAGATTGCTCAGAAACGAGAACTTGGATTTGAAAATCACACCGTACAAAGTTTTAGCTACTGGATCGATCGACGGAATGGTTCAATTCGTTCCGAGTTTAAGTATCGCTGCTATTATGAATTCTTTCGGTGGAAGTCTTCTGAATTATTTAAGACATCATCATCCTGAAGAAGGAAGTACTCAAACTTATGGCGTGAAGCCTAGCGTTTTGGACACCTTTGTCAGAAGTTGCGGTGAGTTGGTGACCTCCGATTGTGATGAAGAAATAACCCAATTAACCCTTCTGACTTCTTCCTTCTCTCTTTCGCTTCTCTTACTTCTCTCAGCTGGATACTGTGTCGTTACTTACCTACTTGGAGTAGGAGATAGGCATTTGGACAATCTTCTTCTTTCTCCAGACGGTCATTTCTTTCATGGTGGGTCACATCACTAAGCTTCTCCTCTCCCAAGCCTACCTCTTACCCAACTCCCAACTTTTTCCTACCTCAGTCGATTTTGGGTACATTCTAGGAAGGGATCCGAAACCATTTCCGCCTCCGGTCAAGGTGTGCAAAGAGATGGTGGATGGAATGGGTGGAACGAATTCAATTCATTACCATCGTTTCAGAAGTCTTTGCTTTACCGCTTTCACTAGTCTGAGAAAGAGTGCGAATTTGATTCTCAATCTTGTGGCTTTGATGGTCGATGCGAACATTCCAGATATCAAAGTCGAACCAGACAAGGCGGTCTTGAAGGTGAGTGTTCATTCCTATCGTAAGAGCTATCTCCAAGTCTTACCGTGCTATGCTAATTCATCCTTTTTCTTTGGCTTCGTTATCAGGTTCAAGAGAAATTCAGACTTGATCTTAGCGAGGACGAAGCTATCAAGCACTTTGAAAATCTGTTGAACGAAACTTCCTATCTCTCTGCCGTGTTTGATAGATTGCATGATGTAGCTCAATACTTTAGGCAGTAACGCTTTCGAACCTGCAGACTCTTTTGGTATACTTGTTCACTGCGGCCTTACTACCAGTTTGTGAAAGAGTGAAACTCGAGATTGCCAGCAACTTAAAAGTGAGGCTTTGATCTAGGGGCGTCGATGAACTCAGAATCTGCTCGAGCTGACTGGGAAAAGGCCCATCACAGCAAACTCTCCTCAACTTTTAAGATTAAATCAAAAGGTTTTCGAAACACGGATTTAAAAATGAACTACAAGTCTCTCTAGAATCCAATAATTCTCATGAAGGAACGAGAGCCGGTGGCGGTCCTCCAAAGGAAGCCGTTCATTTCTCTGTGGGTGGTTATATCACAGGGACTGCATAACTAGATCTTATTTGCAGCCATCTTGGACAGGAAGTCGGTTCCCTCTTTGGTGGAAAAAAAAGTCCTCAGCTGGTCAGGCAAGAGTTCAGAAAGTTCGGAGAGGTCAGATTTCGAGCCAAAGGAGTGTCACTACCGCTGTGAACTACCAACTAACCTTCCTTGTTTCTTTTTGGTCGCTTCGATAATTCTCCTGTGGACAAGGGAAGAGGCTTGAGAGAATCAGAACAGGCTCTTCTTTGGGATTCATCTTGCTGGTAGCAACTTGCAGGTTTTGAACAGTCAGCAGCCACTTCAGAGATGAGGCTTTACCCTTCTTCAGTGGAAAGAAAGTCCTCTCCTGAAGAAGTAACAGTTGAGAAGGAAGAGGGTCGTTCAACATTTCAAGTAGAGAAAGATTCGAGAGACACCCTTTCTCGTGTCCTTGCTTGACCCACCTTCTTTGCTGACAAGCCTGTCGACAGAAGAAAGAAGGGGGAGAGAGAGAAGCGAAAAAAAGGAGAGGGGGGGGGGGAAGATGGAGTCAAAGTGGGCTCTTGACAGACTTCAGGTAGAAACAACACAGTTAGGCTGTTACTCACCACGCAGCAAGAGCTCCGGTTCCAAAGACACCAGCCGCTGCTGCTAGTGGTTTCATCCAGACATTGGCTAGGGCAGCAAGAGGAGCTCTCTCGGACAAGTCACGAGCTTGAGCATTTTCGAAAGGCGCCGCAGTCGCAGAGGCGGCCGCGAGGAGAGGAGTGATAAGGGCGATCTTGTTGAAATGCACTTCTTGACTGAGAAAATTGGAGAGAAAGTAGGAAGAAGAAAGAAGAAAGAAGGAGAAAAAGGTTTGGAAGCAAAAAGTAGACCGGCTACAAGAAAGAGAAGAGAGAGTTGAGAAAGGACTTTGGCTCGACTCAACGTACGAACAGCGTGCTTAAATACCTCTCTAGAAGATCAGGAGATCAACCTGTATGTTTAAGCGAGATCAAGCACAGATCTGACAATCGGGACGATTCTGAGTCTTAATACAAAGCATTGCCAAATGTTGAAGTGCTCGAGCAAAAAACCTCCCAATCCCATAAACTTTCTTCCATATGTGCCCTCTTTAATCAATAAGAGACTCAAAATTCTTGAAAGTTTTAGATGTTCAAGCGTTAAAATCTACACTCGAAACGTGAAATACGTGTGATGTATCTTGACTCATCTCAACCTCAGCCTCAACCTCATAGTCTCGCGGTATGCCCATGTACTGCTGTCCTTTCCCTAATGTCTAGCAGAAGAATCCCATATTTCAAGTTTCAAACCTGACCGCCTGACCGATTGCCACCGAAAGAAAGGGTCAAGAGGCACGGTGCACTTCTTTCAGAGATTGGACCTTTCCGCACCGTTCTTTAGGGGGAGATACAAAAAGTGCAACCAAACGTAAGTCTCTGTCACAAATATGGAATTGACCTTGTTGGAAGCTATTTGAAGGAGGGGTTGGACTCAAGGCTCACACTACAGTTAAAAGACCTCAAGCACTTTCCTCCCCTCCCCTCGTTCTAGTCTTTTGATTCTACGTATTTCTGGCAAAAGTTCCAAGCTCCGCTAAAGCCCATGCCTTGGTTCTTCTTAGATCTTTTGACCAAAAAGGTATATAAGGAGAGAAATCTCAAAGAGTCGTCCAAACAAAATAACCCCCCCCCCCTCTGATCTCTCCACCTTGGTCTTTTCAACATGAAATTTAACCTCTTTTCCACTATTTTGGCTGCCATAGCTACAGGAACTCTAGTCTCAGCTCAATGTTACCACTCTGAACCGAGTCCTTGTACCAAGTAAGTTCCCAAAGCTTAATTCTCAGATGACCATCCATTTTAAAGAAACTTCTCTTCTTGTCTTTTCCTTCATCTCACCCCTTTCCTTCATCTTTCTCCAGTGACAGTTGGTGAGCTTCTTGGTTCTTCCGAACTCTTTTTGCGACCTCACCTCGTTTAGATCTCTGATCTCTGTTGTTCTCTATTTCTCCATTTCTTCAGCGCACAGGCAGGAAATTGTCCCGACAATTATCCTACATGCAACCGCAACGTCTGTGAGTGCTCACTCAGATTCTTCAACGCATGTCGAAGGAGGATTTGACTATCTCTACTTTCTTGGTGTTGAGGCACTGCAAATCTGAAATGGTTCCCTCCGTTACCTACAGTACGCCTTGGAGATTGCGATGTTGAAGTTTGCACTTGCGGTGCTGAAGGCTTTGGGTTTTCCTCTAAATTCACGGATGTAAGAGCTGTAAGAGGTCCTTGAAAGTCCAATCCGATCTTCAACCCTTAATAAGCCTTGAGTCTCATTTGAAGTCGCCACCTGAAGGAGCTCTCCTTGTTCATCAAATTTCCCGCCATCACTCCCTTACACTATCCTATATTACCTTCTAGATTTCAACCCCTTTTCCCTGAAGTGTTTTTGCTCGCCCTTTGATGGGCTCCGAGAAGTTCAAAGCGCTTCGATGTACATGTACAAAGGCGTCCGTCTCACTATCACTCTCGCCAGCCCCTCAAGTCGAGTTTGACACACAAATCAGCTTGAATTCAGTCTCATAGTGAATGGGATGTTTGAAACTAAAGACATTATAGTTGAACGGGAAGGACAGTCAGCATAGATGGAGACGGCTGGGAGAAAGTTCTGGTTTCGTCAGTTTGGTGTTTCTGCTTTTCACTCGCAACAAGTGACTTCTTGCTTGGTCTTAAGTAAACCGCAGAGTTTAGAGCGTGTCCACGCGAAATACCGGGTTTCAAAGCAGTGGAACTCGTTTTCGAGTGGCTGTTTCAAGCGAAAGAAGACATTTCAGGCGGGATCTTTGGAGAATTGAGAGGAGAAGAGAAGAGGATTGGAAAGTTGTGTCACGACCTCATCGAACTTTGCCCTCAGTCAGAAATAGCACGAGAAGAAGATTTCTTCCCAGTTCTTTCCTCCTTACCAAACATCCCTTTCTTTTCGGTCAAATACCGATTGAGGCTCTTCTCTTCAGAAGATAAAGAAATCTATCATGTTGACCGTCAAAGTATGTAAGTGGCAGGAACTCTTAGGACTGGATCCCTGCTGACGTGGCAGAACTGATCGCAAAAGAGATCTCAAAATGGTCAACTCTCAAACCTTCAAGAGAGAATTAGAATGGTGATTCAAAAAAGCCAATAAGAAAGCATACCTCTTTTAGGTAAGTTAGAAGCATTCCTCAGCACTGCCACTCAAATCGACTCATCCACGGTCCTTCTCTTTCTGCCTCTCTATCTGCCTCTCTATCAGGCAACGAAGTGCAACTCTCAACGCCTTGGCTCTAGCCTCTCAAAGATGCTATGAGCTCTTCATCGGACTACTCTACCAAGAGGTTACAGTTGGAACCATTCATCCAGCCTCAGTACTCAGTTTAGTCCTCAAAGACAAGACCATCGCTGAATCAATTAAAAGCGTTCGTTTCCTAGATTCTCCTCCTGAAGACTACAGTAAGAACTCCAAATATCTCAAAAGATATGATGGAGAAGTTCAAGCAAGAGTAGCGGAAGAATGTGTCAAGCTCTGTCCATCTTTACTTTCACCTCAACAAGATGACGACATTCCAACTTCGAGATCCATTACAGAGATCAAGAAAAGGAACGTCACAGATCAACTACGTCATGCTATAGCTTTATCGATAGACAACCTTCCAAATCTAATGCAATTGGAAGCTACTTCTGGGACTGCTCTTCCTTTTGCAAAGCTCAACTCTTTAAGAGGTGGAACTATTCTTTTGAAAGGTCGGATAAGTCGTTTGTCTTCCATCACACTCTTATCCAACCTCACTCTTAAGAACGCTGCTTTTCTCATGGTTTATCTGAAGAACCTTCAGTCCGTAGTCTTCAGAATCAACTTAGATGTAGCCGGATTAATGTATGCTGACGGACTAAAAGAACTCAGATTAGAAGGCAAGTCAAACGTAAAGAAGCTTGAACTTCAAATGGTTTTCGCTCCAGGTTATGTTGTAAAGACCGGCCATCCCTTGCATCAAGACGTTTCCAACCCTATAGTTTTCCTCACTCACAAGCTGGTAGAAGTTAAAGCTTATTATCCCTTCGTAGATTCGGGTACAGTTCCCCAGCTTTTCTCGTTCTCAGCAGCTTTAAGTGCTTTTTCTGATACTTTGACTCATTTATTTGTAGTAACGAGGGGAGCAGGAATTCCTTTCTTCTTTCTCCCACCAAAGATCAAATGTTTTGCTGCTTCAGGAGATTATTGGAGAGACATTGGAAATTTAAAAGATTCCAAAGGTTTGTTTATGGGAGATAGAGAAGTTCTCCCCGAACTTTGCGATGAATGAATTAAACGATAGTAGGTTTTGTGGGAGTGAAATGTGGTTTAGGATTTCTTTGGAAGATTATAAGAAGAAGGATATGCTTCCAAAGAGTCTGAAGGATGTCAGGTTTTGGAAAGAGTGGTCAGATGTTTATGGTCAACTCGTAAAGCCTGGACGTGATCTGGACTTGTTTAGAAAGAGTCGAAGGGGTCTTTTGAAAATTGTTGAAAAGCTGGGGTTGAAAGTTGAGTACATAAAATAGTTGTAAAAGATAAAACATTCAGATCCGCCTATTGCGATGCCAGATAAAGTAGTTGCGAAGCTTAAGACTCTACCCTCTCCGCTTGATCCCACGGTGGAGCTGAGACGTGTGGAAGAAGAGTGAGAGTGGTCGAACCTTTCTACTAGACGATTGCGAGAATGCCAAATTTCATGGAATTGCTATTAGGAATCAATATAATAAGACGGAATGGCTACCAAACAACAGTCGAAGGGAATCATTGAGATGATCGCTAGAAATGGAAGCAAGTGGATCTGGTGAGATATCCATTCTTACAATCCTTTAGCATAGTTTCCTTGACTTTCAGAATAAAATAAAACAAGATTTGAGGAGTAGATCCAAATTCAAGGGAGGAAAACGAAAGAAGAGGAGCGTCAGCTTTCGAATTCTCACAGCGATAGAACCCGGTCTGAAGTTACAGAGCACGTTAAAGTGAAAGATGGAAACTCACGTATAGAAATCCTGCATGGTCTTCACGATCTTCTCCAGTCCATCCAACCATTTCCTCAATTCTTCGTCCACTTTCTCTTGAGGAGAACCTAGTTTGGCATAGAAATCTGTTCGGTAAGGACAGGCTTTCATGGCGAGCTATGAAAGGTTTAGATCGCGATGTATAAAGGAATGATAGAGATGCAGAAGAAGGAAAAGTGAGGAGAGGAAAGGGTGTTTTAGAGAGGCAAGGGGCGAAAACGGCAAGTGAAGAAATGATCAGAACCAAGATCGGAGATCAGATGCAGCAAGAGCTGAAGGGAGTATAGCAAAAGGCATCAAAAAGAAGAGGACCTTGAGGTACTCACAGAGAAAACAGGTCTGATAACAAAGGAATGATGAGCTCTTAAACTTCCTTCATAAGCTTTGGTGAAGGATACGTTCAATTCTTCGGACTTGTCAGAGTGTGAACGACGTAGAGCTTGAGCGGTGAAATCTAGACCTCTGGGACCAACGGAAGGTCGTATTCAATATGGAAGAGAAAGAAGGATAGGAGAGAGATTAGGAGAAGGTCTATTTTGAGCGGCAGTAGAAGAGATCTTCGAGTACTGCTTCCAGTTGCGATAGATCTTGAGATCAATCGCTTTCAATTTCGTGGTTATAGAGGCAGAGCTTGAGTGATAGGTGGGATCAGAAAAGTGAGAGGTAGCTCTACTTCCTTGTCCCCCTTTCACCCCCTTTCGGCTTCTTCCGCAACAACTTCGAAGTATGACAGACCTTCTCAAACGTTCTAGAATCAAATGTGTTCCCTTTCCTGCATGTCTAGATTGGGAACTTCAAGCTCCCTTTGCCCTATCTCTCTCGTCCTCCAACACCACCTTTCCTCCCTCGAGCTCCTGATTTCCTATCGATACTAACCTCAACAACCACATCAAACCTTCAGTAGCAGTTCTCTTCTTTTCACCAGGCTTTCCTTCATTGGCTACTAGATCCTGTAAAGTAGAAGACTTATCTGGAGTGGCCAAGAACCTCTCCTTGATCTTTTTCATGTTACCTTCCATATCATTCTTGACTACTGAGAAGGCAGATGAGCCTAACAGATCGAATAATTTAGTGACACCTTCAGTCGCTTCTAGGAAGGAAGTGGTTGAAATTCCTGGAGACAAGGGAACGTCTGCGTAGGACTGGTGAGAGGATTAGATGGAGAGGGAGAGGGAAATCAGAATTAGAACCTGTCGCATAGCTTAGATGACTAGATAGTTGAAATAAAATCGAAACTCACAACTTTGACTGTCTCGAAATAAGTTGACATGCTTGAGGTAGATGAATAGATGGTAGGAAGATAGGGGAAAGAGGAGAAGCTCTCTGCCAGCGAAATTGCCACATTGCAATTCTGCTTGCCGACCATCTCAATCCATTCTTCAAATTTCAAATTGCTATCGTTTAAAGACGTTTAAAGAAGATGAAAGTAGATCCAATGAATCAGTTACCAGCTGAGATGATCAGCTCAATCTTCTCTCTTCTTTCAACTCCTGAGATCTCTCTTTCAAGCTTAGTCTGCCACGAATGGAGAAGGATCCTCCTATCGGATTCACCTCTTCATCACTCTCTAGATATTACAAGCTGCAGGGGTCTTTACAGGTTATCTTCAATCAATATCATGGATTTACTCTATCTTTTAGCATCTCAATCACCTTGTCCAGCCTTCAAAGTCAAAGACATTCCTCTCAATCTATCCTCTTTCTGGAAGGAAATACTATCTGTCGTTCGGTAAGCTGATGAAAGCTACCAACTTAAGCTACGTTTCTCTCCTCAAAACAATTAGGTTGGCAACCGACGGGAAGTTGGAAAAGCTCTTCATCGTGGTTCCAGAGACCGAGGTCGGAAGAGAATGGAATTCGACCCCTTTGGTTCAGGCTCTCCTTCAAGGAGTCAGCCTTCTGAACGGCTTAGGGGTTCATCCTAAAGAGGTTCATTTCACCCTTCCCTCTGCCATCTCATTCAGTTCAGGAAGATCGAGCCAGGATTCCAAGAGATTCCATGTGGTTGAAGATGACTCAATTTTGCTTACTGGCGGTGATTTCGTAGGTCATCTAGCACACGCAGCTTGAATCTTGAGCGTTATGCTTGGATGGTAGAGCAAGCTACAAGGTTTACTGGGACTGGTCTCAATCATTTTAGTTTCGACTCCGAGGAATTTATTGCATCACCGTATCGCGACTTTGGGTTCGAGGACGAAGATGAAGATGAAGATCAAGAGCACTTCCAACCCATCAGGAAATTCTTCCAACTTGTCGAGGTATGTTCCTCTACTCTTAGAACTCCGGACTTGAGTATCGACTTCGACACCATTCCACTCTTAGCTTTGGATCTAGCCATACATTCACCCAACCTCGAGCCCTTAAGGCTTTCCTTTCATGAAATGCATGAGAACTTATCGGAACTTGAGTTCTTAATCAAGAATCGTCTCGCCTTCCCAAAAGGTGCTCCTGCTTCTCAACTTAAAGCTCTTACTTGGCATCTAGGTGGGGTTGAATGGGAAGATTGGAATTCGGAGTCACTAATCAGGTGGATCGGAACCTCACTTGAATCTTTCCAACTAAGCTATGGTTTAATTTCCCACAGCCACGTCGTTCCAGTCACAAGTCTCTCTTCAATCCTCGCCTCAAATTCAAGTCTCAAGTCTTTGATCTTATTTCATCTCTCAATCTAAACAAAGAGTCATCTTTCATTCCAGACAGGCTGATACTACCAAGCCTCGAGACTCTGAAATTGGAGAAGGGTCCACCTCCTCAGCAAAGATCTCTTTGAGGAAGCACACCTTCCAAATCTTAAACTTCTAGAAATCTCCTCAGAATCACTGAAGAAAAGAGTGTTGGTAAAAGATCGTGCAGGAGTGGGCATGGGATCTGGAACGAGGAAGAAGAAAGAGTGGAAAGTGGTGCAACTTGCTTCTGTAGCCTTCAACAACGTACTGCCTCTTCTCCAATGCTGCAATTCCTCTATCCGAGAGCTCAACATCTCACATTCAGATGGCTCTGATTCTAGCCAGGAAGGTCTCAATCAGGAAGCTGTCGCCTTTCCAAGTCTAGAGACAATCAACGTCTCCCTTGCCTCGGCAAGGTTGATCAACACGCTGAGCAAGTTCAACTTCCACGAGATCAAGCATCTCAAGATCCTCAGAGCCTCCTTCTCTCTTCAAGCCATCCTCGACCTGCTGCCCTCTCTGAGTCCATCTCTGGAGAGCCTCTCGTTGGGAGACCTCGGGTAGTTTTTTCAATCCGAGACCAGAGGACCCCTTCCGCCAGCTAAAGCGCGAGCTCAGGGTGACCCAAAGAGGCCCCCAGGCTCCAGAGTTTGGATCTCAGTGCAGAATCCATCCAGACCGCTCACTTCTTTTCTGAAGCTATCTTCGGGAACTTGGGGAGACTGGGTATGGAAGCCAAGCTGAAAGGTCTCGATGGAAGCGGATCTCAGGGGTCTAATTCTAGGGAAGGATTTCTCAAGATCGTTCTTCCAATCATCAGAGTCAACGCTTCCTCTCTTCAACACCTCATGCTAAAAGACTTCATTCTCAAGGATTACGGAGAGACCTCAACTTCCAACGACGATCCAATATCATTTCTCCGACCTCAATCGCCTTTCGACCGTCAATGACTCTTCTTATCCAGTCCAGTCTTTGAAGAATTGCAGTCATCCCAAACTTCCTTGCGTCAATGTCGGAAGAGGGGTCAGAGACAGAGTCGTCTTTTCCAAATCATCCTTCGACGAGGCACTGAGAGATGTCAGAGAGGCTTCAAGTTAGGGCTAGGGAGTGGAGTAGGTGGAACTGGTGCAAACTCAGGGAAGAAAGGTCGGATCGAAGGGACGGGAAAAATAGAGAATAGGGAGGGAAGATTGTATCGCTGGTTCCCGAACGAATTCCAAGTAATGTTTCCGCATAACACAAAACGACCTGAAAGTATTTTGGCGTCAGAAGGAGAAAGCTGGGATTGAGTACGAGAGATCTGGCTGCATCTGGTTCTCTGTTATCTACTCCTGTTCTCCATCAAATGAAGCTGCTCTCCCCTTGCTGATGTCCTGGTGATGTTGACCTCGAGTTTGTCATCACTCAAATTGAATGTCGAGTTCCATCAAGAGATAGAGATGCATGAAAGCAAGTCGAGGGAAATTTGGAGTTGAATTCGCAACGACGGAAAACAAAAGGCCACTACAGTACACGCGAGCGTTCTTCATCTACAAAGGAGCAACACGCCGGGAGAAGGGCGAAGGGATGGAACAGAAACGAAAGCAGGAAAATACGACTTCTAGGTCTTTTCGTTTTTGGCGACTCTTTGTTTGATCTTGATAAGACAAGAGTCTTTCTCTAGTAGGAAGAAGTCTTTGATGGAGTCGATGAAAGCGGTGGGGTCAAATTCGGACTGTTGAAAGGGTAAAGACGAAGACCGAAGAGAGGCGAGAACGATAAGAGACTGGAATTCACCAGTCTATGTATCCAATGAACAGGTTGATACTCACAGCAAAAGAAGCGTCGAAGGTCTGGACGAATCTGGCGATGAAGAGACGTAGCTCCATCAATCCGAGTTGCTTGCCGACACAACCTGAAGAGGAAGAGAGGGAGGGAGAGAGCAGTTGATCGAGTAATCAGCAAAACTTTGTAAAGCACCAAATGAGCCTCGAAGAAGAAAAACTCTCGAACTCGTTTCTTTTCCTTCATCGAGAACTTACCAGTTGGTCCGAATCCAAAAGGGCTGAAGGCTTTCGCGTTGTGAACGGGCTCCTTCGAAGTATCTAACCATCTTTCAGGTCTGAACTCGTCTGGGTGGGAGAAGTTTCTGTGGTCTCTGTGCATGACGAAGCATGGAGTTGAAAGGATGATGTTTCCTGGGACGACGATTCCTGAACTCAAGACGATTCCTTCTGGAGGAGTGACGCGTTGACGGCCACTTGGAACTGCATTAAAGAAAAAAGAACATAATAGTATTAGATAGAAAAGTGAGGAGATGCAAGGCGAGAATCAGAAAACTCGCTCGATCTACACTCGAGATGAAGAAGCTCACCAGGAGGCCACATTCTCAAAGTCTCTTGAATGACGGCGTTCAAGTATGAGCACTCTTTCAATTTACCGAAATCATCAGCAACATCGCTTGGAAAGTTAAAGTCGACTTCTTCTTGAGCTCTTTGATAGGCTCCAGGGGTGTTGATGAGATGGAAGAGAGCTAGACAAATTGCGTTGCTTGAGGTATCAGAGCCAGCAACTACGACCAAATTAGCTTCCGCTTGAAGTTCTTTAAAGCTAAGGCGGACATTTCCAGCTTTCTTATTCTCGAGCAAGAGATGAGAAATGATGTCGACTTGAGTCTCTTCTTTTGGCGATGCTTGTAAGCGTTCTTGAAGAGCATCCGAGACGAACTGGTCCAAGATTAGCAATGGATTTGGAAACAGACGAAGAGAGTCTGAGATGTATGGTACATCCCCGAACTTTTCAGGAGAATGCGAATTTGTAGCAGAGAGAGAGGCCGTGTCAGTTCAAGTCGGGTTTGAGCAGCTCAAATCTTTCGAGCCTTCAGCACTTACAGCCATTGACATTTTGACAGCTTCTTCTATGAGCTGTTGCTCGATAGAGTGGGTGGGATATAGATTGGTCAACCGAACTTGTCGATTTTACCCCTGAAACTCTTGCGTAACTCGTAACTCACTTCGATAGCCTCACTAGTCTTCCCGCTCTCCATGTTCCCAAAGCTCTTACCAAATCCGATCTCTCCCATAACATCGAATCCGAACCAAGAGATGATTTCATCGACCGCTACAGTGTTTTGATCCTTTCCGATTCTCGACACTTGAGAGAGAGCTGCCTCGACGTTCCTAGCGATGCACTCTTCATAACTTTTGAGAGCACGAGCCGAGAAGCCAGAGTCCCAATTCCTTCTCTTTTCAGAGTGTCCGGACATGGTCCTAACGTTGAAGACGTTGGGAGCGCGTGATTGAGATGAGTCTGTCAGGAAGGTGCTGAACTCGCGGTAGTTGGTGTGGGAGACAAAGGCGATGACAGCCAAAGAGATGTAGTGAAGGAAGAAGACCGTCAGCCTTGCTACTAGAACACTGAGAGAGGTCCTAAGAGTGCATCACATTTGCATCCACTCTTCGCGACGGAAACAAGTCTTACCCCTCTTTTTCCTCTTGTACAAAGAAAGCAAGCCAAGTCTGAGGGTCCATGAATCTGATCACTCACTAGAACGGACCTCTTGTTCCTTTCTTGCCCATAAGACCTGTAGCTCCATAAACCGAGGCGATGTCGTCTGGATCGTTCACAGAAATTTCTCTCGGACCAAACCTGACAATGTCTCCATACTTTTGGTGAAGCTCTTGCATCAAGTAAGGCCTCTGTGAATATGTATAAGAAGGCATGAGATTAAAGTGGTTAGTGAGTATTCCTTCGCTTCACCTCTTCCTTTCTTTCTTTGTCTTTTCTCTTTGGCACTAACCTTTCCTTTGAGATCTACTGGAACCATGAACCATTTCGAGAGACTGAACTTGATGGGGCCTGGGAACTTCTTTAGAGGATGAAAGCCAAGTCTGTAAACCGCTATGGATGACAAGGCAGTGATTACGAAGAGTAAAGTTGATCTTGCAGAGAGGAAAAGAGAAGAAACTAGATCTTGACCCCATGAGTTATGGCAGAGGTAAGCTTGAAGAGCGTTCAAAGCGATTAAAGGAAGGATGACTTGCAAGGAGGTCGGTTCTTTGTATTGAGATCCAAGATGAAGAAGCAAGCCTAGAACGACTGGAAGGTAAACAAGAAGAAGAGGAGAGTTGGGAGAAAGGAAAGAATCTATCTCTAGGGAGATTGATTGGAACATCTCGAGGCTGAAGAATGAGGGGGAGGATTTCTGAGAAAGAATTGGAAGAGGCTTCTTTTAAAAGCATTTGGGAGAAGGCAGTGCCACCGTGCTCCGCGCCATCGTCATGCACTTCATGCACTTTTCACCCAAGCCAAGAATCGAGCTAGCTTTGACCTTCTAACATCTATTTGAATATGATCCACCAACGCAGGTCCGGAGTGACTGCATCGAGATCTCCAGTGTGAGAACTTCAATCAGAAACGAGACAATTCACGAAGATTGTTCTCCCTCATTCTAAACCAGAAGAAGTTCACTAAATACATGCTCCCGCCAAAGATCTGGTTATCTGTTGCTTCCCTCAACTCTGACCCCACTTGCAAATTATTCATTTCTCATTCTTCCCAAACTGTCTATCTGTAGAGATGATCTTGATGTAAGTTCGCGGCATATTCAGCTTCAGCTTTGTCTCCGTTTGCTAGTAACTTCTCCTTGTCTTTTAAGGGAGGGAGATGAGATAGAGAGCATTTGGTGAGTGAGAGACAAATAGGGATAAAAGTACCTTGAAGGAACTCACTGTAAAGCAATTCCTCTCTGGTCTCGGTCGAATATTCTGTGTTTTGAGTTTCAACGATGGCATCGACGGGGCAAGCTTCTTGACAGAAACCACAGTACTGAAGAGACGAGGTGAAGGGAGGGAGAAAAAGAGGATTAGTCAAAGTGGACTGGCAGATCGAGTCTCGAAAATTTCCATGAGATTTTGTGATTGAACTCACGATACATTTCGTCATGTCAATATCTGCGAACAAGGAAGCGGTTGGAGGGAGAAAGGATTGGGAGTTAAGTGAGCGAGAAGTGACTTGAGGTCTTGACACTGGGTCCCTTCTTCAATTTTTGATTGACTGAGATCCTCTGATTTTGCTTGTGTGGCTTGGCGTGACATTCGAAGGAATTCAAGCCCTTTGAAGGGAGATTGGAGGATCGAAACGCATACAGCCAATCCTACTGAGAATAGCATTACCCAAACTCTCGCCGTCATCACCACATCCCCAAGCGATCTTTCTTTCTCCAAATTTATCTTCATCAAATCGACTGAGGCTTGGGCAGATCGGCTACCCCTCCTCTTCTCACACTCTCTCTTCCACCCCAACCCCAGATTGGAGCTCCCACTCAGCTTTCCTCTCACTCACCATAACGAGTTGTCCTTCTAGCACCATCCTCACGAGGTTCAGCCTCGATGGTAATAGCTTGAGCAGGACAGATAGCCTCACAGAGTTTGCAAGCTAAAGATGGAGAGAAACGGGAGATGGGGTGAGGACGAGACGAGGAAGAAGCCATTTGTCAGATGGAGAGCCTTCCTCTCGACATAACTTGAAGGCTCGCTTCGAAGTTGTTTGAGTGGCTGAAATTCCCAATGAAAATCAAGGGAGGCTTTTCAGAGAAGTTTCGTGAGGGAGAAGAGGACTCACCAATACACCTTTCCTCTCCAGTCGGATACCTTCTCAGAGCATGTTCTCCTCTGAAACGTGGACTTAAAGGACCCTTCTCGAAAGGGTACATGATGGTATAAGGTGGACGGAAGAAGTTCTCTAAAACGATCCACATTCCTGAATCATCGAAAGGATTCCGAAGCGAGACATGGTTTTGAGGATAACAGGAGAAGGAGGAAGGAGAGGATGGTCAGTCTCTCTTACTACATCTCTCCAGAGCAGAGATTCGAAGTCAAAAAGTGAAGAACTAACCCCTTAGAATCTCTGTGAAGAAGAATAACTGGGAGGCCTTATCGATGGCTGAAGGACCTTTTGAGTAATCCTTGTATTTGACATTGTATTGATCTGTGGCAGTTGCTGAGTGAGTTGGAATTGGAGAAGCGGATTCTGCGGAGTGAAGATGAGTAGGACCTGTTACTGGATCTGCTGATCTTGAAGACGAAGAATGAATTGAGCGAATTAGAGTGGAAGTGGAAGATCTAGTAGAGGCGACAGTTGCAGCAGCTAGAATTGGACGTAGCGAAGAACTTGAAGCGTTGGAAACTAAGGATCGAGTTGAAAGCGAACCTGTTAGACTGTTGGCTGCCCTAAGACTACGTAGAACTGACATCTTTGACAGTTTGGGAGGAGGAAGAACAAAGAGGAGTGAGAGTGTGTGGTGGTCGTGAGGGAAGGCACAACTTCATGCCTCGAGTCGAACTCGTCTCACAGAGCCAATGAAAGGTGAGGAAATTCAAATCTTCTCTCTCAACTTCAATCGTCTTAGTGAACCTCAAATCATTAGAAGGCGTTGAGAAATCATCAAAAGATACTACAAAAAGAAGGGTTAATCACGTTTGCTCTCGCGAATTGGTTGATCCGTACCCCTTTCCGTTCGACCTCTCTTCTCCATTCCCGCTCTCACGTCCTTCCTCCAAAGATCTTCTGCCTTTACTTTTCCTAGCTTTGTGTTCCACTTTCTTAGCAATCAACCTTTCTGCCTCTCTCTCATTTTCCCTTACTACCTCTACGTTTCGCTCCCCATTCTCCCCTTCTACACTTCCCACCCTCGCATCTTCCTCCTCTTGAAGCTCTTTCAGAACCCTCTGAGTTTCTCTCCATAGAATCCAGCCGGTGATAGCTCCGATTAAAATCCCACCAACTGCGTAAACCAGATTCAATCTCTTAGTTTTAGGGTCTAGATGGATTCTAGAATCTCTATCCATCAATTCGAAGAGTCTAGATCCTACAAATACGTGTAAGAAGAGTTTTGGAGTGATAAATATCGTTGCTAGAATGAATTGAGGGAAAGTGACTGATGGAAGTGAAGAGAAAAAGAGGTTGGAATCTGGGGGAAGACGAGAGGAAGAGGAGAGGAAGAGGAGAGGAAGAGGAGAGGAAGAGGGGATTAGCTTCCTTGAACAAGATATTTGTGCACTGTCCACGAAAGCTCTATAGCTTCAGAGAGCACTCACAAACAAAAGGAAAAGGACAAAACCTCAACAGCACAATCATATAAAACCCTTTCCCAACCACAGCTCTTTCCATAATTTTCCAATTCCTATCCTCTTTGAAGTTTCTGATCATTTGATTTCTACTTCCCCATCTATTGACTATGGACCTCATCACCAAGAACGAGATAGAAGCTCCAATGATGGTCGAACTGGCTGCTAGAATCCATCCTTCTAAGACTGAATGGCCGTGAGGGTAGAGGTCTGTCTTGGCTTTAGAGGAACCGAAGGCTAAACCACATAAGGACATGAAAGTTGAATAACCAGGTATGGGAGGGAATGAAACTAAGATTACGAAAAGTGTTAAGAGAGGTTTTCCGTAAGTTAGACGGGAGAGTAGTAGGGAGAGCTTGGCTGTGTCTGGAGATGGGAAGAAGAGATGGTTTGGGTTAGCTTGGAGCTTGATTAGAGAGAACCCAGTAACATTGGATTAGATTGGTTAAAATTCTACTTTTGATGCAAACGTTGTGAGAGGAGAGAATCTCCAACCTGCTTCCATCTTGTTCCAATCAATCAGCTCCTTTCGAGCTCTCCCCCTCAACAACCAGAACTCTTTCGGCTCTCAGCGACTGGTACTTACAATCAAATACCCTCTCCGGTCCTATCACCCAAAATCCAATTCCAAGAGTGATGTAGAACAACCAGAGAAAGACATAGATCACCTTAGTCCTTGAGCTTAGTGATTGCCAGTGCTCCAAAGCCAATTGATTGAGAGACTCTAGTCTTTGTCTCAAAGACACATTTTCTGAATCATGATTCAAGTTCGAGCTAGAATTTTGTTGTGAGTGACTATTAGAAGGGTTGGAAGATGGAGCTTGATCTGAGAGTAGAGGAGTTGAAGGGCTTGCCATGATTCGAGCTGCTTGCCTTGACTGGCTAGCTGAGATATTGATGGTTGATCTCCTTCTTGTTTGATTACTCTTAAGATAGGGCACAGTTGACAGCTGGTTGAACAGCGGAAAAGCTCAAAGGATGATTGGGAGAGAGGGGAGATGAATATTCATCAAGGGGGGGGGGATCTTTCTCTCCCACCTCTCTTTGCTTTGTCAATTCTATTTCTTCGACAATCCCGCCAACAATGTTTCCTAGAGAACTTGTATTTGTAGCATGGTAGGTATCAATCACTGGTCGTAAGCACTGAATCTTTCTGCTTAATCAAAAGATTAAACGAGTCACCCTGCCTGCCTTCCTCCACAACCTCTAGCCAGTAGCCACTATCTCTCTCTCCCTCTCTCTCTTCCCTTAAATTATGCCATGGTTTCCCATTTTCAAATGACAGCTATCTTTGTTGCCCCCAAAAAGACTCGTCAGTCGAGAAAACTCACATCTCTCGGTATCTTTCAACGTATGACGAGTGACAGTTGGTGTTGTTCTCAATCTTTGAATAGCAAAATTGATTCAGGACTGATCATGTTATTTTGTCTTTCTATTTTGACGTGCTAGCTTCTTTGGTAGTGATCAACCTGGGAGGATTGATAGGCTTGCTTGGCTTACCAAACTCATGTCAACAACTTCATATCCCACACTTTTTGAATTCTCGACAAGGATATGACAATGATCTAGACACTCTATAGATCAGGTTGGCAGAGAGATGACCCAGTCGAGATTACAGCTAGAATTACAGAGAGAAAAGAAAAGTAAGGGTAAAGGAGTACAACAACTAAAAAAAGAAAAGGTGACTTGACCCAGGAGAAGGGATCTGATCAAAGGGTTTCACCATTTGACGTCCAACTGATAATCGTCTTCCAATTCATTGTCTTCGACAGTGGAAGTAGCTGGCAAAGTCTGCAGTACAGAAAAGAAACAGAACAAAGTGGTCAATCAAAGGATCTAATTGAAACTTGAACCCTCAAACAAAACCTGTACTCACATCGCCTTCAAATTCGATCCTACACTTAGCTCTCTCTGCTGGAGTTAGCTTCACCTGATCCTTCTGAGCATCCAAGAATCCAGCCACAAGTTTCGACATCACAGTAGTAGGTCTTGCCAAAGCAGTCCAAGACAATCCACCTTTAGCTCTGAGATTAAGAGAAACTCTGGGACCATCATCAGCAGCTAAAGAGGGGTCTTCTGGAGCCACAGAGGTAGAAGCAGTACGCGAAGGAGGATGGATTTCAGGAGATGAAAGTTCATCTTCCAACGATAAAGCTCTTGCTTCACCATTTCCACGTCTTGAAGAGCTGATCGGTGAGCCTTGGAAGTCGATTGACCCATCTGAGTCTGCACCAGTATCTCCAGTCTGGAAGAAGGACGTAGATGGGGTATTGGAGAAAGGAGAGGAAGGGAAAAAAGATGGGTTTGGTGAGTCTCTTGGTTCTTGAGAAGACAAAGGCGCTACCAGATGTTGTGGGACATATTCGGATTCAATTGAATCCAAATTTTTTGTTACTTCAAAGGTTTTAGAGCGGGGCCGATCACCTTCAAAGCCCATGCATGTCCTCTCTCTCTCTGATCTTTCTAAAGTTCCTTCCCAGGCGGCCTCTCTCTTCCCATCATGCCTCAACTCATCTAGCTCTCAATAGTCCCAGACTATTCACTTCAAAATCAGATACAATCGCATTTCTCTGCTCACCTTTTGACTCTGACTCTTTGCGAATTCAGCTCTCCTCTTCTCCTTTTCCAATCTCTTCTTCTCATTCCTCTCCTTCTGTTCCGCCAAAGCCAATTCTCTAACTTTCGCAGCTTCCGGACCTTTATAAAGCAGAGCTAATTCAGGATTGAGTTTAATCATTTCCTCTGTTGAAGTCTTCTCTGTAGATTCTAGATCCTCCAATCTCGCACTAGGTTTGCTTTGAGCAAGCGTCGTCTTGAGGAAGTTCCTGGCGTTCAATAGGACTGATAAGTGGAAAAGATAGGATATGAACACTGTTAGAAGACGCGGCGAAGTCTAGAAAGCTGATTGTAAAGCACCCCTCTCCATTGGGAACATGAATGTATGCCGCCAAAATCTGCTCGTGGCTACCCCAACTTCACTACGACCGCGTTTCGACTCTTCTGGTATGCTCACTATATTGTTCCAAAGGAGGTGGAGGAGTGAAAGAGCCTTCTCTCTCCTTCGACCCAGCAGTCTTGTCCGCTTCTCCATTTTCATCAGAAGAGTCATCGATGGTAACTACATCATGCATTTTCGCACCAATTTTACTAGTACTCGTACCAGCATTTGCACTTGGTTCTCTACTCCTCCTCTTTGACGAAACACTTGTAATGTCATGAGTCTCTCTAGTCCAAGCAGGCAAGAGATCCTTTTGAGCTCCTGACCTCTTCCTCTTCCTTCCTTTGTTAGAGCTTGAAGATGCTTGCGAAGCAGAGGATTCTTCATCTGATGAGGATGATGGACTTGCTGATTCATCAGAATCATCGACTACGATTGGGGATGACCCTGATTTTTTAGTTAACTTTGACTTTGAGTTGGAGGAAGACTTCTTCTTTTGAGTGAATTGACTTCTACGATTGAAGAAACCAGTCTCGAAAGTATCTTCTTCGTCATCACTATCTTGAATCGCGGTTGCGCTGAAAGGTGGCGGATTGAGTGTTGAATGCTTAGAGGTTGAGGAGTAGGAGTTTTGGGTATCGTTTGAAGTAGAGGCAGAAGAAGAACTTGGATTAGCAGCTCTTGCTCTAGCTTTGGGTTTAGGTCTGGGAGGCATCTAGAAGGAACCAGATTGAGATGATTGAGAGGAATGGAACTAGAAGGAATGGTTTGCTATTTGGAAGGGACAGATTCAAAGGCAAGAAAAGTTGCAGTTGCTTCCGAACCTCGATCTCATCTTCTTCAAGTCTCCAGTCTCAATTTTGCCTATTCAAAGCCTTCAGTTCTCACAAAATGTCACGCAAAGCTCTACATTCACTTTCAACTGTTCGATCCTCAATCTTCCAGACGACAGCTCCTCAACCTCTCTCTTCATCTTCTCTTCCTCCTCCAAGAACTGGTCGAAAGATTCTCTCAAAGAGATTACTAGGTCCAAGCATGCTTCAATACTACCCTCCAGTTATCAGCATAGCAGCCATCGCAAGGAACAGGATCTTGCCAGCTTTGAGAGGTTTGAGGGATCCGAGAGAGGTTCAGAGGTTGGAAGACGTTGCAAGGAGGAGAGAGATGGGTAAAGGTCCTCCAAAGAAGGGTGAGTAGTCTGGAGCAGACGAGAGGGGTCAAAATTATCAATACAACATTGCTAGTGGGATGCATAGGGAACGTTTCATTCGAAGATAGGACTCAAGGAGCAAGGGAGCAAGGGAGCAAGGAACTACAGGATGAGTAGGTCACCTTTACTCCTGCCCCTCTGTCTTCAGTTTACTTGTACCTCCTCTTCAGGGCTTTTTCATTCTGGGCGCTTTTGTTTTGGTCAAGTGCTCGAAAATGGTCGTCGTTACGATTGCTTCCTCTTTCCCTTATCTCATCTTCTTCCCTCTCCTTTCTCTTTCTTCCCGTCCTCAGGTGAAGGGCGCCGTGCAGCTATGAAAGGTGGAAAGAAGAAGTAAAAAAAGTCCTGAAACCAATCTCTAAGCCCTTCCTTGAAATTCAGCCCAGAGCTATCAAGACCGCCTGCAGAGACTTCACAGGTCACTTCAAGTTACTACTCAATCCTTTCCCTCTCCCCGCCTTTCCCAAAGATTTGATCAATTCTATTCTTCCTCAATCGACTTTGTACTTTATTTCTCCTCTTTTCTCAAGACCCACGCATACAATCTTAAGCTTTTATATCTTGACAATCACTCAGAGCTAGCATGGCGTCGTTCTGAATTTTATGAAACCTATTTCTACCCCTTCTCCTTATCAAACAATCTACAGCCGTTTCAAACTCAACTCTCCCTGATCATCATGAACAACTCCCACTTTGCTACCACTAGTCGCACTCGCTCCTTCAGCTTCTCCCAACAGGGAAATCGGTTCCGTATCCACCTCTGCATTTCCATCTCCAACATTCCTAGGAGTAGGGTCCGGAATGACCAAAAACCTCAGAACCTCAAAAGGTCGATGTGAAGATCTTCTAATACTAGTGAAATAAGCAGTAGCTGTTCCTTTGGATCCCTGGATTTTGAAAGAGACGTCTACCTTTCCTTGCATCATGTTGACCTGTTGATTGTCAAAACCAATCACAAATTCAAAGGATAGAACCAACCACGAAAAAAAGCGAAAGAGTCAGCAAAGACCTCATCAAAAAGAGAAGGAAGAGTCCAAAATCGACGAAGAGACCGAGGTCTTCCAATTACTCACAGCTCCATTCACCCAGGGTTCTCCCCAAATACTAGGTACTAGCATCACAGGTTCTCCTAATCTCTTGCAGACTTCCTCGTCATCTTTCAATTGAACCAGAACTGATCTGAAGACGGAAGTTGAGAGCCTCTCTTTGTTGTTTGCGTAAGAAGCGAACAGAGACCAAGAAGCTATCGATACAAGCACGAAGGCTATTAATAGAGGTCTTCGATCCTATCGAGGAAGAAAGATAAGGTCAGAAGGGTAGTAAGAGTAGGGATATTGGGATGATCAAAGCAACCCATCTTCTCTCTTCTCCTCCAAGGTCTACCAAGCCCAACGCTTTTATGAAGGTCCTAATGATCTGAAATTCTCCATTGAACTATTTCTGCTGTTATATAAACTCACTGGAGCTTGTGGTAACTCTTTCCTCCTCTTATTGACCTGGTCCATATCGATTCTATGAGGAGCGCCAGAAGGTGATGTCCTTCCCAACAAACCAGAACTGGGACTGGACTCTAAGTCTACAGCTTGAGATCTGATTCCTGTAGGAGTCTCATTTGAAGAAGTAGAAGAAGTCAGGCTTGAGGAGGTTGAGGAGAAGCTTCGAATGGTAGATGTAGATGTAGAAGAGTCAAAGAACTTGTTGGAGATTAAAGGGGATAGTTGAGGAGCATGAGAGGAAGTCAGAGAAGAGAGTCGAATCTGAGAAGCTGATTTGGAAAAAAGAGATCTTGACTGAGATCTGAAGAAGGCATTGGTGGAGGATGACTTGCAAGAAGTTAGAGCACGGTTACTTGAGTTCCTCGCAGCAATTGAGCCTTGCCTTAATTGTGGAATTAGAGCACAACTTCTTTTGCTGATCATCTCTTAGGCTTTGAATGGTAAACGAAGATGAAGATCAAAGGTTGCGGTGTGTCAATTGTCAAGCTTCACTATACCTTCACTCTTCACCACACCAAGAGGCCTCAACTTGACATTGAAAAAATATTCAATTCAATTCGATTCAATTCAATCCACTCTTCACCTGACGATTCCAATGAGTCGACTATTGCAAGTCAACCCAGAAGCTCGTAAGGGAGCATCGCTACCTAGGATCGACACCTTGCCAGAAGAATTGGCAGCTCAAATAGTAGACCAGGTCAGAAGTTGGACCACTCTGGTTGAAGATGAAGTAGAAAATGACGTAGTGAGAAGGTGGGTCATCTCTCCTTTCTGCTTTCTTCAATCTATGGTTCCTCTTTTCCCGCAGCTGACCTGTTTACGTCTTCAATCACAACCCAGGTCGAGAGACTCGACCCTCAGAGCCTTGGCCATGACGTCCAGATTGGGCTATCAAAGTTACTACCCCTCTCTAATCAGAAACCTCTGCCTCTGTCCATCTCTATTGACTTCCTTCTCTCAAGTCTTGGAAAGAAATATGGATTCTGGACCGCAGGTTAAATCACTGACTCTGGATCGAGGAACCCTCTCCGGGAATCAAGTTTCTATTCCTCTTTCTCAACTGGACTCGCTGGTCTCTTCATCCTCAAATCAATGGATAGGACTATTACAAGGCAGTACCTCGTTCAAAACGTAAACTCTACCGGGATAGAGCAGTGGAGCATGCGATGAAGTCCTTCTTCAGCAAGCTTCAATGCCTGCAGATCCTAGTAATCTTGTCCAGGGAGTGTGGAGCAGCTGCCTTTGGTCGAACGAGTCAGAGAGATCGAGGCCCCCCTCTCTTTCCCCACCAACTCACTCAAACAGCTACAAATCGGGAATTTTGGAGATCGAAAGGACAATCTTCCTGCCAACAAGGCCATCTGGCTCCTCTGCTTCTGTCCTCTTCTACGTCAAGCCATTCTCATTATCAATATCACGACTAAATCAGAATCCTTTCTGGAAGAGTACAACGAGACTTTTAGCAATTTATCGAGAATTGAAGATTTAGCTCTGAGGGTTTCCTTCACTTGCGATCAGTCAGATAGAAGCACTTCGTGGGGATTGCCTTGGGAAAGTCAGAGGAGTTGGAGACTCGGAACGCGAAAGTTAGACTCTATCGGAAACTTTTTATCGGTTACAAAGGAGCTCAGATTTTTGGAGATTCGTGTGACTCTGTCATTCAGAGAGGAAGGCGAATCTGGTGTCACTTGGGAGTCTCTTTCTGTCCTGTTAGAAAGATCGCAGAAGACCTTGACACACATCAGAATGATTGGGTTCGTTGGCGCTCCAGAGCATCAAGTGGTTGATTGCAGTCTCTTCAAACAGCTTAAAGTTGTCTGCCTTGATTGCAACAGTTTACTAACACTTTCAACAAGACCTCAGCAGCAACTCCCATCAAGCCTTAACATCATCTACTTCCCTTTTTACGGCGTGAATTACTCTCAACCTCAAAATTGGGAACACTTAGAAGATACCATCCTGGCTCAGGTTCTCACTTCAAGATACCTTCCAAATCTCAAGACAGGGGGAAGACCGAAGGATTGCTGGGACTCTAAGTATCAAGGGGCCTTATCTACTGGAAGCAGGGAGCTTTGGGTGGAGAGAACAGAGTTGCAAGAGCTAGAGATGTTCAATGGTGGAAAGGTTTCGTTGCAGCTTTTGAAATTGAGAGAGATTCGAGAGTCGCCGAGATGGCTTTAATCTTTCCCAGCTAAACTCTGAGCCCTTCGAGTTGTTGAATCGACGCCCTCTTCGCACTTCTCTCTGCCATCTCAGCTGGCGACAAATCCAAAGGAGAAAGCTGCCTGTCTACCGACATCCTATACACTCCCTTTGAAACATGAGGGAGCTGAGAGGTTGAGAGATCAACTTTTGAACAAAGCCTAATTAAAGAGGAAAAGGAATGAAGAGAGTGGCCCAGGAAGGGAGAGGATGGTGAAGTAAAATCCTCTCTGTACTTGTACTGTGCTATATACCATTTGCTCGAAGGTTTTTTGAAGTCTTTTGGGAGAAGACTTTGGTGACGAGAAAGTGGATTGGAAGGGGACCTGAAGTTGTCCCGATTTGAAACCGTAATCATGTATTAAGACATGGCACGGGGAGAGGAAGTGAGAGCTGAAATTGTCGCTCTTGATACGAAGAACTTTAACGTTTCGAGTGATCAATCTTCGAAACCCTCTGTTGTGAACTTAAAACACAATTGATTTCATTTCTTTTATGGCTGTTGATGAAGAAGATTGCAACTAGAATACAGGGTTTTTTTTTAAAAAAAGGTCAATGGGATTTGAAAAATTGAGAAGCGCGGGAACATGAACTTGGTTTTTGGTTTGTCGCGACGGGAAGATGGGAAGAGAAAAGAACAGGGAGAAGATAGAGATCTGTTTTTGAAAAAGATTTGGAATTAGGAGTCTTACTGAGCTACTTGAGAATTGAGAGCTTCAGCACCAGTAGCCAGTTTGAAGTTCTCCAACTCTCTTGTCGCAGCTGCCTCACTTCCAGGTTGTAATGGCAGAGCTGGAGCGCTTGCATCTGGAAGAGGTAGATTGGGAGTATTGGTACCATTTGTTCCTACTGCTGAAGAAGCCGCTGAGACGGAAGTGGACCTAGAAAGAGAAGGAGGTTGAGAGGTCGTCGTCGAAAGGAGGAGACTTGGAGAGGTCAGTCTTTTGTAGACCAAACATGAAGGATTGATATTCGAGGAGAACGAGCCCTTGTGACTCACTTTCGTTTCTTGGCAGGTGAAGCTCCAGACTTCTTCGCGTTCTGCTTAGAGCCAGATCTTTTTCCCGTTCCTTTCGCAGGCCTCGGCTCGTCACCTTCGAAGACGTAAGCTGGGAGATCAGAGCTGAAGATCCAAGTAAATGAAATGAAACCGAAAGTCAGAAGGCTGTCAGCGTCGAACAGAATAGATTCGGACGCTTTTTGATCAACTCACCATTTGATGTGTCTCACGACGATTCCCATCTCTGAATGATTGTACTGATCCCAAGTACGACATTTACTTGTGAATTCATTAGTTGGATAAGTGATATCTAGCTTTCGTTTCACAGTAGCGTTAGCTGCGAAGAAAAGATGGAAGTGGCTTTGAATCAGCAAATAGAAGAAGCGTTTCCCTCGACTTCTACAACTCTTGAAAGGAACACTCACGATCTCTAGGTTCAACCACCAATCCAACGAAAAAGGTGGTAGTCCAAATACTTCTCTTACCAGCCGCTTTATCCTGTTCCTTCTTCAATTGATCCTTAGCTTCACTTTCTTCACCTTCTTCCAATTTCTCCATCTTGGTTCTCTTAGCCACCTCCTCCACTACATAACCCATAGCTACATTTCTAACCTCATCGTCATTTTCACATTCTGAAACCTGATCGAAGCCTTTAACATAAGGAGGGGCACAAAGGATGGTTGGAGTGAGCTCTAATTTAGCAATGTACTGTCTGATCTTAGATTCAACACTTCCAGACCATTTGAGTTGTTGATGAGCCGTACCAGAAGAAGCAATAATCTGTAAATAATGAGTGTATCGATGAAAGAAATCATGTTTTGTGAAAAGATCTGACCAAGTCGCTTTTCCTACCATTACGGAATCTACAATCTCTGCTGCTCTTTTAAACTCTTCAGTCATGACCATTTGAGTTGAATGCATGACATTGTGAGTAGCACACATTGAGGGATAGGCTGGAGTGATGATTGGCATACGATGGAGACGATCTTGAGGATAGAGCTGAAATGAGAAGGACACAGTAATAGATTAAAAGTCAAGGTTCAAGAAAAGCTCACGCTTCGATTCTGGATACTCACTTTTGGGTTCCAAATCCTAACTGCCAGAGGTCCTTCTTCAATAGTCTTCAAAAGGACAGGCTGTGGCCATTTCCATTGATAGAAGATGATGAAGAATCGACTGACAATCGCTCCAGCGGATTCGTTCGGATAGAGCTGACAAATTCGAGCCACCAACATAGCCCATGCTACTCCTCCCAAGAATCCAAGAATATTCGAATAGATCGCTCGACCTGTTTTTGCGGGGGACGAAAAAGTTTCAGATAAGAAGTACGAAAACCTGTTCACACAATAAAGTAGTCGAGAAGAGATACACTTACGTTGAGCCCAAAGTTTGATACATCTCAAAGCTAACCTGAAAACATCTACGTTTGGAATCAATCGAAGAATCTCATCTGTCACTCTTGAACCTTTGAAGTTAGAATTTGATGAGAGCGAGGGAGAGATGGAGTCAAAAATCGATCCAAAAAGAAAAGGAAAGAGTAAGTAGCCTTCCTTCTCCTGATTTCCAATCTCAAATCCCTTTTCCAAAAGCTCTGCAACATTCTCAAACTGCGATATTTACTAACCATTCAAACTTCTCTGATCTCTCTCATCCAAACCCTTCAAAATCGAATTCTCTCCCAATTCCAAACTATCCTCAATTCTAGCCGTTCCCAACCTAGCAAAGAGGAAATCAATACTTATACCTGCGAATTTAACCTTGATAAGTGGAACATAAGCATCTGGAACACTTGCAATATCTTCAACATCCTCTCTTTTTTGTAACATGTCTTCGAAAATCGTGAAGAAATCTTCTCTTTGAATGTGTTTTGGAACTACACATAGAGTATCTATATCAGCTCCAGGTCCATGTACTCCAAGTCTATAAGAACCGAAAGTGAAAATCTTTCCACCTGCAGAACGAGCTTGCGATTCGGAATGTCCGTGTGAAAGTGAGGCTTTGTAAACGAATTCTCGTACTACCGAGGTGATCGTTCCCAGGACTTTTTCTCTGAGAGACGAAGGAGGAATAAGGGAGAAAGATCAATAAGATGAAAATGTAGAGAAGAATCTTGGAAGGATCGAAAAAGGAAGAGATGAAGACGAGAGGAGAGGAAAGGATTGATAGGCAAGAGATCATTGTTGCTCCCCCTGCTACCGCCGACTCTCTATTCGATCTTCATTCTTTGTATAGATCCTTCAAGGCCAATCTTACTCTTGAGAAAGATAGTCAAACTTCAAGGATCCAGCTTAAAGATACGAGAGCTGTAGCCTTGAGAGGAGGCAGCTTGAGGCATCGACGTGAAAGATAGACTGCCAAGAGAGGCTTCCTTCTTGCAGTTATCATTCTCCTGCAAATATGAACCACCTTCATCTATCCCTTTCTATCCCTTACTCGTTGGTGGTTGAGTGGGAACGAGGGTCAGATGGAAAGGATTCAGTTCTCCACTATCCTTCCATCTCCTCCCAGCTTCTCTCTTAACTATGACTTCCCAAGGTGATATTAAGTTCCAACTCATATACAAAGGATACATGGGAGGCAAGGACAGTGGACGTCTCCCTTTGCATCTTCCTCTGACTCCGAACCTCCATCTGCGCTTGCTTGCTTCCTTACTCTCGATCTCGGAACAATCCTCTTCTCTTCTTTCTCTCTTCTAATGTCTGTCACTGATAATATTATGATTTCTTTGTGACTCTATCTGGTCCCATTTCCCATTAATCTTCTTGCTGTCTCTTTCGACTGAATGAACTTACCTCAACTTGGCCTCCTCTTGACTCTCAAAGGTGCCCAGATCCTTCAAGGTCTGAAGTAATGATTCAGTTACAGCTAAATCTCTTTCTGATGGACCATTCAATGAGATCGCAGGAGTGACTCCCCATTGAGTTTGAGTCGATGACATGAGCTTGGAATGGAATGGCTTGAAGGAAGAGGTTCTGTTCTCGCAGTCAAGGAATGAGGGTAGAGGTAGTTGCTGTCGCTTGGGGGATTGAAGTACAAGTGAAGGTGATTTCTGTAAGATTAAGTTGAATAGATGATTGAGTGATTTCCAGCTCTTGCGTTGAATGTCGTTGGGAAGAAGGAGACAATCAGACAAGAGGTATCGAGATGCTTCGTCTGGACTCTCTCTCGCCACACAGATCACACTGACAAGAGAAAGTTTACATAATGAGGGACTAAGAGAGCATTCAAACGAATTCAATATCCAAGGCGATCTCTGATTTTGATCCCAGGCAAGTGGCAAGGTTGCGAGGCTAGCCTCAGAGTTCGGCGTGCAGCTTTGATAGACTTGCTAGCACTGATATTTAGAATGAGCTGCTCAAGTCATAATTCTGAACAATCTCAGAGCTTTGTAGAACCTTCGGAAGTGGAAGGAAGAGTTGGAGGCTTAAGGTTGAATGGACCTAACCAGGGTGTGTAAAGCTTGTCCTCAGGGGCACATCCTCCTCTCTCCTCATAAACCACTCCATCTCTAATTCCCCTTCCCCATTCCCCATTTCTTTTTCTTTCTTTCTCTTTTCTTTTCTTTCTAACGTCCAATAACGAACATTCAACTCCCTTAACGAACTCTTAACGTAACAAACCTCAATCCTCACCCAACCACCAACACCAACATGCCTCTAATCCGTAAAATCACTCTCAAGCACTCCGGAGCTGACAAGAACCTAGCTTCCAAGGTTGAATCCTCAACCGAAGCAATGGAAGCTGCCAAAGAAGCCGCTCAAGTAGCCTCTGATGCAATGGTCGAGGCTGCTCAAAAGGAGATGGAAGCAGACAACGCTGCTGCTCAAGTAGAGGCAGATCAAGATGCAGTTGCCGATGAAACTGAACACTTGGCTGACGAACATGCTGTCAATGTTGAGGTGAGTTGAGAGGATTGAGGAGGAGTGGGAGAGGGTTGGAAAGGATGAATGCGGAAGAGCTGGGGAAGAGATAGGGGTAGAAGGGTCCAGAGAGACTTGATCAGAGGGAACACTCTTATGAGGAGCAAGATACAAATTCATTCAGATTGGTTGAGGGAATCAGAGGCTCATTTTCAATTTGGTGGAAAGAGGCATGAGAGAGCGGAATGGCCCAGGGGGTCGACTCAAACAACACTCCGCATTTGGACAATTCACTTACCCCCCTTTCCTCCACACTCCCTTCTCCTTCCCTTTTCCGACCAACAGATCGAAGCCAAGAAGGAAGCTGCTGCTGCCGCTCAAGCTGCTAAGGATGCTGCTGACGTGAGTGTTTACCTCCTCGAACCCACCATCAATCCAACACCCTCTAACATCGATCTCCTTTCTCCATCACCATCACCATCCACAGGCCATTGCCGCTCAAAAGAAAGCAGATGCTCAAACCGCAGCTGACGCCGCCTGTGCCTTAGCTCAAACTCAATTCGACCTAGAAATCGCAGCGGCTCAAAAGTTAGCCGAACAAAAGAAGATTGATGCCATTCTATCAGCTCAACAAAACCGTATGAAAATGCAAGCTCAAGCCTCGATTGCTAGAAGAAAAGCATCTGACAAAGCTGATTGCGTTTTGTTGAAAGCAGAAGCTAAAGCTGCTTCTAAAAGAATGGAAGCTGAGAGACAAGCTTGGAAAGCTAGAGAGAAAGCTGAAAAGGATGCAAGTGATGCTAGAAAGAAAGCTGAAAAATTGGCTCACAAGGAAAGAATCGCTGCTGAGAAGGAAGCTGAGAAATTGAGAAAGAAAGCTGTGGAGGATGCTGAAGCTGTTAGAGAGGAAGCTGTTGAGAGAGCTGATGAAGAGAGAGACGCTGAGGTTTTGAAGGATGAAGTTGCCCAAAGAGTGAGTTTGATGGCAGAGTGGAAATTCGATTCGCCATCAAGTGTTTCGAATTGACGTCGTTGACTCATACCTCTCTTTCTCTTTCTTCCTCTCTCTCAGCTCGCTAATGCAAAGTTAGCTGGTGATGCCGAAGCTGCTCTTCCAGTTAACCCAACTTTCTTCGATTGGATCAACTCTTTCTTCGTGAGTACCGTGGTCGGTAGAGATTTCTCAGGCGTCGTCGTCGTTCCATCACCCTTCTGACCCAACACCTCCAATCCTCTCTCTCTCTCCTCTCAGTACGCCGTTCCAGCCGTGGCTCCTCAAGCTGAAGAGGCAAAGGTCGAAGAAGCTACTGTTCCAGAAGTTGCCGAACCAACCGAGGCCACTCCAGTTGCAGTCGCTGCTTAAATGCAATGTGACTTCGTCCCTGTGCTTCCTTTGCTTCCTCTAGACCTTCTCTCTCTGCCCCATCCTCTTCTTCTTTACTATCTCCACTTCTAACTCTTCTACCTTTTCCAAGGTGGTTGAGAAACTTGCTCCTTCTTCTACAATGTCACTCGTCATATTTTACCTCTCTTCAAAGCTCTCGTCATACAGTTTCCTCTTTTATCTTCTCCCCTCCCTTTAATACCCACCCTCTTCTTTTCAATGATCTTGTTTCTTTCAAATCTTCTACATTTTTCGGACTTGATTCTATATCTCTTTTTCTGACCCGTACATCTCATATCATTTTTCCACACGCTTTTCATAATCGTCTTTTTACCTTTCTTCTTTCATTCGACGTCTGCGTTGACTTTCTTTTCGGATCTCTTCCTGCACAATGCTATCCTAGTCAGGATGAAGAGAAGAGGAGTAGCCGGATTCAAGAGGGTCTCATTACGCACGAACCACCTCAACTCTTCTGGAGAAAGTCAATGCTGCGGAGTCGAAACGCAGTGCTGGATACCTCGATTTGATCTTCTTTCTCTCCCTCTTCTCTCTTCTTACAACCACTCCATCTTTCTTCGAAGAAAGTGTTTCATCATTCTCTTTGACAGAACGTTGCAACATGTCATCTCTTCCAAACGAGACAACTTCCTTCCCACCTCCATCTGAATTCCCAATTTATCCAAATCCTCACGCTCAAGATTCAACCACTCAATCTCCACCTCCCAATGCTAATGCACCTCACCATCATTCGCCACTCAATCAGCATTCTCCTCTGAACCAATATTCAATCGCTCATACTGATGGGGCTCCAGTCGCTAATCCAACTAAAGGTTTCCATCATCATGCAGGTTTATCAGCAGGTTTCCCAGATAGAAATCCAAACAGTGGTAGAAACTCTGGTAGAGCAACTCCACGAGGAGATGCAGCTTCTTTTGACGAAGACAACATTCGTAAATTAGTTCATCAAGAATTCAAGAGACAGAAAGAAAGGCATGAATTGTTAGATGAGAGAGAGAGAAAGGAAATGGAAGATGAGATTCAAGAATTGGGAGTTGGAACTTATTCAGATAAGAAGAAAAATTTCAAAGATGATAAGAATGGTGAAAGCTCAAGTGTTGATTTCAAACGTTCTTCAAAATTCGTCGAGACTGAAGATGGAGGCGATGCCAGGAAAGCTAGAAATAGAGGCAAAGGAAATGGAAATAGAGATAGATCTTCAACTTCAGATTTGATTTCTAATGTTGAAGAGGTTGAACTAACTCCTTTGGTCTTTCCAAATCCTTGGTCGAAAGGAAGACATGTCTTGAGAGAAGGTCTCGCTGAGATGCTAGGCACTTTCATTCTCGTCGTGAGTTGATCGAGCTTCCCGATTTGCTCAGAAACCAAGACTTTAGCTGATCATGACCTTGTCTCTCTCTTTTTTCCCCGTCTTTGCTAGATCTTTGGTACCGGAGTCAACAGTGAGTCTCTCATTCTTAGTCTCGTCGCCATCAAGAGTGACGACACGACTCAAAGTTGACCTTCCACTTTCTTTTCAAACCAGATCAAGTCGTTGTATCTGCTCTCATCGACGAGACTGATCCAAAAGGTCAATACTTGTCCATCGCCTTCGGTTGGGGAATCGGTGTTGGACTAGGAGTTTGGACTGCAGGTGGAATCAGCGGAGGTTTCGTGAGTAACTGTTTTCACATTCGACGTCTCAACTAGATCTCAAGTAGACTTGGCAAGTCTCAAATACGAATCTCTTTTGACTCTCGATTCTCAACTCGATCGTCAATCAGATCAATCCAGCAGTGACTCTAGCTGCTGCCATCTATCGTAAATTCCCTTGGTGGAAAGTCCTTTACTATTGGTTCTTTCAACTTCTTGGAGCTGTGAGTCAAACCCTAATTCACTGCCTACTGCTGCTTCCCCTGAATCTTCTTTTCAGCGCAGTTTAGACGCTCATCACCTCTTTTTCAACCCCTGCCTCTTGAATCACCAGTTCTTGGCCGCTCTTTGTATCTATGGTCTGTGAGTTCAATCTCTAGTCCCGAGCTACGGGTGCTTCCAGAGAACCTTTGTTTCAGCTCTGTTCGCTCATCTCACCTCACCTTCTCAACAGATACGTCGTTCCAATCCGTATCGTAGACCCAGATCAAACCAGCGTCACTGCTGGTCTCTTCTGTACTTTTCCAGCCGAGTTCTTGAGAACTCCTGGCACTCGTTTATTAGCTTTTTACAATGAAGTTCTAAGTGAGTCTGCGAGAAAAGTTGAGATGAGCTTCACAGATGAGAAGAAGATCCACTTAAGATAAAGAAGCTGACATGAAATGCCTTTCAACAGCCACCATGATCCTAATCATCATCATCTTCGCTATCGGTGACGCTAATAACTCTCCACCGTGAGTATCGAATGAGAAGAGAATCAGGCCAAGTCCTGCAACTCCTTGACTTCTCTTGCTTACTCTACTCATCTCCTTTGATCTTTCACTCAACACTCATCTCGATTTATTCTCTCTTGGAATCCAAAAACAGTGTTGACGGGTAAGCGTCGAAGCGAGAGAATGAAAGAGTCGAGAAGATACACTCCACGTTGCAAACCTTGCGTGGAGTGGGAGAGAGGCTGGAAGCCAGAATACTCTACTCACCTTTCACCTTCTCTCTTTTCTCTTTTTCTTGATCAGAATGGCACCTCTTATCTTACTTTGGGCTGTCACCGGAATCGGTTCAGTTATCGGATGGCAGACTGGTTTCGCGTTGAATCCTGGTGAGAGTCGACCGCGCCTTGTTGCTTCTCGCCCACTCAGTTTTCCATCACCAAGGAGGATTCCTGAAATGAGACTGTCTCAACAAAGTTGACTCTGTTCCTCTTCTCTCCCACTACTCTCTGCTCCTCAATCTACTCCCTCCCAACTCTCAACTCAGCTCGTGATTGGGGTCCAAGAATCATGTTGACCATGGTCGGATACGAAGGACTTTGGTCTTTTAACGCTTATTACTCACTTTGGACGCCATGCCTAGCCACCTTTACGGGTTAGTGTCAGTTTGAAAAACTATTCTCTTGGTTTCTCGATGAGCGCGATGCTTCGGAGAGAGCGAGGGAAGCTTCAGAGCAAGGTGCTCTTCCATTTCGTTTGACTCAGGTTCTAGATCATTTGACTCTCTCCATTTTCGGTTTTTGACTTTCTCTCTAATCCCTTTTTGTTCTTTAACAGGTGCTGTCATCGGTGGATTCCTATACGACGCTTTGGTCTAGTAAGTTGAACGAGTTCCGCGGCTCGCCGGAGAATCTACCAGGAATTTGACCTGTTTCTCTTTCATTACAAACTGCCTACTCGCTTTTATCTGAGTAATCAGCACCGGAAGTGAATCTCCAGTCAACATGCAATGGTCGATGTCCAAGTTCAAACGTCGTCGTCCTGAAACTGGAAACCAAGGAGTCGATGATGTGAGTTCCCTGCGGCCGCTTCCGGTCGCTTCTGGTCACTTTCCTTTTCGTTCAAGTTGCACATCGAATCTGTTTTGCTTTAGCTTTGGCTAACCTTTTGGATCGTCTCTGTTGCCCACCTGCAGGTTCATCAACATCAAGCCTAAGAACTTCTATCGATTCCAAAGCTCAAAACTCCCTGTCTTCTTTAATCAAAACGATCTTCAGAGCTCGGAACGTAGCTCTCAACAAAAACGGTTTTCACTCTCTAATTAGTCTTGGAAAATGTAACTCAAACTTCCGATTCTCTTTACGCCAATCCCCTTCTCGTTTATGGTTCTGTTTCAAATAATAATGAGCTCTCCTTATCGCAAGCATCACATCGAAACTCTAAATTTTTCAAAATGTAAATAACTAAACTTTCAAAGTTCATTGGAATCGTGAAGCGAGTACCGACTTTTGCCACGAGGGCCTGCGTGTGGGTCTATCTTTAATCTTGGGTCCTCTTACTCCTTGTCCTTCTCCCAAGCATGTCATCCTCCTCGCCTCGTCAAACGCCATTAAGATCAGCTCTAAAGCATCACAATTATCCATCACCTTCATCTTCACCATCTTCAAATTCAACGTCTTTCAAAGAGGAGAAGGTCTGTGAACAAGAAGAGCCAATCGATCAGACGAGCAGAAGTGCAAAGAGCTCGAACAACAGTAGTATAGAGACCAGCAACAGCAACACAGTGACTTTTGAAGCTGGAAAGAAATCAAACAGCAAAGATGATTCTGCTTCCTCCACTTCCAGCGCTCCATGGGTCATGGTGGAGAACGTAGATGAAGGTAAAGATGCAGCTCCTTCAATTGCACCTACTTCTTCATCAAAAGATTCGAAAGATCATCATCACCATCATCATCATCTTGGATTCTTTCATAGACATCCTCACCCAGCTTCATCTCCTTCAACTGCTCCATCCACTACCTCATCATCTCGTCATCCTTCAAGACCTTCCTCTCCAAACCCCTCAACTACAACTTCTACAATCCCTTCAACTACCACTTTACCTCCAACTTATGAACGAAAGGTTGGTTTCGATACCATGCCAGATGCAGATGATACCGTCTCTCATACTTTCTCTTTCACCCTTCAAGCTAGAAGTAAAGGCTATAGGAGAAGTAACAACACGAGAACTTTCATGTGTGCAGTCGATGGAAACACTTATTCAGAGAGAGCGTTGGAATGGTTGGTCGAGGAATTGGTTGAGGATGGAGATGAAGTGGTGGCTCTGAGAGTTTTGGAAGGCGAAGCTGAAGGTGAGTTTTGAGGAAGGGGTGGGGGAAGGGATTGGCTTAAGTGACAGGTTGAACTCTCTTGCCCAAGAATTAACAAAATTCTCTCGACGCTATTGTCACAGAATTCAGCTGTAAGAGGAAGTTCCTGATGGAAGAGAGCTTATCAGCAGCCTTCACTCGATGCAGATGTAGGGTCAAGATTCTGACCAACAAACCCCCTCACGTTCTTCTCTAACTCAGAAATCGATCAAGACGAAGCAAGAGAAGAAGCCAGAGACCTCCTAGCCAGTATCGTAGATCTCAATGAAGAAGTTGGTGATAGAAAAGTGAGTCCACCACTTTGATCCAAAATCTCCCCTCCCTTCTTTCGAGTTCAGACCTGCTATTCTGATCCTTGAAATCTTACCTTTCCCTTCTGTCTTTCTTCTCAGATCTCAATTATCGTAGAGTTCATAGCCGGTCGAACGACCTCGACTATCATTCGTCTAATCCACATGTATCGACCTGACTCCTTGACAGTCGGAACGAGAGGAAAATCTACGAATGCCATTCAAAGGGTTCTAGGTGGACCCAGTAGTATGGGAAGTGTTAGTAGAGACGTTTTGAGTAGAAGTCCTGTTCCGGTGGTAGTCGTCAGACCTACTGGTGAGTTTCCTTTCCTTTCGTTTGTTGTTCACTCCTTTTCAAGCACCACAGTCACGGACTCGTGGAGAGGATGACAGGTAATGACAAACCAGATAACGAAAGCTGACTCCATTCTATCCTTCTCTGAACTCGAACCCATCCCCACAGCCAAAGTCAGGAAACATCTCAAGAAACGTCAAGCAGATCCAAAACGAAGATCCTATCATGATTTGATTCGTCTTGCTCATCAAGAACATACCAAATCTTCGGGTTCTGGATCTCACAATCTAGCTGAAAACTCTAGTTCGATTTCAGAAATTTCGGAGGAGAGGAATTTACTTCCTATGAGCGTTAGTAGGAGTAAAAGAGAGAGTCTCTTGAATGAGAAGAATATGGGGAACATGTGGGGGATTACTGAAGGTTTGAAAAGTGGAGTGGGTCATTTGGGGAAAGTTGGAAGTGGAGTTGGAGGGGTGAAATTGAGTGGGAAGGAAGAGGAGAAGAAGTAGGGACGTTGGACAAAGGGATTTCAAGGGTTTCAAGTTTATTGTAATGTACATAGTTCCGGGATCTTTTCAAAATGCTATTCTTCACCATTCACTCATTGAAATTGTTCAGGACTTCTAGTCGTTCCTCGTCGGAATGCCGGAGCTTCAGAGGGGGGGGGGGAGGCTGAGAAAGAAGGCGAGAACTTGCGCGAACACTGGGGCCTCAAGGGTTCGAACCCTAGTTTTGTGCTTCCTGTGTTCTAACATCTTGGTAGGTCGCAGATTTACGCCTTCTGTTAGAGTTGAAGAAAGAAATGGCAAAGAGAACCGACAGGGAGGAGGATTTTCGCTGGTCGGTTTTGAGGCTGTTGACTTGGATTGACAAGTGAGTTTCTTTATTCATATGCCCTCTTCTTCCAAAGAACGAGAAAGTCGTCTCCACTCGCCCACCATTCCTGTTTCAGTGAAAGTCCCGGTCCAGGTGGGTGCCACCAGTAGAAAGAAGGGATGGAAGAAGCGCGGAGAGAAGACTGTTAGTCTCTGAAATACAACCGTCAAGGCTTCCTTGGTGAAGAGACTCTTGGAAGAACCCGCCGAAAAAAACAGATCTAAAGTTCACGGGAGCCAGGATAGGAGAAGTGAGTCTTCTTCGTTGACAAGCAGGTCACTTCTCTCTTTCGTTTTCTGACCCCCCTTGAATGGCACTGAGTTGCCCATTGCTACATGTCTCCCACCATCTCGATAACCTCTCTCGAGGTCGAAAACAATTCCCTGTTCCTTTCCGGTGACCTTGTCTAACATAACTTCACCTTCTGACCCGCCACATCTCTTGATGCTCTCTGACTGTGCGTACCCCCCACCCTTTGTTAAAATCCACTGCGGTCTGGAAATCAAGAAATCAAAACGCGTGACACGAGGAGTTTAGCGATGAGAAAGAGTCCCTCACGACCTCACGTCACGTCTTTTTGCTGCAAGGGGAAGGTCGCTCGGTTCGCGGTTCCTCGTCCAGTTTCGTTCCCAAACTCTAAATGCGTCTATTTCTGCTGAAGTGGAAATGACTTATGTATTTGGATGGGAAATCCTCATATCTTTGATTCTTCTTCAGCACCATCCTTCTTTGATAACCTCTTCTACATCTCTTCTTGATTCAAACTCCTCCTGGCTTCTCTGGTAGAGAGATGGTCTTGAATTCTAGTTCACCTCCAATTTCACCTTCACCTTCTTCACTTCATCCACCAACTTCTTTCAAACCTAAATCATTATTGAGAAGAGCTTCTGGAGTTCTTAGAGGTACTTCTCCAACCACAGCTGCAGCTTCTTCTACTTCTCCTTCTACTTCTACTGCTACTTCTGGGACGCTCATCTCTTCTTCTGGATCTAATGGATCGAGTCTCAATCAATCTGCAGATGGAAATGCCAATGGGAATGGGAGTGGCTTTGAAGCGGATGCTGGATCAGTAGGCACTACTACGATGCCACGTAGAAGAATGAGTTTAAGCTTCTTGAAGGGTAGAAGGAGTAGCTCCAACAGCCTCGAATTGGATGGTGGAATGACGGGGATGGCAACTCAACCTTCCAGTTCAACCTGTAATTCAACTTCTAATAATTCAATTTCAACAATCTTGGATTCCAAGTCTGACAATCCGTCTAACTTTGCTCTTCCATTCGGATCCATCACCTCCACCACCTCCCACTCTACCTCCTTCCAATCCACCTCAACTCTTCAAATCCCTCAATCTCCACCTCCAACCAATTCAAAATCTAATTATTTATCTCCTAAAGCAGCTTCCTTACTTTTCAGTCCAGAAGAACGCGCTTTCAGAGGTTCAAGTTTATCTCCGACTACTCCAACTCCCTCTTTCAATCAGCATCTCACTCCAGAAGAATGTGCTTTTAGGGGAATTCAATACGTTCCTCCGACTATTGCCCCTCCTTCACCTAATACAGCTCTCTTTGATCTAGCTACTGGTGGTGGTGGTGGAAAATGGGAGAGGTTTAGAAATGCAGTGAGCTCTAGATCTAAAGGGAGAGAAAGGGAAGGTAGTATCTCTAGAGATGGAGATAGGCTGATGTCAAGTTCTCCGATAGGAAATGAGGGTCATTCAAACATGGGAGCAAGTGGAACTCCTTCTAAGGCTGAAAAGTTATTGGGGATCTCTTCAGATCATGCCCCTTCATATCCATCTACTTCAAAATCAGACAGATTCTTAGGCATCTCCAATTCTTCCAGTGATTTCCTTGAATCCTCTCAAAGAGTTGGACATCAGTTAGTTGTAGGAGGGAGAAGTAGAGCTCCCAGTGACGCTTCCAGATTCACTACAACTGCTGCCTCTACTTCAAATACTAAAACTGCCGAAATGGAGAGATCGGAATCAGCTCCGGTTCGAAACGTTTATTCTATCCCTATGCATTCGATTCCTAGACCTACTACCGGTTACTCTGAAAGCTCTGGAATCTCTTCAAATTCTCATCCTTATCTTCAAGCTAAAGCTAAAGCTGAAATTCAGAATCGAAATCGATCTTCTTCAACTGCAAGTTCTTTCTTTAATGGTGGAGGTACTACTTCAAGCGTTCATACTGAATCAAGTTCTTTAGGATTAGGTCTCTCTAGACATGCAACTGAGGATTCTGATTTCTTGAACCTTGGAGAAGGCAAGGAAGGAGATGAAAGTTCTAGTTCTTTGGCTTTGGGATTCTATCCAAATCTTAATCAAGAAAAGGGAGTTGGAGATGAGAGTTCTGACGATGATGATGGAGTTTTAGATCAAGATGGTGTTAACGGAACTCCAGCTTCAGAATTCCAAACTTTCTTCCCTTCTTTGAATAAGAAAGAAAGTAGAGATCGATTGAAGGAAATAAGAGAAAGGGAGAAAGAAAAGGAAAGAGAGAGAATGGAGAAATTGAACGACATCAGGAGGATGAGAAAGGAGAAGGAAAGGAGATTGAGAGAAAACAGTAATGAGGAGAAAAGTGATGGAGTTGAGGGGAAGAAACTTGGTCAATATACTACTAAGGTCAACGAAACCAAAGCAACTCAACTGTCGGCAGAGGAAGTTATTAAACCAACTGATTATTCAAAGAAGCAAACTTTACTCAACACTATGGAACCTATGACTCCAGTTCCACCTCCTTCCTCTTGGAATCAAAATCAAAAGTTAAGCTCGATCTCTCCTGCTATACCTACTAAATCTAAAGGTCTTTCTGCTTTGTTGGGAAGTCCGGTTGGATCTTCTGATTTAGAAGACGAGGTTTCTGTTGAAAAGAAGAAGAAAAAGGTTGGAGTTCATGCTGCTGATTTAATGGCTGAGTTTAACTTGGAGAAACCCAAGAAGAAAGAGACAAATGGTACTCCTAAGAAGAAGAAAGGCAGCATAAGAGGAAGGTCAAGTGATGGATTGGAGACTAAGAAGAAGGACGGAGAGTTTGAAACTCCTAAGAAGTTTCTTGGAGGTCATAGAAGAGAAAGTTCGACTCCTAAAGCTGGAAATGGGATCTTTGGAGCTGCAAGTTCTGGGTTCAAGAATGGAACTCAAGAGCCGGCTTTCAATTCTAGCTCTTTCGAAAAAGGAGTGGACCCTTTTACTCAACCAGTATTCAATCGCAAACCTGTAAAAGGGTTATTCGAAAGTTTGGATCAAGATCAAGAGCATCACCAAGGCACAACAAATCTCGAAGATGAATTAGACGAGGATCGAACAGTGAGCCTCAGACCTAGACTGTTGAGCAAAACTTCTTCGATTAGGTCTAGGAAACGATTGTCTTCACTTCACCTTTCTGAAGGTTTCGATTTGGTGCTGGACTCGGATTTAGATGCCAGGACTAGAGCTAGAGATGCTATGAAAGAGATGGTAGATGAGGATTCACATGAAGAAGAAGAAGACGAAGGAGAAGATGGGGATGGTAGGACTTGCGCTTCAAGTGATTTCGAAGGTGAAGGTTTAATGATGGAAGATCCGAAAGTTGGGGACTTTGTGGAGAGAGGTTATGCCAGTGCGGAGGAAGGAGAGCCATCTCCATCGGATACAGACAGGTTCAAAGATCCAGATGGAGAAGATGGAGATACAAGCTCTTTACATCCGAGTTTCGTCACTGCAGCCAATGGGGCTTCAACGAAGGATTCTATTTCCAGGAACAGTTCTCAACACGAGACTGAACCTTTACCTCCTCTACCTACCCCTAAAGAAGCACCCATCGATCCTCAACTTCAACCTTCATCTCCTTCGATCCCCAGAGCTTTAGCAACTCTATCAACACTTCCACCTCTAGCATCTTTAGTTGAAGCTTGTCTTTCAGCTGAGCTCCATTCTGCAAATTCCAAACCAGCCTCTCAGCTCTGGAAGACTCCGAACCTTTCAAACTCCAATTCAACGATTTCCAAAGGGTTCAAATTGTTATCTTCAAGTTCTAACAAAGATTTAGTGCCTAAATCTTGGATTGGGTACGTCAGATCTTATGCAAAAGGAGAATTAGATTTGAGCAATCCTCCCAAACCAAGGGCTGCTCCAATCGTTTCGTTTCCAACTCCTAGAAGCAGTCATAGTCCAAGTTTTGAAGTTACTGGTGGAGCTTTAAGACATCAAAGAAGTTCGAGTAGTTTCGCAAGGTTTGAAGGTTTCGGTGGGACGGCTGCTTCTTCTAATTTTCCAAATTCTCCTGTTCCAATTTCTGGTCATCAAACTTCACTTTCGCTCTCCTCTCCACTCCCAATTCCTCCTAGAAATGATGGGGAGGGTAGAACTTCTCCTCTTCCTATTTCTTCTTCAAGTCCACTATTTGGAAGTAGTGCAGGTGGATTCAGAGGTTCGACTTCTAATTTACCTAGACCATCTCCTAATTTCAATGGATTCAACAATTCTTACGGATGTAGTCCCAAAGGAAGGGTCGTGGATGAAAGAATGAGAATGTCTCAAGAAGATGAAGAAATCGTTAGAAGAGAAGCTCAGGAAATCCAAGCGGTTGGAGGAGAAGGGGATATTAGAGCACCTAGACCTCCTTTCGAAGCTGAAAGACAAATCTCGGTTAAACCTTATTTGGATGCTCTGAAACTGAACTCTTCTTCCGTCCGGAAGAAATTCGAGGGATTGGATTTAGTCATCAATCGATTGGCACAAGATTTGGATGTTCAATGCTCTGGGATTACACTACTCGGTGGAGATGAAGCTTACTTACTCGCAAAAGTTGGAATGGATGAGAAGCTTGAAAGAGGTTTGGGTTTTAAGATGGGAAAAGAAACTTTGGGAGAACAACGTCAAGATCCGAAACTTAGACATCCGTCTGCATTGACTTTAGATGGACTGGGAGTTTTAATGAATGAAGATGAAGAGAGGGAGGAACTAGTGGAGGGAGTTGAAGATGGAAGATCAGCCGAGGAAGAAGAAACGGAAGATCAGTCTCAAATGTCAATTCCGAGAGATTGTCTATTAGGTGAGTCATGGTGAAATCGATTCTTTGAAGGACTTCTGTGTTTGTCATGATCATTTTCTTACATCTCTCGCCCTTCTCACTCCCTTCAAACAGACGCTCATACTATTCTGAATCGAGGCGGGCACCCGTTCTGTGTACCTGATATCTTAGCTGTGAGTTTGGGTTTCTGAGGCAAAGGTTCTCTCAGACTCTGATTCATCCTTCTTCAATTCCTTCAGGACTGGAGATTCGACCGGAGAGAAGGTGCCTCTGACGTGAGGTTCTACGCTGGGGTCTCCACCTTCGCCAAAGATGGAATGCCAGTTGGGGTCATTTTCGTCGCCAATCCTGATCCAAAGGCTCCTTTGAAGCGAGAGGACAAGGATAGACTTTTGGCCGCTTCCAAGGCGGCCTCGGACGAACTGGAAGCTCTGCGAAGATCAGCTCTGCAAGAAAGGCTAGGTCATCTGGATCAAAGCTTATTCGATTGGGCCAAAGGGGATCCGCAACAAGTTCAGCATTCTGAAGTCGGGATTTCTAGTAACTCCGGCCTCTTGGCTCCTCCAACTCCAAGGAGTCTCATGAATCTAGCAGCTAGGAGAGGAGCAAGAGTTCCAAACTCTCTCTCGGTTCCATCTTCTCCTAATCCGACGACTAACAGATCTCCTCGCCATCCATCTCAAGCAATCCTTCAAAGAGCTGTAGACGTCATCGCACAGACTGTCTGTGGACTAGCCTACATAGCCAGAGTTAGTTCTGATCCTCTGGTCTGCGATGTGGTGGTTCGAAGTGTCGAGAAAGAAGATCTGGGGCAAGACAGGGAAGTCATCAAATCGGAAGCTGCTTGGAGGAAAGGAAGTCAACCCAAAACTCTCAATCCGGACGCAGCGGTTCATCTCTGCGCTCTGGCTGCGACGAAACGAGGATTAGCCATCAACAGAGATCCACTTCGAGTTGGAGAGCTTCTAGGTCAATTCTCTGAAGAAGAAACCTCGGTCTCTCCTTCAAAGCTTCTTTCCACTCCAGCTCTAGGAGGCGGATCTCCTTCAACTCCTTTCGAATCGGCAATCATCGTTCCTTGTGGGTTGAAGGAAGGAGGAAGACTTTGGAGAGGTACAGAAGGATGGGTACTAGCAGTCGCAAGTTCAGAAAGTGCTCGCCTCGGACCTGAGCTCTCAATTTACCTCCTAAGGTTCGCCTCTCTCCTAGCTCCTCTACTTCTAGAAGGTCCAAGGTCCCCTTCTCCTGTCATCGTACCTCCAAGGTCCAGTAGCAGGAACTCCCCTTCACCCAACAATCCAAAGAGAAAACTGAATGGATCTAACAACCTTTCCAACCCTGTCAAGAGTGCTCCTCTTCCACCTCTTCCAATCGATTGTAAAGGCAAGGGAAAAGAAAGCTCAAGTGAACTGCAAATTGGAAACCCTCATCCTTATTCTCAACATTCACCTTCCAGATCTCCTTTACTTCAAACTCAACCTCTTTCTGCGCCGCCTACTGTTTCCGCTTTTCATCCGCTTCCTCATCCCTCTCCTAATGGTGTTTATACTTTCTCTCAGAGGAATCGGAAGGAGATACCTATGCCCTCGCCTCCTCCTCGAACCCCTTTACCTTTACCGCCTTCTTCACTTCCACCTGTATCATCCCCCTCTCATAGAAAGCCACCTCCAACCAGCTGACATCTTATTTTCGCGTCATCCAACCATCGTCTTTTCCTTCCAAACTGGCCACTTTCGACTCCCGTCTTCCTTTCATTTTCTGCCCCATCTCGTCTATTGTATCTTTCCAGCGCTAACCTCTCCGCCTGTAAACTTATCTTGATCGCAACTGTTCTCTAGAACTGTGTGGATGAAACGATCAGCCTAAGCATTCTTGAGAAAGCGAGAACGTGTTTTCTGTTGATGAACGCGATACAAATACAAATGATTGAGAGTCCGTCTACCTGGCCGTTCTCCTCTTCTTTTCCAGACCTCTACCTCGATCTTTACCTGCTTCAGGTACCTCCCCCACTCCTTCCGTCGTTTCTTCTCTCACTCGCTTGCTCTTCCTTCCGGTCGAAGTGGGTATAACGTTTGATTCCGATAGTTCTTCTTCCACAGCTTCCTTGGCAGTAGTAGAAGCTTCCTGTTCTCTTTCGTTTCCAGCAATCTCCACGTCCTCATCTGCTTCATCTTCTTCATCTGAAGTATTTTCACCTTCATCCTCTTCCTCTGCTTCTATTGAATCATTCAATCTCCATCCATGACCGTATCGAGGAGTGAAAGCTGCTCCTGGTCTATGAGTACTTGGACCTGCCTCCGATAGTTGAGATGGTCCTCCCATGGCTGCTGAACGCGCTATGGAGAGAGAATTGCGAAGAGCTGAGATGGTTGAGATCTGTTGAGAGGAAGGACGGAAGCCTAGGTCAGTGTGAACTCTTCCGAAGTTGAGTGTGTGCGCAGCTTTTCTTCAGCAAGAATGATTAGGAGACAGATTCGAAGGATTCGAAAACTTGAAGATCGACAATCAAAGCTGCGGAAGTCGTGTGAAAGGAAAGCTATAGAGACTGAAAACTCACCAGTCGATTTCCGATAAGTTCGTGAAGATCTGGGGCTTGATTGATGTTTCCGTTCATGATGTAATAAGCCGCCAATGGATGAGCTAGAGGGTGGAATCCCGAGAACAGAGGCGAAGTGGGAAACAAAGGTAGAGAGAGGTAAAGTCAGAGGATCTAAGGACGAGCTGAGGACGAGGAAGCAAAGAAGTCCTTCCAGTTCCCGAGAGACAGGATCGGATTCTGAGCAGGATTTCGACAATATCTTATGACTGAACGTCTCAGACTGGAAATCAAGCCGGAAACTAACCTTCTTCAGGGCTCTTTCTCAGCCTCTTGTGAATGACGAAAAGTCCAGGAGGACGAGCGTGAGCTACGACGAACTCGATACCTGTGAAGCGTCTGGAGGAGACAGGAGACAAGTTGAGTATTCATCTACTGTATCCGCTGATAGAGCGATCTAGTGAAAAAAGAGTGAGGGAGGGGGGCTCTGTCGGAAAGGACGGGGAGATCAAGACCACCCCCTTCTCCTCTCCCAGTCTCTACAGAGCCCATCTCAGGGTCGTCCATCAAAAAGAGTGTTTTGAACTCTTTTCTTACTCTAATCTGGGTGAGAGAGACTGAACGAGGAGCTTTCTGTGCCATCGAATGCCATCCCAATCATTCTCTCCCCTCTCTCTCCAAGTCCCTTCATCTCCTTCATCGTGTCCCTACTCCAACCTCTGCTCTGATGAGATACTCACTTTAACTGATTCTCAGTCTCCCTCTGTCCTGCCTGAGCCTCGTTTGGAGGAGCAGCTATCCGCTGCATCCTGAGAATCTCATTGTTGCTTGATCTATCGAAGAAAGGAGAAGTAGAGAAATATTCTAGTACGTTATCATTTGTTAAAGGGAAAGCTGCGAGATATTCTGGATCTCTGAAGATTGAAAATAAAAGTTGAGATCTTGGTATAGGATTTGTCGCTTGTGACATTGCTTTGGGAGGGAAGAAGAAGAAGAACAAGTTATTGTCGGTTGTCCTTTTGTCCTCTCTTGCTTCAGTAACATTCCATTCGCTCCTCATCAGAACAGAAGTATGAAGTAAGTTTAAGAGTACTTCTCTTCGTAGGCTTTGGTTCCCCTCAGGAGCATTTCTTCCTCCCAGCGAATTCGCCTTATCTTTCACTTGATCAAACGATGACAGTCAAGAGATGAAGTGAAATTGATCGACAGAAGATAGAAGGGACAGCGAAAGAGCAATGGATATGAAATGCATAAAGGAATAGCAAAAGGGTATGTGCAAAGTATAGCGGTGCGTAGAGATCAGATTGTTTGAGAGAGTCGAGAGAGGTTGATCTACACTTGAGGGAAGCAGATGAAAGAATTTGGCTCAGTGAAAAGGCTAAATTCAGGACTGAGGACAAGAAGGAGGAGCACTCACGTTGAAAGATCTACCAAGTTTTTGAGCCAATCCACTTGTCATGGAGAGCAACGCATCTGACCAATTGGTCTTCCTTTGAACCTTTGACCTTCTCAGCTGCTTCCATTCCTAGCACTTGAATCATTCTCCAAGCTGATCCTATAATCAAGAATTGTACCTCGGGTCTTGAATCTAGATGTGCTTTGAAAGCGAGCAGGTAAAGAATCTGAACAGCCTCAATACTAGGATTGCGAAGTGAATCATCCAGTAGATTCGGAAAGGCATGTTGTAAGGAATTAGATCTTTGTAATAGAACAGCTTGAGAGAGAAGGTTTAATTCTTGATTCGGTTTCAATATTTGACAGGAATTGGCTATAGAACTCATGACTGAAGCTAATTGATTGACTTCATTGGAAATAGACTTCTCGGATTCCGTTGATTCTGAAGGCTTGAATATTGAGGTGAACTGGGTTTGATTGATCCAAGGAGCGATTTCAGAACAATGTTGGAAGAAAAGATCGACTTCACTTGATGTTGGTCTCGAATAATCACTGTTCGAGATTTCTGAATTTGAAGGAGAAGGCTGATACTTTTCAAACCAACTGAAGATTTGTTTTTCCATTTCTTCGAGAGTTAAGATGACTTGAGGAGGACTGGAAGCTTCTCCCGACGCCACCACTACTCCAGACGCAATCCCCGTTGAATTTCTCAGCTCGGCTCTGGCTTCCGACTCCATCTCCTGTTTCTTCCTTCTCTCCATTTCTTCCCTCTTCTTAACCTTCTCATCATACAGTCTTAAACTAGCGTTCTGACGACTCTTGTTCATCTTAGTGGCGCCACCTATTCTATGAGCCATTTCTTCTAGTCCAGAAGGAGCTCTCTCGATCCTTTCGGAGTCAGGAGGAGGCAGCCCCTTATACCAGCGATTGAGTGTATTGTGACTAGCAGGCAAAGGGAAGGCGTCTACTGCTTGATAAGAATTGGACCGATTGATAAAACCAGGAGAAGAAGTTGAAATGGCTTGATAGGCAACTCCTGATAACTTAGAACCACTTGAACCAGAGGAAGAACCAGCCACGGTCTCGTGATTGGTTGGACTAGAAGAAGGGGGATGCTGATATTGGAAGGGAGTTGAGTTAACGGAGGCAGAACGTTGATGAGAGAGTGGATTTGAGAGATCGGTTGAATGTAGACGAGAGAGTGGATTTGAGGGGTCGGATGAATGGAAACGAGATAGTGGATTTGAGTGGTCTGTTGAATGTGGATGAGAGTACGCTTGAGTGGACGAAGAGGAGCTTGGTGGATCTAAGTGATGAAACGCAGTTCTGAAGGAAGGAAGACTTTGAGCATGATGGGTTGAACTTGATTCCATTGAGTTACACGAGTCTCTACTTCCATGACTGTAGTTGAAGAATGGGCTTGAGGAGGAGGGAGTAGAAGTTGAGGGACGATTCCAAGGAAGGATTCCAGCAGATCTAGAGGAGGAGGAAGATGAGGAAGTCTCCGGTCGAGGTTGAATGTGTTGGGAATGGCTTGGAGAATTGATAGATGGGCTTAAAGATGGATTGCAAGCAGCTTTGAAAGACCAATGCTCTTCCCTCTTGACTTGGTGTGGGTGTGAGTTCGGAGACCCGACGGTTGAGGGAAGATGAAGAGATTGAGGTCGATGTTCATCGGAAGAACCATCCCACCTTTGAACTCCAGAATGAAATGAAGTTGAATTTGAATCACTCGAGGAGGTAGAACTTGATGTCCTTTCCAGATTTGCACCACCATTGCCTTCTACTCCAACGCCCCCCTTTCCCTTTCCCTTTTCTTTTTCCTTTCCCTGACCAACATCGCTTGACTTCTTCTGCTTTGACTTGGTAATCACCTTCCTCGAATTCTCTCCAGTTGGAAACCCAGCGAATCTGGCATCATTCCTTAGAGATGGGCTCAGATCGTCGACTCTGAAGAGGCATTCCACTCCAGCATGAGAGCAACCTTTACAGATAGGTTGATCTTCTTCCAATACGCATTTCGTTTTCTTCCTTCTACAAGTCTCGCAAGCTGAAACCGGACGAGTTCTCTTCTTTGTAGTTGAAGGAGCTGAGGCTGGGAAAGGTCGACGATCAGGATCCGAAGTAGTGGTGGTGGTTGTAGCAGTGAATTCAGGTTGAAGAGGTTGAGGAGGTTGAGTTGAAGGGGTTCCCATTTTGATGAATTAGCTTTTTGTGATGTTAACTTTTGATCCACTCGAATGAAGATAAGAGAATGATGGAATATGGAATATGGAGTTAGGTATCAAGAGAGATTCTCCGGATCGCCCGTACGCGAGATTCCCGAGGCTTTCACAAGTTTGAACATCAGAACATCAGAACATCAGGCTCAGTAAAAGATGATCTGCGTGCGAATGCGTAAAAGGTGGCCTGCTCGGCTCCCACACTCCCTCGCAGAAACTCGTAGAAACCCGCAAATGGGATCCGGAACCCTCGCAAATTCTCATATCTACTCGCATTCACCCGCACATCATCTTTTACGGAGCATCAGAACATGCAAGACAACAAGACAATCGCATCTATGAATCGAACATTATTATCTTTCTTACTTTATTACAAAATGGACCTGACCAAATAGTTTAAACGAGCCGAAAAAAAGAGAGTCCATAACTTTCGATGTCCCATCTCCATCTCCCAACCCTCTCTATTTCATAAGCTTAGCGATATGCTTATAGAAGTCGACATGAGAAGCACCAGCTCCATTCTCATAGATGAAAGAAGCAGCCACATAAGCAGCGAAAGCAGATCTAGCATAAGCTTCTGGAATCCTACTGATCAAGGTTTCCAATCCGACCTTCTTGACCAAAGTTGGAGGGAAGACATTTGAAAGGACAGCATTCCTTAGATCCTTTTGAGAAAATAGATCTGTAGCTTCCAATTCTTCGGAGAGATTGTTCAAAGTAGTTGATAACTCTGTTGAGATGACTGAACGAGGTTTGCCCGAGGTTTGATGTTCACGCCAGATGGCTTCGAATCTGGCGGAGTTAGAGAGAGATATAGAGAAAGAAAAGTCAGTCGCCAACAAATAAAAAGTGGGAACGGAAAGGAAAGGGGAGTGAAGAAAAGAAAAGAAAAGAAAGGGATGTTACTCACTCTAGAGCTGCGTTCTTTGAGATGATGGTTTGGATATCTCTAACATAACCGAGGTAGAAGTTGGTCGGCTTTTCATCTTTGAATAACATGTTATCGATGTACTCATCATCAGCTAAACTTAAACCACAAAGGACTTCCAAAGAACTTGAAGTGACTCCTCCTTTGTTAGCACTAGCATCTGGATAAAGAATGACTCCACGTCTTTCAAGTTCGATACGAGCTTGACGAGTGATGAATAGATTGGCCCCCTGTTGAAACGCGACAGAAAAAGGTTCGAAGCATGAGAGAGAGAGAGAGAGAGAGAGAGAGAGAGAGAGAGAGAGAGAGAGAGAGAGAAGTGGAGAGTCAGAATGAGCAATTTTAAGTCACCTCCAAAGGTTCTGTGGAAACCTCATTTCGCAGCTGATCAGAAACTCACCTCAACGATGTACTTGAAGTGGCATTTGCCTTCCGAATCGAACAACTTGTTCACATTAGAAATGTTAATAGCTTCCGGTCTACCACCACAAGGAACCAACATATCAGCCTTGTAAAGTAAATGAGCGTTATTTCTAAAAGTCATTCCATCAGGGATGATTTCTCCGGAAGGTAATTTCACGTCTTTGTCTTCTACCAAAATTCTGTAACCATCCTTCGTAAGTTTTGAAGCGTCGAAGCTGTTGATCATCTTACGAGCTTTAGCTAGACGAACCAACTCAGCACGATTTAAACCTGCTGGATCATAAATGACTCCAGATCCATCGATGATAGCCACTGTCTTGTCAGTAGAAAGTAGAATTTCGTTGGATCCTAAATCTCCATCAGGTCCACCAGTTTGAACTTTGGTGACCTCAGCTTCTTTGAGACCTAACATACGATAGATTCCAATGATGTATTGTCTGATTGAAAGAGAAGTCATTCCCCAAACGTCGTGAGGGACTCCTCCTAGAGTCGCGGCAGTCTTTCCGGTAGTGAACGACTTCCACCAAGGAGCTCCACGTTCTCTGGCGTGTTCTGTAGAAGTAGAAGAAGAAAGAAAGAAGGCATACAGTCAGTACATATCTCTGCGATGATTCGAATCAGGAGAAAGCCTTTCCAAAGGAAAACTCACCTGCTCCCCAATCCATGAAATCAGCAGTTCCCTCATCAGGACCCAAGAAGAGGATCTCTTCCTTTCCGAGAAGGTCGACGATCTCTTCCTTGACACCTGGAGTTTGACCTTTAATAAGAAGATCTAGAATAGCATCGACGTACTTCTCGAAAGCCAGTCTTGGGTTTGCATCCAAAGTTGGTAAGATAGTTCCTTTAGCTCCACCTTCTGGAATCTCTTTGTTCTTCAAATGTTGAGTAGAAGCCAAAGCGTAGTTCTCATCGAAAAGAGTTCTCTGGTTGATGGAATAATTCTCTCTGTTACGAGAACGAACAATTCTGATTCCTCCACGAGCAACGTCTCTGAAACGAACGTGGAATCCTCTGAACTCGGATCCAACGACGAAGATGATTCCGTAAGGTTTGACAGGGTACTGGAGAAGAGCGAAGAAGGGAAGAGAAGAAAGGTTAGTCGAACAGAGTGAGAAGAGACCTCCCCCATCTCTTCACACCCATTTCCTGCGATCTATGAGCTCCCTCCCACTCCTCCTACTCTATCAGATTGAACACTTACCTCGACTTCTGGAAGGAAGTTTGGATCTAGACGGAAAGAGAGAGCAACCTTAGTAGGAGTGTAAAAGTTAGTCTTCAAGATAGATTTGTTGAAGAATAATAAAGCTTCCAGCACTTGGAATTCATGAGTGTTAGAAGCAGCTTTTCTAATTCTATCATACATCTGTTCATCATTTAGAACTTCTTCCTTAACCAATCTCTGATAACTTAAAGTCGGAACCAATTCGTCATCTCCAGCTCCACCAGGATAATGAACATTGGCAAAATGAACGTAAAGCAATCTGATAATGTCAGGATGAGAAACCATGACTTCTTGAATGGATTGTCTAGTGAAAGTTTCTTCTCTAAATCTCAATTTGATTTCATTGAGAATGGCAGCTTGTTGAGCATCAGTTTCATCTAATTGGTTCCTTAAAGCTTGATAAGCTTGACCCAAACGGTTGCAAAAGTGTTGAGCAAATAACCATCCTACATAAGCATAAGTGGCTTCCTGAACTGCGTGACTCGAATCCGAAGCCCCAGGTTGGAAGAATGGATTGTCAGGTAGAACGTAAATCAAAGAAGCTTCTTTAATGACTTGATGAATACTATGCTCAATAGGCGGAGATTTTGAAGCTGGTAATGGGTTCAAATAAGCTGAGATGATCGTGATTCCGTTGCTGAAATGTTCAACATACTTTCTTGAAGAGAAAAGTCCATAGAAATGATATAGATCAGAGAAAGCTGAGAAGAAACTCTTGGTCGTTCCCATACGATAACCCATCACGACTCTACGTTCACGACTTCCTTCGACTTCGAATAACTCTGTTAGACAAGAACGAAACAGAAAGCAACAGAGAGAGTCAGTATTTGTCAAGATTTTTCGGATGTCCGCTTGCATTGACTCACCAATGACAGGTCCATGTCTTCTAAGAACCTCATCCATGACAGCTTGATAGATTTCCAAAGTATTAGGACTTGTCTTTGATAAAAAAGTCTTATCTGAAACCTTCTGAATATCATGATAATCCGGTGAATCGATTTGAGGCACAGGTTGAACGAAATCACATTTCGCTAAGAAATAACAACGTAATTGTTGTTTGGATTGAGCAGAGACTGAACCTGCAGAACGATAAGTTTCTAAACGATAGGCTTTCTCTACTGAAGATTTGTCGAGGTAATTAGCATCGATACTAGGCAAGAGAAAAAGAAGGGATGAAAGAGAAGGAGGGGAGATCCCAAATCAGTTCGCAAGAATGGTTCGAAAAAGGAAGGATCATTAGGAATTTTCTCAACTCACCGTTTTTCCCACTGAGGACCTCCAACTTGACTTTTACCAGCTGCAGAAGAGTGAATGAAAACCGCACCATCCTCGTTCTCATTCTCTAGATCAATGTCTAGAGAACTTGAATGCTTGGTGTAAGCCAACATTTTAGCCGCGAAAAGTGCTAAAATGTGATCAGCGATGGTGTCAACAGATTCCAAAGCGAAGTAAGTGTCATCGATTCCAAGGTTACTAGAAGGAGGTGAGGATTTGAGAGATAGAGTCAGTTTTGAAGAGCCGGGCGGAGTTGCCGACTTGGGGGAGGGTCAGCTGGACCAAAGGTTCCAGGGAGAGAGAAGATCGTAGTAGACCTTGAATGAAAATTGAAGATGTAAGACTTTGACTTCTGCTCTTTGTTGTCTGACTTCCGAGAGGTAGTCAAGGAGAGATCTCTCTATCTGTGGATCTCATCAGGTTGCCTCTATCCCCTTCACTCAGCTCCCTGCTGCTTCTCTCATGCCCTTCCTCACCCACTTCAAGCAGCCTCCTTTCCTAATTCTATAGCTTCTTAGGTCAGATCATTCAAAACTCACGTGTAGAACCAAGCGACTTCATTTCCAAGTAGCTCTTCGCTAATGAAACCTTTGGATTTCAATAGCTCTTTAACTTTGGCAGCTTGCTCTTGCTTTCCTTCGAACACTGTCTCGTTGTAACCACTGGATAGTGTAGTAGTATGAGTGAGGACGAGGAGGAGAGAAGCAGTGGTGATCAGTAAAAAGGAGGGGGTAGGACGAAAGGGATCAGAGAGCAACACTTGTACAGTACTCCTCTAACTATCACTCTGACGGAAGGTGTAAACTCACATGGTATTAGCGACAGTATGTTCGATTGGAGTATGGGTACCAGATCTATTGGGAGTTGAAGTTGAACCCGGAACAGAGAGTAGAGCTTCTTTGACTCCATTCATAGAAAGGAGGTTAGAGGAGGTGTTGGTCTGTGGAGCTGAGGATGTCATGACTGCAGTGGGAGAGGGAGGACAATGACAGATTCCTAAGGAGACAATAGGAAAAGGAAAGATGAGATGGAAGGAAGAGAGAGAGAAAGAAGATTGAATGTGTTGGGTTTATAAAGGGGGGATGTGCTGTACGAAATGGAGGGTCAGCTGCTGTGGATCACTTTTTTGCTCTAGGTCAGAAGGTCGATGAACCCGTGGCTTGAAAATCTTCCTTCACTCTGATCTTCTCTCATCTCTCCTTTGAAGACGTGATTTACGGATTCCAAACAACTTTTGGGCTACATTCCAATCTTCCAGTACTCTCTGACTCTGAGTCGACAGGCCATTATTACCTCCTCTTGTCTCCACGCCAGGTAGAGAAAGAGAAACTCCGCCACCCTCGCACAAACCTATCCCTCAATCTACTTCTTCTTCTACCTTCTCTTCTCGTACTATCCTTTTTTACTCAATCCGTTTCGAATCCACTTTTGCTCCCAAGATGCAAACAACTGTTCTTCGCACGCACCCACCCAACGCCCTTGTTCATCCTCCAAACACAACTCAGGTTTCAAACAAGAGCATTCGTGACATTGTATTAGATATTGCAAAGAGAACAGAAAAAGAGGAAACAACTTCAATGATGACGATGGTTTTTATTTACAGCTCAACTCATTCCCCAACCTTTCCTGAGAGAAAGACCTCAAACCCCTCGAAAACTTCCCCTCTACTTCGCAGGTTTGCCTCCAGCCTTTCCAGAAAGTGGATTCCACTTAGATTCATAACTAGCGTTCATATCGATTCCAACAGTGATATAACCAATTAAACCTTGAGAGACGACTCCACCAAGAGGTTCAACTTCAAAAGTAGGTTGATGACCATTGGCGTGAGATTCTTGATAGATTTTCAAAGAGTCATCCCAATTTCTCGTTCTACCTCTTGAAGGACCCATTTTAAAAAGAGGGTTCAAGGAGTAAGGCCAGATCTGAAAAAGGAGAGAAGATAAGGCGGAAGATGAAAGAGGATCAATTTCAGAGGCTCTTGAAACCAAAGCTCCAGACTGAGAGGCGAAAAGAGAGAGAGAGACCTTCTTTACCTGCACACTCACCTTATCAACCTGTTCATTAATATGATCCTCCACAAAAAATTGACCAGTATGAGCCAATCTGCCTTCCAAGAAAGTGTTATTTTCCAAAGTAGTCCATTCCGGGAAGATTTTGGTATGAACATGAGTTGCTCTTCCTTGATAGAAACCTGGGAAGATTGAAGTGAATTCTGCGACTCCATTGTTGTCTGTTGGTAAAGCACCTCTCAACCAAGTTTCTTCTTGAACCGTTCTTGGATACATGGAGAGGAGACCTTTTCTGGCACCCGTTGAAGCTGGTTCTTCATTGATCTTGTCTGGAGCTGGAACTGGATGACCGGCGTAATAACCTGTTGCATTTGCATGCCAAATATCTACTAAGACGTTTGGTACTGGTTCACAGGTGTTTACATCTATGACTCCTATGTTCATCATCTGGCCGGGGAGAGGGGAGAGGGGAGTGAAGGTCAGTTCTCTACCACCGCCTTCGACTCGAATCAGAAACCTTTCTTATTGCTAGAGGAGAAAAAACTCACGAAAAGTAATCCTAGTTCCCATTCTGCAATGTTATTTCGAATAGGATGACCAGCAGAATGATAGTAAGGACCTTCAGTAACTTCCGGAGCTGTCGGGAACGCAGGTCGAGAATGTCAAACCAGATGAAGAAGAAAGTCAGCTTTCCAATTCTCCAAATCTTGTCAAACCAGAATATTGGAATTGTTCCAACTCTTTCGCAAAAGTCGGTCTCTTCTCCAAAACTATCGAAGGGATTTCCTAAAACTCACCCAAAACACAAGTCTGATTCCTAATCCTACTTTCCATAACCGGATCACAACTCATCAACCTTTTACCTTCTTGCATTGCTTTGTCCACCTTGTCTGAACTTGAAAGTCCCATGTCATCAAAGTAACCATCTACGAAAAGGTTTTTATGAGCTGTGGAATCTCCTCCTAAGACCTTTTGGGCGAAAGATCTTTTACGTTGGGCTGTGTAGGCTGCTACTGCTGGGGCACAGTGATAAGCTGAAGATTGTCTATCGAAGTAGGCCTGAACTTCTTCGGGTGTTTCTGGGCCGTGAGCTGGGAGAAAAAGAGAGGAATGAGTGGGTGAGGATAGGAGGATCGAGGAGGTTGGAGAAAAGGAAAAAGACTTACCTGAAACTAGAGTTGAGAGAAGAGTTAAGGTTGATAGAGCTGGAAGTAACATGATAGGTGAGATGATAGTTGATGGATAGGATGAGATGGAACAGAAGAGAAGAAGGACAAGAACTGGAAGAAGAAGAAGTTCTCTCTTCCTCCTTTTAAAGGTCTTGCTTCAATCGATGTTGCTTGAATCTTGAGTTGGTTCCTATCATGTAAATCCGATTCAATCCAGCGGAAAATCATCGTTTTTGTAAGGAGCATTCTTGATTCGTCCGTCTCTGCCGTGGGCGGATGAAAGTTCTGGACCGAGGCAGTGTGAGCGTCTTCTCGACCACATCTTCTCTTTCTCTTCCTTCTCATCTTCCCATCCCATCCCATCCAATCCCATCAACGAACTATTATGCCGAGAGTACCTTATCGATATCCAGCAGCAGGTAGCGATTCAATCGCGGATGCTATCAGACAAAGAAGAGGTGAAAGAGGTTTAACCCCTTTAGATGGAATGTTACTCAATTCACCTCAATTCGCCAATGGTTGGAATTCTCTACTAGGTGCCGTAAGAACTGGAATGTCTTTAAAAGATGATTTAAGAGAAGCCATGGTGAGTCACTGACTGCACTCATCTTCACTCATCCACTTATCTTCCTTCGTTCTGATGATTCTCTCCCTTCTTTACTCCCTCACAGATTCTCCGCGTAGCCGTTCACAACCAAGCTTCTTTCGAATGGATTCAACATGAAAAAATTGGACGTCAAGCAGGTTTGACGACTCCTCAATTATCCTCAATCGGAAACCTATCTCTAAACCTATCTCATTCAAGTTCTCAGAACTGTGGATTAAGACCTTCGATCCTCTCAGCTTTGAAATTCACAGATGCTTTAACTACAAGAATTAAAGTTCCGGATTCGATTTTCTCAGAATTGAAAGAAGAATTCCTCAAAGAAGGTTCTTCAGAGAAAGAAGCAGAGAACAAGATGGTAGAAGTAACAGCGACGATTTCAACTTATAATATGGTTTCTAGATTCTTAGTAGCTTTAGATATCGATGATAGATCTCAAGATCCAGTTCCAATTCCTCAATCTGAGAATCACACAATCTCTCAAATTGGAGGTTTATTAGGTGGTTCGAATCAAAAAGAAGAAGAAAGAGGTTTAGTTCAGTTAATCGATGGAAATACTTTATCTACTAGGGTCTATTTCAACTCCAATACATCCCCTTGGATTTTATGTGTGAATTCTTTATTGACGAATTTACACATGTGGGATTTAGCTCTACCATCTTTAAGATCGAAATACAATGTTATACTTTATGATCAACGTGGACATGGATTATCTTCGGTTCCAAAAGAAGGTTCTAATATGCATCAATTAGCAGATGATGCTGCTTCCATCTTAGATGCTCTAGGGATCTCAAAATTACATTCAATCATTGGAGTCTCTCAAGGTGGTGCCACAGCATTATCATTTGCAATCAGACACTCAGATCGAACCGCAAGAGTTATAGCTTGTGATACCCAACCTTCAAGTCCAGAAGCTAATGTGAAAGCTTGGGATGATAGAATTCAACTTGCAAAAGATTCAGGGATGAAGGGATTGGCTAATGTTACTGTTCCTAGATGGTTTGGAAATGGTTCCATCGCAACTGATAGTTTGAAAGAAGAATTGAACTTACAGGTTTCTAATACCAAGTTGGAAGGGTTCATAGTTGGTGCTAGAGCTCTTCAAAATTATGATCTGTTTAAAGATGGTTTGATTGAAAGTTTACAAACAAAAGGTTTCAAGAGTCTTTTGATCGCTGGTGAAATGGATGGGAAATTACCTGAAGGTTTGGAGAATTTGAAGGATCAAGTTGGAAGTGAGGATTGTGAATTTAGTAGGATTCAGAAAGCTGGTCATTTACCTATGTGTGATAACCCGAGGGAATGGGAAAGGGTCGTCATGGATTGGTTGAACAAGTGAGAAGCGGGTGAGCGATGTAATCGGCACAGCGTAGAACAAACAAATAGAAACTTTATGTTCGAGCTTCAAATTTCTGGGTTTTAGCTATTCAGCCTATTCTCCCTGTCCTTCGCCCTATGGTTTGAAGATCTGTTCCACTCTGTCTCTTTTGCTTCCACTGCGCTCGCTCTCGTGAAGTCGTCAAACCACTAGCAAAATGCAACAGCAGACCAATAGACAGATGAATCGATTGATTGATTGTAGTAGAGTAGACGAAAGAGAAGTCTAATTCTGAAAGTTCGATACAAAAACAGGAACGGGCATACGATAGAAGGAGCAAAATGGAAAGGGGAGAATGTCTTTGAGTATTAGGGAAAGAAAGGGAAAGAAAAAGCGGAGGGGTATCTCTTGAAGGTGGGATTGATGAAGACAGAAGCTAGAAGAATCTCGATAATCTACAGGTAGATCGGCAAAGTCGTGTCGTTGACTTCGATACCTCTAGATCCCTTGGCGAGATTCTCTTCTTCTAGGAAATGAAGAGGTAAGTTCACGAGACTTCCCTTGACGCTACCTAGTCTTTGCTTGATCCATTGAAGATCCATAGACATGTCAGCGACATGACCGGTCTTGATAGGTGGCTTTGGGAAGAATGAATCGTAATCCTTCCAGTTCTTGACCTTGTTCGAAGGAACAACTCTGAAAATTTCATCGTAGACTTCGGTGTTGTGGTCAGCTTGCTGCTTCCACTGCGAAATAGAACAAGAAAGATCGAGAAAGTGTCAGGAGGTATTCCAGTCAAATCGAATCTCGACTCCAAGTCGCGACGACTTCCTGCTTCTCTGCACTCACCATCTTCTCGACCTCATCGCTCAATGGATCTTCCACCAACTTCTCGTATTCATCCTCGATCTCAACACTGTAGGACACGGCAGAGCGTCAAGGGTCAGTAGATTGACTGATTTTGAGAAAGAGAGATCTGAAACTCACCTTGGATTAGGATGAGGAGCCGGTCTCATAGCAGCAGTAGGATAGTTCTTTGAGGTGTTGGGGGTGCACTCTTGAGGATCGATCAGACCGAGATGTTGTCTCCAGAGGTGTCTTCTGAAAGAGGCCGCGAACTTGGAAGCTAAGTACTTCTCTCCATTCATCTTAGACTCGAAAAGGTCTCGATCTTCGATGACCACTGCGACCTCTGAGTCACCATCCCCCTTCTGTGAACGGTCGTTGAGGTTGGCTGATCCAATTAACACTGTTCGATCATCTACAATCATCAACTTGGAATGAATGTAGGTTTCCTGAGGAGGAGAAGAGAGAGAGAGGGGGCGACGTCAGGACCTTTTGACACTTTTGAAAGATCTCATCTTCCTACTCAGCTACCGCAGAAAATTCGCAGACCTCCTCAATTCTTCGGAGAACTCACTTCAGTAACGTAAGCCGCTTTCTCAGATTCTTCACTTCCATACCAAGGCTCATCCTTGGTGTCGGGCTGGCCATGAAGAATGTTCGAAGAAATAGAATCACGAACGTTGTAATCGTCACGAGGAGCGGCTTGTTCTGCAAACGAAACAGGAGAATAAGGAGAACTTTGATTAGAGATTGCGATCGACCAAAGCACTCGACCAACAGACAACTACTCACGGAACTTGTTGATGATTTCTCTAGCTTCCTCCTCGCTGCTAGGCATAACCACCTCTTCAACCTTGGGAGGTTTCTTCTTTCCCTCTGAATCCAACTCTTCGCCCCCTTGAACAGGAACCTTGATAGCAACTTTCTGTCCACTGACATAGCCTTGATCTCCCAAGAATAATCTAGCACTAGCAACTTCAGCTTGATGATACGTAACTCCAGAAGTCTCTTCCATTTTCTTGATCATTTCAGGATCGTTATTAAGACGATCATAACCTCTTAGATGATAGAAACTGATGTATTCGTTAGGATCAACTCCAGCTTCTTCTACCATTTCAAAGATAGATTTTCCACCTCTATTAATCGATTTGTATTGATAAGCCATGATGCATCTAATTCCAGCAGCTTCTGGAAGCTCTCCAGAGAAACAAGGGATGGTAGGGATAATCACCACAATCTTGAATTTCCTACCATCCTTAGCAGCTGATAAGATCCTTTCAACCAAAGCTGCTCCAATAACGTTAACCACTTTCCCATCCTTTTGAGTGGAAGTAATGAAGAATTGATTCTCGATGTAGATGTAATGGTTTGCAGTTCTAATCAATTCGATGTAGGCATTTTGAATCGATTGTTCCTTGAGGATTCCTGACGACCAATCTGCTGAGGAACGACAAACCTGGACTGCCATTTGACCTGCGTTTGGCGAATGGTTTCCGTGAGATGGATCTTCAGTTCTGTGATCTGGATGCCATGGATGAAGGAATTTTTCTCCTTTGGCGTGGAAGTAAGCTGTGTGAGGATGACGCTTGACTGAGTCGAAAGAATCGTGGACATCGTCTGCAGGATCAGCTCCGTGAGGGAAGGCTAGCAAATTGTAGTCCTTGTCTCCACGGTACTTGAACTAAAGTGACAATTCAGAAGGGATAGAAGGAATGAAATCAGAGGACGGCGGCGTGGGGAGATGGGTAAAGAGATTCAATCTTCATCGATACTCACTCTCTTGACGAAGTTCCACCTCTCAACGAAGTGGTGAGCTGATTACGAGGAAGGAGAATGAGATAATGAAATCAGCGCTTTGGTCAAGAGTTGAGCTTCATCTCGCTCTTCTCCAAAACGTCAAACTCACCAACATCGAGAACCGAAGGACCTCTCATCGTGATATGAACATCATGCCAAGGCATCTAAAGAGGAGAAAGAAAGGAGTATGAGATCAAGACATCAGCAAAGGTCGATCCGACTTTCAAGAATAAACGAACTTCCCTCCGCCCGCTTTCATCTCCGACCATACTCACTCTCCCAACTTCTAATTTACTCTGTTGATTACTCATGAAGTCATCCACTTTCTGGAAGTCTTCTATCCTAGCATTGTTATAATCCTGTCCTGGAAAGACAGTTCTCTCAAATTCAGTGGGATGACAATCACTAAAAGGATGACTTTGAGTATCCCATCTACCGAAGCAGATATCCAATCCTCCAATACAAGCACGTTCGTTGTCTACACAAACTAGCTTTTCGTGATGAGACCAGAAGAGAGTGACTTCTCCACCCAAATGATCCGGGTGACGGAAACATTTGATGTTAGGATGGAGGCCTTCTAGGTGATGTTTGGTGTGAGCTGAAGACATTGTCATTGTTTGAGTGACTTCTTTGTAGACTATGAGGAGGGAGGAAGGGAGGGGAGGAGATGGAGAAGGAGACCGATTAACAAGAGGCAACAAAGGAACTAGGAATGATAGCAAACTATCCATTTCCTTGTCCCGAGAAACGTCTTGACAGAGAAACAAGAAATTCGCAAAATTCTTTCTCAAAAACTTCTTATCGGAAACCAGTCCCGAGGAAAGTGAAACTTCCAAAGATCCTCACCGATGACATAGATCTTGACACCTTGTTCTGCCTTTCTCTTCAAGATTCGATCTAATCTCCATTCTGGGAAGAGAGCTGGAGGTCTACGCAGGTAGAGTTCGGCTGTTGGAAGGTAGGGAGGGAAGGATGAAAGATTAGGAATTGAGTGTTAAGGATCCTCAGAACTCATCTCTTGAGAGTAACTCACGAGTCAACCACCAATCGAGAATCTGAAATACCACAAGTTTTGATAGTGTAGAAAATCAAGCAGTGTCAGAACTGTCATTCTTGGAGAACTTCTTTCTCAAACCGGCGGGCTGGTTTTGAATGTTCTAGTTCCAACTTTCTCGAGCTCTCTTCTCCTCCTCTCATTCCAATGTGATCTCGAATGGTCTACTCACAAAGATGCATTCCTTAGCTTCCTCCAACATTTCACTCAAAGCCCAGAAGTAATCATGACCATCTGAATACCATTTAGCAGTATTATTCTCTCTTTGATCAGAGAAGGATCTGAATCTATGAGAATCACAAATGGATTGACGTAGTTCGTCTTGTTCTTTCTCGTGTTTCTCGTCGTGCTGGTGGAAATTGGGAGGGAGTGAGATGGAGAGTAATTAGTTGTAGTTGGAGGAGGATTGATAGGTGAATCCGAAGCTTGCTTTGGAAAGGAAAGTGGTGACTAACTCTGTGATTCGGGTTTAAAGTTGAGGCAAAGGTCACAGCGAGTCGATCCTGTGAGGAACAGATGGGAGAGATAAGAGAAAGAGGATGAGGATTGGGATTGGCAGCCAAAGCGGAAGAAGTGCAAGACTGCAAGGTGCTGTGTGTCTCCCCTTGGATTTGATTCTTACCATTGACTCTTTGATCTTCTCTGGATTCTGAATGTGTTTCTTCAAAGTATCTCCGATTCCCATCTTGACTTAAAATCTGTTGGTCGGTTGCAAGGTTGCGAGAGAAAATCAGAATTTTCAGGTGGAGTGAGTTGGCTTGCATTCTAGCTCGCCTCGTGGTCGTTGGCTCTTGCTTCAGCAGCAGACATTCGCTCCAGTGAAATGAACACAAAGAATTGATTAGAAAGGTAGGAAAAGATGAAGTTCAATTCGAAAAGAAGACTCATAAATCAAATTCAAGCAAGGAAGTAACTTGAAGGATCGCCTGCTTGCTCCCAGCTCCATCCAATCTCTGACGATGATTTTCTTTCCTTTCCTGTTTTCTGTCTGCAATCATCTTTGCAATCGGAGATGAGAACAACATTCCTCCAACTGATGGAATGGCTCCTCTTGTTTTGATGTGGTTGGTTTGGGGTACGTTGAGACGATTTGAGGTAGAGAAGTCGGCGACGTGACGTCGTGACATGACGACGGGCAATTCTGACAACCCCTGATCTACCCCTCTCTCACTCTCAGGTATCGGAGCTACTTTAGGTTGGCAGACAGCCTATGCCGTCAATCCAGGTGAGTCTGTGTATTCTCTCGAGACTTCGGAGAGTTTCTTCTCGACGCGTCGACTTGTGCCAACTCTCCACCACTTCCTTGTTGAGGGAGAGGATCAAGAGAGGTACACTATCTGCTGGAACTGGAAAAGATGTGAGGGAAGATGAAATTCACTCAGCAAAAGGTCTTGCGAAAGTATCTTGAAATGGTACAACTTTCTTCGAGTGAGCTTCAGAATTATTCTGATGTATTGTTGACACATGATGTTGGCAGCCCGTATACCCTAACCCTAAAAGAGGGGAGAAGAAACAGTTATAATATTCAGAACTTAAGAGATTTCAGTAGGATGGCAGTAAAATACGTAAGAAGTACAAGGATATAAGAAACAAGGGGCGAAGAGAGGTAACCTGAGATGGAGCGAATCCTCGACATCATTCAAAGTCATTGAAACAACTTATGGAGTGAGGTTTCCAGAGTTTCCTGAGGCGCTACCAAGTCCAAGGAGCGAGCCTACACCGGCGAGTCCAGCACCAGCAGATCCAGCACCACTGAGAAAGGAAAAAAAGGGGGGGAGGTAGAGAAAAGTCAGAAGGGAGACTTCGTCTATGTTATTCAAGACTTTAATACTCACGCTCCACCTGCACCAGCCAATCCTAGAGAGAGGAGGGGAGAGGGAGAGGAAGAGAGAGGAAAAGACGACAGTCAGGCAACAGTGGGAAGGTCGCACTCATGAAATCTCCGTTCCCAATGCACTTACCTCCGTTTGAAGCTGATCCTGTAGCTCCGTTGTTGGCATTTCCTCCATTTCCTGAAGCGGAACCTCCGAAAGGAGCACCGATAGCTCCAGCGAGACCGGCGGCGGCGTTGCCTAGACCAGCTCCTCCTCCCAAGGCAGCTCCACCTCCGTTGCTGTTTTCGTGAGATAGAGAGAAGAAGAATAAGTGAAACAAAGAGAGAGAGAGAGAGAGAGAGAGAGAGAGAGAGGATAGAGGGAAAGTAAGGGAGGCGATGAACAAGACGTTAAGGATCAGGGGAGGAAGGCGACCTTTCTTCTGCTCTCGACCTTTTTGCACTCACGTTGAAGCAGAACCTCCATTACGCTCTTCTAGAGATCTTGGCAAGTTACCAGCGTTTCCGTTGGCACTTCCGAGTCCTAGCAAGCTTCCGACACCTTTGAGGAGAGAAGAGAGGAGGAAAGAGAAGAGAATTGGAGTCAGACAGCTGCTTGTCATGTCATCCCCTCACCCTCCCCTGCCAAATCCGTCTTTGGCTTCCTCTTTGATAACTGAACTTACCAGCTAATCCAGCACCAGCATTACCGGCACCACTAGGAAAGGAAGGGGAGGGGAAGTTAGAGAAAAGTCAAAGGGAGACTTCGTCTAGTTTGTTTGGGATCTTAACACTTACGCTCCTCCAGCTCCTCCCAAACCTCCGTTGGAGGCACTGGAGGGGAAACAGAACGATAGTGGAGAAAAAGAAGAGAGAAGGAAGGCGAGGCAGGGGAGTCAGAACGAAGAACGACCTCGAGTCACCAGAGGTATTCCTCCTCTACTTCATTCTGTCACTCACCCTGCGTTGGCTCCGTTCTGGCTGTTGCCTCCGTTACCGTTTGCGACACCTCCGAATGGAGCAGCAAGAACACCAGCCAATCCAGCAGCTGAAAACATGATTCGATCATGAATCATAGGCAATGATTAGTATAGGTCATATAGATGGAGAAAGATGCGAAGGGAAAGGAAGGCTGAGACACTCACCAGCGTTTCCAGCTCCAGCTCCAGCTCCTAGACCGGCACCCCCTCCAGAACTAAGATGGTCAAAGCAACGAGAAGAACGAAAGAAAGGATGTTCAAAGAAGAGAGAGAGAGAGAGGAAAGAAAAGTAGGTGAGCAAGGGAAATCCAAACCAGGGGTGAGGCGACGTCGACTTACGTGCTAGCACTACCACCGTTTGGGAGTGGGGCAGCAGCGACTAGACTGGCGAAAGCAGCAATGGCGATGATTGAGAATCTCATTTGGAGGTTAGAAGAGTTGAGTTGAGAGAGAGTGTGTGAAGAAGAGGGAGAATAGTGGGTTGGTGGAGAGGGAAAAGTGTGGTCGTCTTACCCTCCCTTTATAGCTTTTCGAGATGGATCTCGTCTCCTCTAAACAGTGTTCATGAGATCGATCATTTCAGTCTAGTTAGCTTTCAGCGGATATAATCCCTGATCGAACGATCAGTTCCCTCTAGGAGGTCACTTTAGCAGCAGCGAGTGATGCCGTCAGCCGTCAGGCCCTTTGTCCCCTTAAAATGTGGGGTTGCCCTTGCCCCTTGATACCAATCAGAAGCTAGGACCGTAAAGATAAATACGTAATCTTGATCGTAACGAGATCTCGAGTCCCTCGTGGACACGGGAATCACAGAAACGCTTCGCCACCAATTTGCTGGGAGATTCTACCTTCAAGCCCCTCCTGAAGGATTTCACAGGATGAGATCATATTAAAAGTGAAAGTTTAGGCGACGAAAGAATTATTTTAGAATGAATACGAGGTTCTAAAAGCTTTGTTCGAGCTCGGGGAGGGGAGGGGAGGGGAGAGCATTCGTAGAGATTCCAACGATTCAGCTGTGTTCGGTCCTTCATTGTACCCCGCTGATCGTCGTCATCGCGTCATCGTCCCTCTGCCGCGCGAGATCCCAACTTTCTTAATTTGGCGTTCTTTGGAAATTGGCCAGAAAGTCAGAGGGAAGCTTTATCTCCGTTACTCCGTCTTGATCGTCAGAGTGATCTCAGTGTGATCGAAGGGAGGGCTTGTGAAAAGAACCTTCTCCTCCTCGACAACGACCTCTCCTCCTCCGGGTTTTCTCTTCTGAGACTTCGCATGCAGAGCGAAAGTAATTTGCTGAGAACCAATTCAATGCACCATTTGAATGTCAGACCCCCACAATAATTTATGACCTTCCCTCTCTCCTCGTTCTTTCTAAATTTCTTCAATCTTTCCATCGCCATCTTCCCCTCTCCAATCCAATCAAAGAACAAAAATACCTAACAGCTTCATCAATTGATCTCGAAAAAAAGGTTCAGCAAACGCCCTCTCTCCCCAAAGAACCCACAACATAATCGAACGAACCTTCTGGGCGCACTAATCAAAAGTTGCCCCTGAACACACCGACTTTCTGCTTTCTCTCTCTTTTCCTCCTCTTCCTCCTTCTCCACCCCTTCAACTTCTCTTTAATATCAAGACAAACTCAGACTCCTCGAAATGAGGTGCTTTCGCTCAACTTCACCCACGGTCTTTACTCTTTTCACTCTCTTTTTAATCAAAAACGCTTCGGGTACTCCAATTCTTCAAGATGAACAGAACCTCAACCTCAGGATCGAAAGAGCTCAACCTGGTACTGAAAGAGGTGAACCTGTCGTTCTGGTAGAGAGACTGCTTTCCTACCATTCGAAAGAAAGCGAGAGCGCTCCAGCTGCTCAAACAACTGGAGCTGTGAGTAAGATCGAAGATCCGAGTTCTTACATTCCGTTCTGGTTGACCACGCTTCCTTCTACCCTTGATTTTCCCACTGGAAACAGCATGGATATGGATATGGAATCAATCCTGATGATGGAATTGGCAAGAGCGAAGCCGACGGAATCGGAATCGAGATCTGTTTGCTTCACGAAGGGATCTGCCTAGGAGAAGCAGCAGCTCTAGCACTCGGAGGTCCAGATGGCAAAGCCGATGGGTATGGCGGGTGAGTAATAGACATAGAGTCCTTGTAGGTCGAGTTTGAGATCTCAGACTGAGTGAATGGCATCTGACAATTTGTATTCCTCTGTCGTTCCAACTCTAGTGCCCTCAACGGGGATGAGACAAAAGGTTCTGTAGCCCAAGCAGGGGTTGACGGTCTGGGAATAGCGGGTAGGTAAAGAAAAACAAGAGATTTCGTCCAATTCGCCTGCTCCTTTGAGGGGGACAGCAATGTGGTGTGGGAGCTTCCGACTTTTGCCCACTCTGTCTCTCTCTCCCTTTTCTTCCCATCTGTCCCCATCCCTTTGGACTTTTCCACTCATTGTCTCCCCTTTCTTCTCAAACAAATCAGGGGCCGACGCGCTCAATCTGTGTCTCGGAGAGGCGTGCTTTGGACTTGCAGGAGCCTTTGCTTATGGAGATGCGTCTGCCAGCGCTCAAGGAGGAGATCTCACAAGTTTCACCAAGCCTGTGGTCCCCACTGCAACGAGTCTGAGCATTCTCACTCCAGTCACCTCGAACAGCGACTCTACTGAAAATTCTACTGTCACTTCCATTCTAGCGACTCCCACCCCTTCTTTCACTTCTACGATGACAGCAACCATCTCCGTCGCCTCCAGGGTGCCTCACGGCCTCTTGGCAGCTGCCCTTGCAGAGGTCACCAAGATGGTTCAGATCAAACAGCTTCATCTCAGAGAAGAAGCGGCGCCTACCCCAGCCAACTAGAGATTCGAGACCCATTCAATTTGTCTGGTCCTTTCTCACATCGCCAGAGCACTCCGCTTCTCTTTCTCTCTCTTCCCCTTCGTTTCACTTTTTTCTTTTACATTTCATTTTCTTTCCTGTACTTTTATTCTATCTTTCTCTACTTGGAAAAGAAGACGCTCTTTCTCTTCAGCTTCACTCCGGAATTCATTTTTTGTCTACTTCGTATTTGTGTCGCCCAGCTCCTATCTGCATCTACCAGCCGCAGCAACGAATGTCTACCAGATCAAAACCTTCAAATCAAAGTTGAGTATCAAAGGGTATCGAATCGATTTAAAGCAAAAAGTGTCTTACGTACAACAGATCTATACTTTTGAGAAACACAAAAAGAACCGATTTTGGTCAAGGCAGCGAGCGGTCGAAAAGAGGTAGAGAAAAGACGACGGGAATATTTGATACTGATAATTGAGTAAAAGTAGCGAGGTAGCAGGGGATATCCAGAACGAGAAATAAGAAATGAGGCGGAATAAGATAAAAAGAACGAACAAAAACTAGGGGGCCCAAAAGACTTCAAAGATCAAAGACGAAGAAAGAGCAGAACGAGATCGAGAAAGGGGTAGACAAAGGAAGTGTGAAATAAGGCAGGCGAAAGTCGAAAGATAAGCAAGACTTGACGAAGGAAAGAAGACTCTGGCGCAAAGACTTGAAATTTAGATCGATGAGGGACGAGGGAAGAGGAAGCGACGTTTAAGCCATGATCTTGCTCTTGATGCTCCTAGAGAAACGCCTAGTCATAGACATCTTCTTGTCATCTCCGTTTCTAGCAGCGACTGGTGCCTTCTCTTCTTCAGCGGCAACGTGTCCACTTGCGTTTCCGTTAGTTTCGACAGCTAGGTCCTTAGCGTCAGCCTTCTCAGCTCCATCGACGGCCTTGGAAGTTTCCTTTTCACTGGCGACTGGAGCCTCGTGGAATTGATCGGTTTCCTCTGAGGCAGAAGCAGCGGCGACTGGAGCAGCAGCAGCAGCAACTGGAGCAGCTTCTTCAGCTTTAGATTCTGGTTCAGCTGCTGCTGGAGCTGCGGCTTCGGTTGGCTCGGAATGGACAGCGTCAGCTGGGACGGTTCCGGAGGCACCGAGCTCTCCTTCCAGTCTCATGGCGGTAGCCTATTAGAAAAAGGGTAAGTCGAGTAGAAATATGGGTCAGACGCGTTGAAACTTTGTCTGGAAGAGTGAATTAGACAAGATCTTTACTCACCTCATCTCCGTAAAGAGTAACCCAATCATCGTTCTCCAAAGCCTTAAGAGACTTGTCCAAGACTTCCTTTAAAGGCTTACCCTCTTCGATCTCTTTGAGTTCACGTTCCATGGTAGCCACACAGTCTTGAGAGAAGAGGAGGGGGAAACGGAAAAAAACTCGTCAGTAAGTATGAGTTGGACTCGTAGGATCTCACAAGTAGCTCACCTTTTCGACCAACGACGTGAACGATTTCGGTACCATCCTTTTGAGGGTAGACCCATCTGACCTTTCCTTCACCATCTAGGATTCCATTTCTGTGGTAGACAGTTAAACCTCTGGTGTAAGGTTCTTGCTTGTATTGAGCTAGACGAAGTCTCTTGGCGAGAATGGTACGATCATCGGTGAGTTTGTCACTAGAGAAATGGAGGTAGGAAAAGACAAGAGTAAGCTGTGATGATCTTTGCTTCTGTTTGTTCGAATGGCTTTCCGAGAATGGAGGAACCTTTTTCGACACTCACTTGTCTCCCTCATTCTTGGCCCAGCGCTGGGTAGTTGATTCCCATTCATCAGCAAGCTTCATGTAGTTGGCCCAAAGTTCCTCTCTCTTGGCGGTATCCTTTAGCTTGTCATTCTCTCCTTCCTTTGGTTCGATGAACTCGAAGTCTCCAGTAACATCACCTCCGATTTCTTCCAAGAGACGATCGGCTGGCACATTCTCAGCGGTGTCTTCAGCTTTCTTGGAGAATTGAACCTTGTTACGGACTACTGGGTCGAGGAGAGGCCCAAGAATCTTCCAGCTAAAGGTAGTTAATTTGAAATTAAGGAGAAATTGGATCAGCTTTCGTTCACTTTCCGAGTGATCGAGCTCTTCCGCCCCTCTTTGCCATTGATACTCACATTCCAGAGAAGATCCAAGGAGCGTTATGAATGTAAAGCGTTCCAAGGGATTCTGGGTAGTAAGCCTCTAGACATTTGACAATCAAGAGAATACAACTCCAATCCATGTTTCGGAGCCCGAAACCAGTCAAGTCGAAGAAGAGAACGACTTTGTCATTTGGAGGTGGCATCATGGTTCTGAAACTCTCCATGGCGAAGAATACGTATTTGGACATTGAAGCACCTGGTTGGGCGAAGGTGAAATGCCTGAGGAAACAAACATTCAGAGAAGGCAAGTCGAGGTCAGACACTGACTCGGACATGTTTATTCCCACTCGTTCGATTTCATTTTCTATGAAAGACTGAGAATGTTTACTCACCTACGGACTCTGATGTAACAGGTTGGGAAACCTTTAAGACCAGTTCCCAAAGCGAAAGTCTTTCCACTTCTTTGTTGTTCGAGAAACTTTTCGATGGAAGCATTTCCTAGATCTGTGTTGAGTTAAAACGATAGTAGAAGTGGATGCGAGTCAGAGAGATGTTTTATCGAAGGATCGGAGAGGAATTCGAAAATCAGGCTTCTTGAGGACAAGAGGAGCAAAGATGAACTCACCTCCTTCTTCAGCTAGCTTTTCAACTCCATTGTCAAGACGCCACTTCATACAAGAAGCAAGCATGGCAATAGCACGAGTGACATCCCACTGTTTGAATAAGAAGGGAAGGGAAGGGAAGGGAAGGGAAGGGAAAGGAAGGGAAGGGAAGGGAAGGGAAGGGAAGGGAAGGGAAGGGAAGGAAAGATTAGCACCCATAGTAGGAGATAGCGACATTCCATCATATCGTTCTCTCCCTTCTTCTCTTGAAATCTTCCCCCCTGCAGAACTTCTATCCTCAATCCAGATTTCCTCGCATCTACAGTGTTCCTTCCCCGAACTCTGCATCACCAAAAGCCCATCTACACCCAGAAGCCAATCTCACTCACCTTACGAGCACGTAAGAATCTTAGCATACAGGTGTCTGGGGAATCGAACTTGCAGAATTTCCTGTGAGATGCACAAATGAGATAGAGTGGGTGTTAGGAGATGGAGAAGCTTTCGATGAAAAGATATGAGAAGAGTCGGCTACTAACCAGAAGGTATCTCTGAGAGCATCAGATCCGTATCCATCCAAGAGTTCCTTCAAAGCAGCTTGTTCTTCCTTTGCTTTGGCTTCATCCTTGGCTTTGTCATCCTCTAAACACGGGGGTGAGAGAAGAAGAGGAGAGGATGGATGACGAAACGAGTGATCCGGAAAAAGAGGTGACTTGGCATGAGGAAGAGGAACTTCTCTACCTGCTGCTTGATAGCAGAAAGGGCAACGCCAGATAAGTAAAAGTGAGGCTACTCACTTGGAATACCAGATTTCTTTGGATCGATCTCTTCCATAGCTTGGCCAGCCCCACCTGCAGGTGAAGCACCAGAGCCATTGCCTTTTGCTTTCGCAATGCAATCAAAGAAAGAGAGCCACATTTCCTTCAACTTGTCCTCTTGTTCTTTAGAGAGGTTTCCAACATATCCATCTAGAGTTTCGAACTTTTGGTAAGCTGAGAGGGAAGAGAGAGAGAGAGAGAGAGAGAGAGAATGAGTGAGTGAATAATCAGAAATCGGAAGATCAGAAGGTGGGTGGTGGGTGGCACTAACCGATTTGAGTTTGTTTGACCATGGTGAAGAGAGCGTGATTAGAGGGAACAGAATTAGATGGATAGATGATAGAAAGGGGATAGAAAAAGGAATGAAGAGAAGAAGAAGAAGATCAAGAAGACAAGATGTGTGGGGTATGCCTCTAGCGTCGATTGATGGCGATTGGCGTGAAAGGAGGGAGCGCATAGCTGATAGTTACCAACGAACGTCCATGAATTCCCTTACCTTTTCTCTGTTTCTTTGTTCAACTCAATTCATATCATCTTTCTTTCTTCCTTCCTCTAGAATTGCATTGAAGGAGGCCTTGGTGGGGGTCTCTCCTCCTTCTCGTCCATCTTTCACGTCCTTTCAAGCTTCCACCTTCCTCTCATCTCCATGCGGTTCTTCAACGTCTCAGCTCTAAACCTAAACTGATGGTGTTGCAATTGAAGCTTCTAATCACGATCAGCCAAGACCTGGGAAGATATGAATCCAACCAGTCTTTTGGAAAGATCGAGAAAGATCAACGTCCGAACGTAACAAACACTTCCCGATACAACTCTTCATCGAAGTCAAATAATTCAAATTTCAAACATTAAACCTAAGAAGACAACAAGTGATGAAAGAACTACGAGAATGGGAAGGAGAAGAGGTGTAATCTATCCTAGAAGATCGAAGTCGTCAACGTTGTTGCGAGCTTCAGCTCTGACTTGATCTCTGATCAAGTTGATCAAGTCAAAGTCATCGGCATCAACATCGACATCACGAGTAGCAATGTTCTTAACCACAGACCCAGCTCCGAAAGCAGCAGCAATAGCTCCTAGTCCCCATTTGATAGAAGCTGCAGAACTAAGTCTCTTCTCAACGTCGAGGTCCTCATCTAGGCCGTCTCGGGCTCGAATAGCATTGAAGCCAGAGATAATGGCAGCTAGAAGGGAGGAGAGCAAAAGGGGGTTGAGAAAGTGAAGTGAGATTGGAAGTCAGTATAGGTGATTCAAGTGTCGACAAGCAGGGTGGTTTCCTTTGGTTAGACTCACCGATCATAGATCCATAATCAGCTTTTCCACGAGCTTCGAGACCGTTTGAAGAAGCCAACTCAGCGAGAGCGTCTTGACCTTCTTTTGTTGCGAAGTATCCACCCGTAAAGGAGGCTCCCATTGCAGCTAGAGTTCCGGCAACTTTAGCATAGACTGGAACACTGAGTCTCTTCTCTGGGTCATTGAGGTCGCGAGATTCGAGAGACTGTTTGAAAGAAGGAAGGGGGGGTCGGATGAGAATCTGTAGACCGGACATTGAAAGACGGACAAGGAATCAAAGACTCACTGCAAGCTTTGAAGCAAACTGTTGACCTTCTGAGGAAGCTAAGAACTCATCAGCAGCCTCTTTGGATCCGAACATTCCCTTGAGAACCTGATAGAAGACAAAGGGGAGCGGGAGAAGGGGGTCTCGTCCGTTAGTCAAGAGCAAGAACTTCTTCGAATCGAGGCTTCACTCACTGCTCCAGCCGTCAGACCGATCATGGCCGCTGCGTTCAATCTCTTTTGCGGAGAAGACTCATCACGAGTTTGGACCTGGAAAAGGAAACAAGGAAGAACAAATCGGGGGTAAGAACAAGCTGGCCCTAGAAAAGCATCTGGGTTGAGACTCTTCATCAATCATCCTCTTCATCTGGTAGGACTTGATAAGAGTTTTTGAAAGCCATGATAGGTTTGAAGAAAGAAGCGTCAAAAGAAGAACTCACTCCGTAGTTCTGCTTGAACTCTTCAGCCTCCTTGATGTATCCGTTTCCTTTCAACCCATTGTAGATGGCCGTAGCAGCAAAGATACTTGCACCGATACCTGGAAGTAGAGAGGGGGAGGAAGGGATACCCAAGTAGAGATTGCATGAGAAAGGCAGACCTTCTTGCCTTATCCCAGATAAAGCCATGCGCAAACTCACCGGCAGCGTTGAGTCTTTTCTCAGAAAACTGGAGTTGAGGAGAGAGAGAGGAAATGATTCGAGATGGTGAGTGATCAGGGGTAGGGTAGGGGGACCAGAGGAACTTGAAGAAGTCACAAGAAAAACTCACAACGTCATCATCTCTAGCTTCGACATCGTTGACTGCCAGTTTTGAGACAAAGTCTTGACCTTCTTGAGTGGCTAAGAAGTCTTGACCTTCCTTGGTAGTAAACCCTGTACAGTGAGAAAGTAGAAATGGAAGGTAAAGTTGTGGTCAGCTCAGGAGCAGAACCGAACCAGGACCAGGGATCGAAAGCTATGAGGTTTGGTGTCATCAAAGCCACACTCACATCCAACAACAGCTGCCGCTGCTCCAGCAGCTGCTTTTCCCCATGAGAGTCTCTTTTCTGGAGATTCGAGCTCAGAGTCTGAGTCAAGATCTCTAGATTCAATGGAGGCTAGCTTAGAGGCGAACTCCTTTCCTTGGTCGGTAGCAAGGAACTCATCTGCAGCTTCCTTTGAACCGAAGATTCCTTTGAAAACCTGAAAAGAAGAAGAAAAGAGATGTAAGCCGGTGAGTTCACGATGGGCCAAAGGGAAGGAGTCTTTGGCTTTGACAATGAACTACTCACTGATCCAGCAGTCAGACCAATCATCGCGGCTGCATTCAATCTCTTTTCTGGAGAAGAATCTTGAACCTGGAAGAGACGAAAGGTGGAAGGAAAAAGAATTAGGACTGACTTAGACTTCAATCGAATGCTGAGAGAGAGACTTTATGGAGCACTCACGCCGAATTGTTGTTTGAATTCTTCAGCCTCCTTGATGTATCCATTTCCCTTGAGGCCGTTGTAGATGGCAGTGGCCGCGAAGATGCTTGCACCGATACCTTTTGGAAGGAAAGAAATTAGATATTGCATGAGAAAGTGAACTTTTCTCAGACGAGATCATTTGCAAACTAACCAGCTGCGTTGAGTCTCTTGTCCACGACGACCTCTTCACGCTGTTCCTGTCAAGGGGAGAGTTGATAGGGCGGAAAGGTCAGGAGGAGCTGAACGCTTTGAAGAAAAGAAGATTCTGGATCATCGGAAACTCACCATGATAGGAGCCGCAGATGCCAAAGAAACGACAAAAGTTAAAGATAGAGCAATTTTGGAGAAGTGCATTGTTGAGAAGATTTGAAAGAAATAGACTTGAGAAGATTTGATTTGAATAAAAAAAAGAGGTAAGAAGAGACTTCTTAAAAGATTGGATAAGATTAAGAAGAAAAAAAAGAAGCTTTTGAAAGAGGTTTGGAAAGAAGAAGTAAGAAAAAAAAGGAGTAGCCGGCTACTGGAAGAAGTTGAAGAGAAGTTGAAGTTGCAGTTTTTGGTGGGAACTGAAAAGATCACTTTCGAGTCTCTCTTTTATACCATTTCAGTCCCAGTCTTGCTTCTCTTCTCAACCGAAAAGACCGAAAAGACCTCAGCGGGTGGCCTCACTACGTGCTGCACGTCGCTACGTGCTGTCTGACCGCCTTGACCACTTGGCTTCAATTTTGATTGAAGCGAATCTCCTGAAATTGGATTAAGGCTTTTGAGGAAATACCTTACTCTGGCTTCTAGTGGAGAAAAGAGATTCGAGTGTCTCTGCTAAAGTCATCTCAAGTCCACTCTCCCCTCCGTTCTTTATTGATGGGACGAGTGGCGACCTCAATTTTTGACTGAAGAAATCTTTTCAAGAAGAAATCAGATCCTTAACATATGCTTCACTCCAACTATTGAGAGAAAAGACAACGGACAGGAACTACAGTGATGTTGGTTTGTGCTTGGATTTTGAGGCAAAGCTTTCAGTCATTCAAAACGTCTGTTTTCGCTCATCCCCATCATTCACTGCCCCTTATCATCAGACTGAGGGTGGGAGTTCATTGGAAGAACCTTCTTCCCAAAGAGCGCTCCGATGGAGTCCTTCACTATCATGTGCCTTATGTTGACCATCCTCGTGTTGCTGCGCCAATGCTTCAATAAAGGTTCGAACCTCGTCCTCGGCAAACCCACCTTCAATTGTTTGGGGCTTAGTTTCTCCCCTTTATCCTCGAGTCTGCGGAACCATCGGAACAATAGTGAGGTTGCGGTGGTGGCAAAATGCTTTCCAAATGCGATCCCCTAGCACTTTACCACTTATCACCCCAAGACGACAGACCACAAACACCAGATCGAAATTCGTCTCTAACCCAATTTCAAAACCAAGTTGATTGGCTAAAATTTAGAATGGGAGAAAGATCGATTTCTAATGGGTTGTAGGGACAGGCTGGTTTTAGACTTTGAGTTCCTCTTCTCCGAAGATAGGTAGAACAATTCCACACTATAAAGACAAGAACCCTGGGGAAGAAGAAGAGCCAGTAAAGATGAGAACAAGAATCATCGAAAGGTGGGCGTGAAGCAGCAGGGGTCTCTCCTCTCTCGAGTTGTTCTAAACCTTCTCGCCTTCTCGCGACATCACTCTTTCAAACTTCCAACCTCACAAACTCAACAGATCCTGTACTCTACACATCGATTCTCCCCTTTCAAATAATTATCGCTTTCAAGCACGCCCCGAGATCGAAGAGAGGAACTTTCAGATCGTTCGAAAGATGGAAATAGTTTAGAACATCACGACGGAACTTTTCAGGTAGCCGACTTGTATTGATCAGTTGCTTGGATCAACAAGTTCATGATACCTGGCTCTTTTGCTGAATGACCTGCGTCAGGAACCAGGTGGAAAGCGGCAGAGGGAAAGGCTTTATGAAGAGCGAAAGCAGTGGTGCAAGGGCAGACGACGTCGTATCTTGGAAAAGGGGTGAGAAGAGAAGAGAGGCATGAGGACAGAAGAGAAGTCGGAACGAGAGGAGAAAAGGAGAGATGAGACAAGTTGTGAATTAAGACAAGACCCAAGACAGAATTTTCGACTGAATGCTTCAGCTGCTCCTGTTCCAGTACTGGTAGGATCGACTTCTATCCCAACTATTTTCTCCGTCCTATCAAATGACTCACCTTCCTTGAACGATAGTTGTAGGGATATCTCTAATCTTATCAATATTCTCCTTCTTCAAAAGCTGACCATCTTCCATCCAGCCAGCATTAGTGAAATAATGATTTTCGATCCGAGCGAATTTTTTAGCCCAATCAGGATCATCGCCTCTTTTGATATGTTCCTCATCTAAGTACAATTTGGAAGTTGCATTTTCCCAAGTACTCCATTTTTTAGCAGCTTCTAATTTAACCTCTTCATCTTCTCCTGTCAATCTTTTGCCATAGGCTTTGATGAGATCTCCTCTTTCAGCTTCTGGGATGAATTCAAGGTAGGGTTGGAATTGTTCAGGGAAAAGATGAGAAGCCCCATCTTGATAGAAAAAAGAGAGTTCTGATTTTCTCAAGGTGAAAATCCCACGAAGGATTAGGGCTGAAACTCTGGAGGGATGGGTTTGTGAATAGGCTAGAGATAAAGTACTTCCCCAACTTCCTCCAAAGACATGCCATTTTTGAATCTGCGGGGAGAGAAATAAAAAGGGTTACTGTCAGATTGGGAAACGTTGTGATTGCCAGAAAGCAGACTGGGGGGGACGAGGGACTTTGCTCGCTTTGGACTGGGTGCTCTGAAGGTCGGGGCCGACGTGAGTTGAGTTTGTGTTCTCTGTTCCACTTACCTCAAACTTTTCTCTTAGTTTCTCGATGTCCGCCACTAAATCCCAAGTGGTGTTGTTGTCGAGACTTGCAGCTCTGTCGAATGAAAAAGAGATCAGAAGAAAGTTCGCTTTCCTTTAAAGATGAGGAGGACCGAGAACTCACGGGGTTGATTTACCAGCTCCACGCTGATCAAATGTGAGCACTCTGTAGTGGGAAGGGTCAAACCATCTCTGAGAGTGTATTGAGGGGATTCAAATAAAATTTGAGTGGATCCTGGATAGACAGGACGGTCTTGGGAGAGGCAATACTCACACGGTCATCGCTTGATACTCCTCCTCCTGGACCTCCATGAAGGAACACGGCTTGAATTTCAGAAGCGAAGACAGAGAAGGAGGGAAGAGGGAAGTGAGCTGGCCACCCACTCCATCTCCAAAGGCTCTATCAGTCCCCACTTGCCAGCCAGCCTCTGACTCCTCGCCAATCCTAAGCAATACCAGTTCTTTAAGCTCAGAATTCAAGCTTAAATACTTTCTCGAGGACTCACCTGGCCACCCATCTTTCTTCCCCGACCATTCCCAGGAGATCCGGTGCCCAGAATCTCCTACGTCCAGCATTCCACTATCATAAGGCTCTATTTGAGGGTAGAGTTTTCTCAAGGCGTCCTTTGGAGAATTGAGAGAGCGAGCTTCAACTGAATAGTCTGGAGTAGGTTTTGGAGTAGAAGAAGAAGCCACTGCTGGAGCTGGTGCTGCAGATGGAGCCGATTGAGCGGCTGTAGTTGAGGTAGAGGCAGAAGCAGTTGGTTGTTGCTGTTGAGATGAAGTAGTTGACTTCTTTCCACCCAAAGACAATCTCTTGGTTAACTTGGATAATGGATTGGACATCCTGACGTGCTGGTTGAGGTTGCCGATAAGGAGCTGGAGAGTGAAGCGTGAAGGTCTGAAGCGTGAAGTGGATTCCAACTCCTACTCCCTCCGTCTTCTTACGACTTCCATTCAATCCAATTGAGAGTAGAGTAGAATAGAGTAGAAGCATTTAGATGGTGAAAGTCCCAACTGAATCTCCCATCACTGGAGAGAAAGGTAAGTTTCAACTCTCAATCCGAACCCACCTCTCAATCTCATGATTCTCATCCCACCCTCCCCTTTCCTTCTCTTCTTCTGCAGTTGCACCCAATTACCTTCATTCCTCGGATCTATTCTTCAGAGATACTTCAGGTAGAGCTGTCCTTCTGAGAGGAGTCAACTTATCAGGTTCATCCAAAGCTCCCATCGGTCAGCCATCTCAGAAATTGGAGGGGTTCTGGGAGAAAGCAGAGAATGGCGGCGAAAGTTTCATAGGACAACCTTTGAATCTACAAGATGGAAGTGCAGACCTTCATTTGACAAGATTGAAAACTTGGGGATTCAATTCTTTCAGATACATCTTTACTTGGGAGGCTTTGGAACATCAGGGACCGTGAGTCTTGAGGGGAGGTGGAGATGGAGATGGGGCGATATGATTAGACGGAGCGGCGAGGTAGACGCTCAAGTTGAACGATAGAGTCTTGGAGAAGATTTCCAAAGGAATGGAAGGATGATAAGAGCTACTTGAGAGCTTGGGTGGAGTGCTCGAGCTACCTACCTCTTAGAGCCAGAACTCATAATCTCCGCCTCTCTTTCTCCCCCCCCCCTCTCTCCCTCTCCTCAATAGTGGGAAATTCGATCACGAATTCATGGATTACACAGTAGCTGTTCTATGCAAGATCAAGGAGTACGGTTTCAAGGTCTTCATGGATCCACATCAAGATCTGGTGAGTCTAGGATCTTTCTCTCTTTTCAAGAGATGGGCGGTAGGCGTGTCTTGCTGACCACACCGCTCACTCAAACTCCCCTTATCTCCGTTATTCACAGTTCTCTCGATTCACAGGAGGTTCAGGAGCTCCCTACTGGGTTCTACCAGCCTGTGGAATGAATCCTAGGAACTTCACCGCCACTCAAGCTGCCTTCCTCCACTGCGAATGGCCCTCAGCCGAGAACCCTTCTCCAATAGACTTTCCAGACATGCTTTGGGCTACCAATTACACGAGGTTAGCAGCTGCAACCCTATCAGTTTTATTCTTTGCTGGAAGAGATTTCGCTCCCAAATGCATCATCGATGGAAAGAACATTCAAGATTATCTTCAAGATCATTATTTCAATGCCATTGCTGAATTAGCTAAGAAGATCAGAGATTCTAAAGACAAGTTGTTCGAAGATTGTGTGATTGGTTGGGATTCTTTCAATGAACCTAATCAAACTTATTTGAGCTTGGAAGATCTTAATGTCATTCCTAATCATTGGCAATTGAAGAAAGGACCTATGCCTACTCCTATTGAACAGTTTAGATTGGGGACTGGGATGAAACAGACGATTACGAATTGGGTCTTTGGTGGAACTGGACCGAAGAAAAGTGGAGTCGTCGTCGTAGATCCGAAAGGGAAATCGATTTGGATGGACGCTGAGATGGATTCGAGGATAGGAGGTTCTAAGTGGGGATGGGAAAGAAGCTCAGATTGGCCTCTTGGTCAGTGTGTCTGGGCAGGTCATGGAGTTTGGTCGCAAGACAATGGACAGCTTTTAAGACCAGATTACTTCAAGAAGTTCGGTGGTCCAAACAATGGAACTAAACCTCTAGATTTCGCCGAAGACTACTGGCTTCCTCATTGGAGAGGTTACGAAGCGACTCTACGACCTATTCATAAAGATGGAATTATGTTTTTACTTCCTCCAGTTTTCGAGCCTCCTCCAAGAGGTCTTACAGATCGAGATCTCAAGAACAGAGCTTGTCTCAGCTCTCATTTCTACGATGGGTTAACTCTGATTACCAAACATTGGAATTGGTATAACGCTGATGCAGTAGGAGTCTTGAGAGGGAAATATCCGGGTGTTATGTGGGCGATTAGAGTTGGAGCTAAAGCGGTGAGGAAATGTATGAGAGATCAATTGGGTTACTTAGCTGCAGATGCCAAGGATTCAATGGGAAAGTATCCGACTATGATTGGAGAATTAGGAATCCCGTACGATTTGGACAACAAGAAGACCTACTTCGGAGATGGAAAAGGAGGCAACAAGGGAATGGGAGACTACTCTTCTCAGACCTTAGCCATGGACGCAAGTCTCAATGCCTGTGATGGACCTAATCTTCTCAGCTACTCTCTTTGGACCTATTGCTCGGATAACACTCATACCTGGGGAGACGGATGGAATGGAGAAGATCTGAGTATCTGGAGTCTAGACGACGTCAAGGGAGGAGGAAGTGGGAAAGACCTGCTGGGATCGAGAAGCCCTTCGCCTGCCTCTCTTCAAGAGTCGAGGGATCCGAGTCTCTCTGGGTCTGGCTCAGACTCATCAACAGGTACCTCAACTCCGACCAAGAGGACAAATGAAGCTCAAATTCGACCGTCCTCTTCCTCCTCCTCCTCCTCATCCGCTTCTAGCTCTCGACTTCCACCAGCTCTGGTGATGACCTCCGACGGAAAAGACTCTGCTGCCTCTCCGCTTACTTTGGAACCAGCAGAGCTTGCTTCATCTTCAGTCTCGGTCAATTCAAATGCTTCGGAGAGGTTAAATCCAGGTCCTCTTTTCTCTACCTCTAACAACTCGAACTCTTCCCTCAAGGAACCTACAGTACCACTCCTCACGAACGGTAGCAGATCAGCAACAGCTTTCTGTCGACCTTACCCGGTCGCTACTGTTGGAACTCCGGTGAACATCGATTTCGACATCAAATCTTCGGAATTCATTTATTCTTTTGAGGTGGATCAGACTGACACGAGTCAAGAAGAGGACGAAGAGGTTAGGAACTATAGAGCTATGCTTGGAGAACCTGAATACGGAATGGATGACGGATTGATGAAAGTTCCAATCAAGATCTACTTACCTTTCATTCATTACGCTAAAGACGCGCTCCTAGGAGCTGCTTCTGGGAATCAGTTCGACTGTGGAAAGCAAGCTCCTTCGACTTACAAAGCCAAGAAGAACGTCAACAGTGTCAAGAGAAGAGGTTCATCCGCCAGTATGGCTTCTAATAACTCGGATGCGGTCGATGGAATGTCCAAGCTTAGACTCACTTCTTCAGGCTTCTTACCTCCTAGGGGGCCTTTCTACGATGGAGGAGAAGAGAGGAATAGCTCGACTAGCAGTCTAGGATTCGGAACTACCAAGAAATCTACCAAGAACAAGCTGGCTCTTAAACATAAGATCGGAGAAGTCGTTCTCAAGACGAAAGGGTCGAAATCCAGTCTCAAGAGTTCAAGAAGTAGAAAGACAAGTGGAGATCTCTTGGCAGTTCCAGTTGATGGTCGAAGTAGATCCGATTCTACTTTTTCTAACATTTCAACTGGAGGTGCTCCTCATAATCCAACTGCTTCAATGTTAGCAGAGTTAGATTTGGAACTGGATTTGAACGTTGAATTGTCAGCTGGAGATTATGTTGTTAGAGGTCAATATCTTTATTGGTATCTTCCAAAAACTGCTTCTCCAGATCCAGAACCAACTTCAAATTCAACTTCAACTCCTAAACAATCTCAATTCGCAGCTGCCACTTCTGCTGTAGATTCTGAAATCTCGAAAGACTTAAGTTCGGAAGAAGTTCAAATCAATCATCAAGCTCCAGATCCTCCAACTTTAACTCCAGATGAAAAAGGAAATGAACCACCAGTGATTCCTGTTACTATTGCCGTCATTCCAACTCAAGCTGTTAGGAATCAAGATGGTAGTGCTAAGACTTCCGTTTTGACTAGAACTAGACATACCATTAGAGTAAAGAGAGCTAGTGGTCCGATGGAACATGAGAAAAGTGCTAGCGCTTGGGATTTGTTGATGAGTTTGGGAATGATTTGAGTGTGGGTTTGGAGTTGAGGATTCGTCTTTCAATCAGTTTTCTCTTGTTTCTCTACCTCTCCATTTTGTGGTCTCGTTGTTGTCTACGTAGATTCTCAATATAACACCATGACTTGCTTTGTTTTGTTTTGCTTGACGAAGAAAAAGTGAGGGAGAGGTTGGTCTGGAGGACTATCGGAGCGGTGTGTGCGCAGGTAGACGGGGCCCGATTCTTCGCCCAGTGTAACGGTCGGACCCACTTCTTATAAAGACTGCCACTTGAACAGCAGAGCGGATTCGCGACGACAAGCCTCAAGATGTCAGGGGGGACTCGTCTCGCCGGTTTTATTTGGCTAAACCCGTGGGCGAATTTTCGATAGAGGAGGCTTTTCGAACGCCCTTTCTTTTTCTTTTCTTCCCCATCATCCCCACTCTCTTTTCTCCTTTCTTCTTCTTCTTTACCCTTTATTCCAAGATGGAACACCCAACATCTTTGGATCAGAACGATACGTCGTTGGTCGAAGAGATCGCAGAGCCTGTGCACAACATTCCAACCGCTCCCAACAGCAGAGCCAACAGTATCTTACATCTACCTTCAGAATCAAGGAGAGGATCCACTGATATCGGTTACAATCCAGGTTATGAACTACATCCAATCCAGCCTGACGATCAGGTCAACGTTGAAGCTCTTCCAAAGAACCACTCAATTATCAAAGACACAAAGACTGGAAAGTTCTTCAAGAAAGTTCCTGCTCCAATTAAGGTAAGTTTCTCTTCTCTTATTCACCTCGGAATGAATTCTCTTTCTACAGACACTGATTCCCCCTTGTCCCACCTTTTCCCCCTTGTTCTGCCACAGAATCCATCTTGTTCGTCCGGCCCGAGAACTTTCCTCATCCCTCATCATCCGCGCTCACCTTCTTCCTCTCTTCTCTTTTGAACAACCTTACAGACTCTTTAGCTCACACTTCAGGAGCTCCTCACTTAGAGGCGGCAGCCAGAACTCAAGGAAACATTGGTCTTGCGGTGAGTTTTTCTCTTCTCTCTCTGGAAATGAAGGCATTTACCAATTTTTAACGCTAATCCTCTCCCGCACCTCACAGCATGGCTTCAGAGGGAAAGCGCAAGCAAACAATCCAGACACTAGACCAGGTTCGAACAAGACTACTCCTCGTCACTCTTTCTCTGTGGAAGATTCTAATGCAACCAAGGAGCTCATGACTTCCTTGAGACTGATGATCGAAGACGCTGTCAGGAAATCGAACCTTGGACACGCTGAAGAGCTCAAGAAAGCTGCCACTACTGGTCTGACTGAAGAGGAAAGAGAAGACATCAAGAAGGAAATCGTCAATGATTTGGATTTGGAAAATGGAATGGATAGCGATATGAAGTCTACGTCTAGTAGCATCTTCGCCTTGGCTGATCCAAGGTCTGCAGCTCGCGGACCAGATTCTGAGAACGACGAGGAAGAGGTCGTAGACTTTCCAAACCCCATCGCTAAGGGAAGATACTTCATGAGAGAATTCTTCGCTGAAATGTTGGGATGCTTCATCTTGATGGTGAGTGAGGTGGAGGGAAGCGGGGAGACTTGTCTCCGCAGGGGTTAGGCGGAGGTTTGAAGATTTTTCGCTCTCCTCTCCTTGGCTGACCTATTTTGTCCTGAACGTCATCGCTTTTCTTGACCTTTCCGAATGCAGACGTTTGGAAACGGTATCAACAATCAGGTGAGTTGCGGGAGCTTGAGAACAGTCGTTCCAGTCTCACTGACTTCTCTTCGTTTCCTACAGGTCTTCACTTCAGCTCTTTACGATCCAGATGCTCCCAAAGGATCTTATCTCAGTGTTTCCTTTGGTTGGGGTGTGGCCGTCATGATGGGGTGAGTAGTCAGGGAGAGAAAGGAGATGGGATGCTTTCAAATCTGACAAGACGCTCTCTCTCTCTCTCTCTCTATCTCTGGATCTCTCTCGATCTCGATCTCTCGACTCTAGCGTTTACGCTTCAGGAGGAATCTCAGGAGGAATCCTCAATCCATCGCTTACTATCACTCTCGCCGTATTCCGCAAATTTCCCTGGCGCAAGGTTCCGTACTACATTCTAGGTCAAATCACTGGCGCTTTCTTCGGATCACTTTGTATCTGGGGACTGTACTCGGTTCCAATTTTGCTGGTCGATCCACAAAAGACTGAGACTACCGCAGCGTTGTTCACTACCTTCCCTGCCGAGTTCCTTAGAGAAGGCACTGCCAACAGAGTGTTGGGCATGTACAATGAGAGTAAGTATTCCGGCTTCTCGAGCTCTATCACATGAGCGCATTCTCTGACTCTTTACTCTTCTACTTTCTATCTACAGTATTTGCTACTATGATTCTTGTCATCAGTGAGTCATGCTTCTTCGGCGGCCGATGCTGGCTCATCAACAGACTGGCCTAATTCTTCCGCGGAAAGGAAGAAACAAACTCAAGCAAGAGAGAAACTTGAAGCATCGCCTACTTGCTCGATCCAATTTCTAACCGAGATGATTTTCTTTCCTTTCCTTTCCTCTTTTCTGTCTGCAGTCATCTTTGCAATCGGAGATAAGAACAACACTCCTCCAACTGATGGAATGGCTCCTCTTGTTTTGATGTGGTTGGTTTGGGGTACGTTGAGACGATTTGAGGTAGAGAAGTCGGCGACGTGACGTCGTGACATGACGATAGGCAATTCTGACAACCCCTGATCTACCCCTCTCTCACGCTCAGGTATCGGAGCTACTTTAGGTTGGCAGACAGCCTATGCCGTCAATCCAGGTGAGTCTTATTCTCTCGAGACTTCGGAGAGTTTTCTCGACGCTTCGACTTACGCCAACTCTCCACCACTTCCTCCCCTGTGTTTGCTGCCTCTCTCGACAGCCAGGGATCTCGGACCTAGAATGATGCTCTCTATGGTGAGTTGACCTTTTGACCTTTTAGAGACCCTTCTCGACGCGATCTTGCCCTGGTCGATGTCGATCAGAGACTGACTTGCCTCCTATCCTGTTCTTCTCACTCAGATTGGCTACAAGGGACTGTGGACATTCGATGCAGCCTACTGGGCTTGGACACCCGAGCTAGGTTCATTGGTGAGTCTCTAGGGCGCAAGTTGCAGAACGAGGGAGCCCCTCTCTCACGGAAGACCGTCGACTGACGCTGTCTTCCCCTTATTCAGGTCGGTGCTCTTCTAGGCGGCACAGTTTACGACACCTTGATTTACACTGGAGGAGAATCTCCAATCAACAAACCTTGGAAATACAACGGGATCCGTTGGTTGAGAGGATCTAAGCAAAAACAACCCGCCGGTCTCGACAAAGCGAATCATCAAGCTTAAGCTCTTTCGTTTCTTTTCTCTAGTAATGACAGAGTGCCTTAAGCCTCAAAAGTCTTTCTTCGTCACCGTTTCCTCAGCTTCTACTACTATCTTTCAACGAATCGAACTTTCTTGTCAATTTCTTTTCCTTCAGACGTCCTTCAAAAGTCACCACCTCCTCTCTCCATTCTGCTCAAATCCTAAACCATGTCTATGAAAAGAAATGTTTGTCTCAAATTTCCAAACTCCTCTGCTCAATCTCCATCTTTTAACAAACTTTTTGCCTCATCTTCTCATTCCCTACTCCCCTCTCTTCATGCTGTAATAAAAGATAAACATACAAACAAACAATCGCGCATCAAATCACATCCAACGAAGAGAAGTGTCGACGAGGCTTTTTGATGGATCTTTGGTGTTGCTCTACCAGAGGTACCTGAAGATTCTCGCGCCGGGGCCTCAGTCTGATTCTCCTCTTAGCTCTAGCTTTGATTAGAGTAAAAAAGTGTGATTCTGAAAGAAGAGTTAAAGAAGGATAGACTCGCCTTCTCCTCTCGTACCGCCGTACCCCTTGATTATTCTTGCCCTTCTTCCAATGCGTTCAGTTTTGTCTAGTTTTCAATTCCAGACTCTCATTTCAGCGTGAAGGCGTCATGAGCTACGCTAATGTGTTTCTTTGGATATAACTACAAGACAAGCGGCCATCATTCTTGGGACACTTGAAAAAAAGTTGGGTCAAAAAGGTCGATTGACAAGATCGGGACTGACTGAGAGGACTGAGTAACAGCTGGTCTCCCCTTTCAAAGCTTAACATCGAAGAAGTATTGACGTTGAACAGAATGAAATGAAAGACAAAATTGGCAGCGAGCAAGTGGCGTCGACAACATTTGTGGGCAAATTACGCCTTGATGATTAGATTGTTGTTGAGGGGAAGAATCAAAGGAGGCACACTAGAGATCCGCTGGAACTCGAAAACATACGAGGGAAGATGACTCAAGATGAAACTGACTGTTGGAATGTTGGAACACATCTAGATGTCGAAAGCCCATGTTGACTGTGAGTGAAATCCAGGAGACAAGATCATAAGCTTCCGAAAGAATGAAAGAGAGAAAAGGCGGCAAAGAAACTGTAAGCGTGAAGAAAATCAGAACTCTCCTTTTTCTATCAAGATGGGGCTTCTCATCTTTTCCCTGAACAATTCCAACCCTACCTTGAATTCATCCCAGAAGCTGAAAGAGGAGATCTCATCAAAGCCTATGGCAAAAGATTGACAGGAGAAGATGAAGAGGTTAAATTAGAAGCTGCTAAAAAATGGAGTACTTGGGAAAATGCAACTTCCAAATTGTACTTAGATGAGGAACATATCAAAAGAGGCGATGATCCTGATTGGGCTAAAAAATTCGCTCGGATCGAAAATCATTATTTCACTAATGCTGGCTGGATGGAAGATGGTCAGCTTTTGAAGAAGGAGAATATTGATAAGATTAGAGATATCCCTACAACTATCGTTCAAGGAAGGTGAGTCATTTGATAGGACGGAGAAAATAGTTGGGATAGAAGTCGATCCTACCAGTACTGGAACAGGAGCAGCTGAAGCATTCAGTCGAAAATTCTGTCTTGGGTCTTGTCTTAATTCACAACTTGTCTCATCTCTCCTTTTCTCCTCTCGTTCCGACTTCTCTTCTGTCCTCATGCCTCTCTTCTCTTCTCACCCCTTTTCCAAGATACGACGTCGTCTGCCCTTGCACCACTGCTTTCGCTCTTCATAAAGCCTTTCCCTCTGCCGCTTTCCACCTGGTTCCTGACGCAGGTCATTCAGCAAAAGAGCCAGGTATCATGAACTTGTTGATCCAAGCAACTGATCAATACAAGTCGGCTACCTGAAAAGTTCCGTCGTGATGTTCTAAACTATTTCCATCTTTCGAACGATCTGAAAGTTCCTCTCTTCGATCTCGGGGCGTGCTTGAAAGCGATAATTGTTTGAAAAGGGAGAATCGATGTGTAGAGTACAGGATCTGTTGAGTTTGTGAGGTTGAAAGTTTGAAAGAGCGATGATGTCGAGAAGGCGAGAAGGTTTAGAAACATCAAAGACTGAAAGAAAGAAAAGGCGGCAAAGAAACTGAAAGCATTAGGAGCAAAAGCTGGTTGACAGGCGAGCGATCGAAAGAATTTAGTGATTGCACAAAGCGTCGAAATCTAATCAATCTCGTCCGCATCGGGAGCGTCTCCCTCTACTTCTCCATCCTCGAAGAAGGCGTGGAGCTGCGAATCGACATCATCTCCCGAATCTTCTCCTTCTTCGTGGTAATGATGATGGTGGTGAGCTTGTGAAAAGAGTTCTGCAAAAAGCGAACCAAGGATCTCCTCGGTGACAGCTCCCATCATTTCCCCCATTCCCATGCCATCCTCTCCGAAAGGATCTCCACCGCCGAGGGGGACCATTCCAGGTGGAAGGTTGAAGAAAGGGCTGCGAGTTTAAGGTAAAGTAGGAGAGTCAGAACATATCACGGTAGTAAGAATGGGTCCCAGGACATGGAGATAAAACTCGATCTCACTTGGGGAATCCCGCTGGCATACCATTCATGTCGTCCTCTTCATCTTCTAGATCCTCTTCTTCACTGAATCCTTCATACATTTCTTCCGCAACAACGCATCTCATGACACGATTTTCAAAGTCCTCCCACCCAGCGATGATTCTCTCAGCGTTTCTCAAAGAGTGAAGACCGCTGCAGATAGAAGAGGGGAAAGTCAAAGGGAGGACGACGAGTCAGTGTAAGGCTCTGACTGTTCTTTTGAAGCTTGTGAAAAAGAGTTGACCACAAAATACCCCAGCATTCGACTCACGCTAGAGCTCTATAAACCTCCTCAGCGTCAAGCTCATCTCTCTTCTTGACCATCTCGATAGTTTCCTTCTCGATTTGCTTCAACCAATGATGTTTTCTAGTCGATGCAGGTGGAGGGTGAGATGAATGCGAATGGGAAGGAATAGCAGAGAACTCATTCTTGACTGTAACGAACCTGCAAAGAAAGGGGAAGGGGAGGAAAGCTCATTAGAGATCGTACTGGAAATCCTTCTCAACCCTCTCTCTCTATTCCAGTACCCTCGAAAATCCTTCCCAGCCCTCTCTTACTCACCCATCCGTGCAAGCATTTGCATCATTATCTTCAACTGTCTGACCGCAGCGATGTTCATAAAACGAAAGCGGAGGTGGGTAGGAGAAAGGTCCAAATCTTTGAGATCGAGCGACTACTAGTCTTTTCCAAACTGATTTGTCGAAGCTGGGAAAGGAGATGGGACGCAAAGATTGATTAATAAGCTCGAGGTTGACTCGTAGTCTCACGTTGTGAAGTCGAAAGGAGATGATTCAGTAGATAGTACTCACCTGAAATGATACATGAATCTTGACGTGGCTCTCCAAGCCAAAAGGGACTTCTCTCCCAAAAAGATTTTCTTGAAATCGACAGGTTTTGGAATCCCACCATCGTCTGAATCAGAAGATTCTTCCCCATCTTCATCTGAAATGGTCACTTCTTCAGATGATTCCTCATCTTCCCATTCATTCTCACCATCATCCTCGACTGCTTCTTCATCTTTACTTGAGCTTGAAGCCTTCCTCTTCTTAGTTCTCTCCCTTTTCTCTTCCTTCCAATTAGATTCACAAGTCCAAGGTTGCTTCCCACTTAAATTGATAACATGGTATCCAATAGAATGAATTAATTCAGTAGGTAAAGCTGCGAATCTATTAAGTCCACCATCTCCATAGACTTTCCCCCTCCCTTTACCTTTAACAATTTCGATATCGAATTCCGAGTTATGCTCTGGATCTAAAGCTTTGATAGATTTATCTTTAAGAGCTGCATCATCCTTAGAATATTCCATTGCCATTTCTAAAGATAGGAAGCTAGGATCAGCAGCTAGATGAGCAGTTTGAGGATCTTCGATATCGAATTCTGAATGCCACTTCATCTTTCCACAGCCATTGTTGAAACGAACGGTTTGAGAAGATGAATCAGAGATGAATTGGTTTGGAGTACCGCGTAGGATGTCGAAGACTCTACCACCAATTTGAGGTAGTAAGAAGTTTTTGGGCCCATGAGGATGAACTGAAGCTGAGTATTCAGAGTTTCTTTCCAAGATTTGACTGGGAGAAGGAGGGCAGAAAGGGCGGAGGGTGTTTGGGAATGGGATCGGTAAGGAAACGGAAGGGTCTCTAATCGCTGACCTTCCATCGTCCTTCTGTCCTAAGCAGACTCTCCCAAAAATCAGAGTGCCTCTCCCTCTATCTTTCTCTGCATCACTGATTCCGCTTTCACCGGGTACTCACAAGCAAGCCTTGTGGACTGGGCGGTGGCAAGCTCCATGGTTCCTGTTGTAGGCTGCGTCGATCTTGATGGGAAGATGATCTAGCCAGATCTGGTTGTAGGGACCACGGGAGCGAATCCTAAGGGGAAAGATAGGAACAACAGATTACGCGTCAGTGGTCAAGAATTAAGGAGAATAGAACGATGTCGTCAGACAAGAAGCGGAAGGAGGAGAAAGGGCTGCTAGATAGTGTTAGAGGACCACTCACTTCCCAGGTCCAAGCATAGTGCATCTTTCGGTTGCTGGAGTCATCTTGATGATCACTAGAGGAGGGTAGAAGGAGAGAGAAGTGAGAGGAGAGGAGATCAGATTGATGAAATCTTCCTTATCAGAGGAGAGGTCAAAGCTCTATCTTCACTATGTAGTCTACTCACTCCAATCGTCCAGCCAAGCGATGGCATCTCTGTTTTCAATCCCTTTACAGTCTGAGCTTCCACTTCCACCGCAAACGCTGAGCGACAAAGGAACAGGAAGAGAGGGGAGTGAGAGAAGGACATCGCTGATCTTCGCTATCACTCTGCACTTAACTTATGAGATCAGATACTCACACACAGACTACTTTGTGATTGGCTTGATCTAAACATTGAGATTCATCTTTCTTCTTCTCCTTTGCAACACTTGCTTTACGTCTTCTTTTCTCTCTTCTATCTTGAATTTGCTTCCTGATAGCAGCTCCATCTTTGGGAATGCTAGCAGATCCTCCACTTGTGTCGCTATTGGTGCTGAAGTTTGTAGGTTGAGGTGAATTGAACGAGAAAGTGAAAGAAGATTCTGGAACTTCGGTTTTACTAAAAGAAGATTCAGAAGAAGTCGAAGAAGTCATCCTCAATGGATGATGCTGTTGGGGTCAGAAGAGTGAGTACAGGGAAGCCTCTCCTTCCCTCACCTTCTCTCCGTTCACAACTTCGATTCTGAGTGGATGGCACTCAGCATCCATTAACTGACTTCCTTTCAGCAATCTGCTGAACTTTCAAATAGCACGGCGCTCGCCTTTCAGACGAGGAGCACATTTCTAAGAGTCGAGTCTGTCTCTCTCCAATCCACTCTCGCTCTCAGCCTCTCCAGCTTGAATAAAGAAGCTTCAAGCTCATTCCCAAATAAAGACACAATTTCATGACATGGCTGAATGTCGGCTTTGAGAGACTAGAAGATCTCTCTGGATTCTCAGCATGGATGCCGTGAAGTGTTCAAAAGGTCAATTTTACAGTTCTGCTCATCCTACATATTCGCTCGGTTTTACACAGATCAGAATCTGCTCAAGCTTCAGTCACTCAAAGTACGAGCACTACAAGCATCGAGAGAGAAGCAAAGCACATCTCTCAAGGACCTCGGCGTTTCTCCAGAGAGCAGTCTCCCCTAGTCCTCCGTCTCTTCCATCCCACCCTTCCAGCTTCCTCATCTCCTATCATCCAGTTCTTCTCCAACAAAGAAGATCATACGTAAAACCTTACCACACTCTCTACTCCTACTTCATCCATCAAACCCTGCAAAGAATCATAATGGGACTCACTACTTCCACTCTAATCAGCAATCCTCACTCCTACGCTTCCCCAGCTGGAGAAGAGCCAAAGGAATACGACTATATCATCATCGGTGGAGGAACAGCAGGTCAGTATTACATTCTAACGTCTATTCCAATTCAGAGGCTTTGAAATTGAGACGGTCATCGAGGAATGGAGGAGTTGCCTCGATCCCGGAGCAAACTGATAACTGACACTCAACCACACTCAACCTCTTCTCTCAGGATGTGTGCTAGCCAATCGTCTCTCTGAAGATCCAAATGTTTCTGTCCTAGTTCTCGAGGCAGGTGAGTTCTCCATCTGATGTCCTAGACGGAGTAAGAGAGCTTCAATTGAGGTCCTCCTTGTTACCCGCAACCAGGCTAACCCCACACTTTTTGAATCTGCCTCTACTCACGCAGGTGGAACGAACAACGTCTTGGAATCCAAAGCTCCAGTAGCTTTCACCAAACTATTCCACACTGATAAGGATTGGGATTGTGAGTAGGCAGCGAAGGTGTAACGTTGGAGGTGTCATAGGGATTGAAGAGCAGGATAAAGCTTAAACGGGAGTAGAGAATAGTCTCAACAGCAATACCGAAGCGAACTACAATGGGAATGGAAGCAAGAGCTTTTGGATCGCAAGCAAATAGAGCTACCGACCGACTTTTTAGAGCTACCGGTTGATTTTGCCTTGGTCCTACCCTTTCCTACTCCTCGTCGATCGTAGACTATACCACTCCTCAGAAGAACGTCGATGGTCGTGAACAATTCTGGGTGAGTTTTAAGAAAGCTCGGCTTATCCCTGAAGAGGAGGAAAGGTCGTCGCAGGCTCCCAAACTGAACCCCGACTTCCCTCCCTTCTTCACAGCCTCGTGGAAAGCTCTTGGGAGGTTCAAGCTCTATCAACGCTATGATGGCGTGAGTAGTGTTTCTAGATTTACAAATCTCTTTGTCCTTTGAACGATGCAGAATTCGAGAAGGAAAGGTGCTCACTGTCCCTCTTTTTGCCCTCGCCTTTCCTTCGATTTACCCTCATCAATAGTCACCAAGCCGCTCCAAGTGACTATGATGAGTGGGAGCAAGAGTTCGGCTGTAAAGGATGGGGTTACGATTCCATGAAGCCCTACTTCCGCCGCATGGAAGGCTTCACTGCCAATCCAAACAGACCAGCCATCGACCTCAGCCACAGAGGTCAAGAAGGATTCATCAGAACTGGATACTCGTGAGTCGCGTCCGCCATAATTCTCAGGAGATCGAGCCATCTTTTGCTGATCTTTTTGTCACCTCTCCAACTCTCCCTCCCCTTCGCTCAGCCACCTCTCTGAGATCGGAGAGCAGGGGTTCATGAAAGCTTGTGAGGCTGTTGGAATTCCTGTCAATCCAGATCTCAACACTCATGCAGGTACAGAAGGAGTCGGTGAGTTATCTGGGCTTTGAGTGGTGAAGCATCATGACGAAGATCTGACCCGAACTTTTCTCTTTCTCTTCTCCTTCTTTAACCTCAGGCCGCATTATCACCTACATTGATCCAAAGACAGGATCAAGATCAAGCGCCGCTACTGCTTATCTCCCACCTTCAGTCCAAGCTCGCAAAAATCTCAAGATCGCCATCGAGGTTCGCGTGCAAAACATCGTCTTCGATGAATCGGGAGCCGAACCAGTCGCTACTGGCGGTGAGTATCCGCTCGCTAATCTCACTCCTTCTTGCACCTTTCGAACTTGAACTGAGCTATCTCTGCCTTTTGGCTTTCGATCTTCCAGTCAACATTCAGACCTACGAGGGTGGTCCGACTTTCTCTGTCAAAGCCAAGAAGGAAGTGATTCTCTGTGGAGGAGCTATCGGAACTCCTCAAGTCTTGATGCTTAGTGGTATCGGACCAGCTGCTGAACTCAAGAGACATGGAATCAAGCCAGTCAAGATCAATGAGAACGTTGGACAGAACATGAGAGATCACTTCTGCTGTAGTGGAATCGTTTGCAAAACCAGCTCTGGAGGATCTGTGGGTTCCATTCGCATTCCCACTTGACAGCTTGTTCAGTATAACTTCATCCTATTTGGATGCTGACTCAATTCCCTCGCATCCCAAAATCTCTCTTCGTCTCTTCTCCCCCCCTTTTCTTTTCTTCCATTTCTCTTTTTCATCTCTCCTACTCTTCTTCTCCTCTAGTTGGACTACTTAGGCAGTGATATCAAGTCTATTCCAGCTCTCATTCAATGGTTGGCCTTCGGAACTGGTCCTATGACCTCGAATGCCGGTGAAGTCGCTGCTTTCATCAGATCGAATGACTCAGCCGTCTTCAAGTCAAAATACCGCACGTCCAAGTTCCATGGCTCGCTACAAAAAGGTCCAGACATCGAGATTATCGCCACTCCTTTGACCTACAGAGATCACGGGGCTACAGCCTCTCCCAATGGAGAAGGCACCATGTCTCTCGTTCCAATCGGTTTACGTCCTCAATCCGTTGGAAGCATCAGCCTTAAGTCGAAAAATATTTGGGACAAAGCTGTCATCGAACCTAACTACTGGTCAGATGCAGGAGACAACGATAGAAAGGTTCTTCTGGAAGGTATGAGAGTCTGTCTAGATATCATTCAACAACCAGCTCTGACGAAGTACTTCGATCAGAACGTTCCAAAATCAGATGACATCAACAACTTCTACTGGCCCTTCTGTGCAACTGACATCAACAAGATTACAGACGAACAGCTACTAGAATATATGCCCAAGACTTCTTTCACTCTTTATCATCCAGTCACTACTGCTAGAATGGGAACCAATGAGAGCAACAGTGTCGTTAATTTCGAAGATCTCAAGGTTTGGGGAGTCAAAGGTCTAAGAATCGTCGATGCCTCGATTTTCCCAGAACAGATCGCAGGGCATCCTACCGCTGCTGTAAGTAATCTCACGGGCCTGGTTTGAAGATGGAAGGAGAGAGGAAGAAGGATCGAAGAAAGGATGGCGCGCGTTTTAACCTCGATAGATACTGACTCTCAAACACTTGTCCCCTTCACTTCTCTCGGACCTACAGGTCTACGCCACTGCCGAGAAGGCTTCCGATATTATCAGAGGAGTAGCTCCAACTATCGACGGAAAAGGAGTCACCAAACTCTCTCAACCACATCTATAAAGAGTCGGGAGAGAAATGCTTCCCCTTGCTCTTGCTAACATTGCTTCTCTCAAGAACATCTATCGCTTTCATTCACTTCAAGCTGTCCATAGTCTCTCCTTCGGTCTTCCTCTCACCTTCATTCTTACGACGTCGAAAACAAAAGACGTCAACTTTTTCAAAACGATTCTCAGGTTCTCATTTACGACCGAGCTACCGCTCTAACCTCAAATGGTTTATTACCAACAAACAAAGCTATCCGAAAATTTTCAAAAGACCCTACCCTGTGTTTCAGAAGATCTCGTTACTTCTATTGTTCATTACGAAACTCTTTCCCCGGCTCATTTTTGGTTCTTTCCCTTCTTGGTTCTCATTCGCTCCTTCTGCTCTTTAGTGACCTCTTTTTCTACCTCCTGTAGCCTTTCTTCTCAAATTTTATGACTCTTTTATTCTGTGTTTTGAGAGTTGACTATCAAACTGATAGATGGTCAGCTGGTGAAAACCGGCGGCAATTGTCGCCTTCTCTTCAACATCGGTCCGACTGATGATAGAAAAGGACTGACTCACACACGATGCTGAGTCAGATCATCTTTGTTCGCCTGTGCTCACTTATTATTTTGAGCTTTTTTGGGTTACGCATCTGACGTATAGTCACCATTTCACCTTTTCAACATGAGGAAGGGGCTCGAGATTTCCGGCTCGATCTTTCAGGCGTTCAGGGGCTCGTGGGTGAGAGGTTCTTTAAGAGCAAATTTTTGCCTTCACTTCTTCCCTTCCTAACGTTCACTCCTTTTCCAATGGATCAATTTCAAATCGACCAATCGAAGACAGGAGTCAAGGCTCATTCCAGAAGACGTCGCAACGGTGATCGTCAAGCATGTCAGAAGTTGGGTCGGAATAAGTGGAGACGAAGAGGGGAGGTTAGCGATGAGAAGGTGCGTTGTATCAGGATTCGCAATTTCGGTCGATGAAAATGATGACCTAGAGATTGAATCCCTCGCCTTCTTCATCTCTCCTCAGATTAAGAGGCTCTACTCTGAGAAGCGTCACTCTACTTTGCAGCAAGACTCAGATCTGGCAACGCAGCCTGTTGTCCGAAGTCACCGTATCACTAGCTACCATTCTATCTCTCTATGAATGCTTGCGAAGGAACAGAGTCGAGCCTAGAAAACTGATCAAGTCAATCTACTGTTACCACGAACCTAATGACGACCTGCTCCAAGCAGTTGCTCCAAAATTCCTCCCGTTCTCCAGCCTTCCACCATCAGCGCGTCCTCAAGCTCACTTAGAGGACGCTATCCAAATAGCGAGACAAGCAGTTCTCGGAAGTCTCTTCAATCTTCAATTTCTCATAATCAACGAGGCAAACTTCATCCCTCAACTTCAACGAAGATCCGTTTATAATCTACTGCAAGTTATAAAACGCTTATCTTCATAAGAGCTTAGTTGTTCGTCTAAAGCTATCAGGGGACGTCTCGGTGATGAAACAGAACTATACTCAAACTGCTTTTCAAGTCTTCAACTTAGCCTGGACACGATCAAGCATCTGCGTCTGCTTGGAATTCTTTTTGCTCGCTATGATTTGACCGATTTTTCCAAATTCAAAGCTTTAAAAATCTGGTCGTTGGATATTGTTGCTTTGAGCACTCTCAACAGAACTAATGTGAAAGTGCCATCAAATGTAGAAATCCTTTATGTGCCCTGCTACTTTAGCTACGTCGACAAGAGTGTCCTTCAATACGACTTTTCAGAAGAGTTCAGCTTAGCGATTCTCATCCGATCGACTTCTCTCCCCAACCTGAGAGTTGTTGCAGTGCCAGCGTCTCCATTCGACGCAACTGGGAAGGCCCCAGATGAGGCCCCAGATGCTTCAACAGACTTAACGACTTGGAAGAAGAACAGGAAAGCGCTTGAAGAAATGGAAGTCGTCAAAAGTGGGAAAGTCGTTTTGAGAAAGTTGAAAGCTGGAGACTTGGGTGAGTAGGCCGCGAGAGGACATTATTAGACAAGGAAGGTCTTTCTCAGGGACTCGGTCACAGAAAGCACCTTTGTTTTTGCATCCTTCTGTTCCAGCTCCACTTTAATTCCTTCTTTTATCCCTCCTCTTTCTACCTTTCTACCCAGTCGGTGATGCTTCGAAGGGAGATCTGTCTATCCTATCTCAATGCTTTCTATCCTTTTAACCTCTTTTCTTTTCTTTCGTATGCTTCTGTCCTATGTATCGAAGGAAAGGATTGAATCAAATCGATGAATCAAATCGATGGGAGAAGATGGCACATGATTTGAGCTTGCAGATTTCGATCCGAATCGCCAGGAGAGAATTGGACAAGAAACAAAAAAAACAATGGTATTACAAGAATTAAACAACAGGATTAGGTGCAAGAGAGAGGATAGCATTAAGAAGGAGGAAAGATTTGTCCAAAGAAACGTTAGAGTGGTGATAATAAGTGAGAAAAGCTGAAAATAGAAGAGAAAGAGTCGAGAAGGGACGAGAGAGAATGAGAAAGAGGTGTTCTGGAAAGGTCGAAAGAAGAAGCCGAAAAAGATGAGGGAAAGTTTACGATGAAGTTGAGCTTCTGGGAAAGATGAGAGAAAAGGTTTGGAGAGAGAGAGATAGAGGGGGGGAGAGAGCTGGTTGAAAAGTTGCGAGGATAACGTTTTGAGGGAGAGGAACGTTAATTTAGAGTGTTGAGGCAAAGGTCAGGCTTTTTGGATTGAGGTGAAACTTAATGAAAGAACATGCAAATAGCCTCTGATTCTGGAGAAATGTTGGTTCGAGGAACTGAAATAGGCTGGAGATGGTTTAGAGACCTTTTTTTTCAAGAGGTTTTGGTTTTCTAGTTTCCCAGAGGAAACCCACTCCCCCAATTGGCTGATTCTAATTGATGATAGGACTTCTCAATTTGGTTCGTAAATACCGACTTTCGACCCCATTTCTTCTTGGGATAATCACTTTGGGGGGTTTCTAATGAAACTCTTGAAACCCATTTCTGCGTGAGGACCTTAGAATCTGACCCTCTCTTTCTATTGAACTTTGCATATGAATCTTCTGAAAGGAACTTATAATCTAATCGGATATCTCTTTCAAAATCTCTACTACTTTTCTTGGTCGCATTTCCATCCCTATTTGACCTTCTATTCTCTCCACTTGCTCTAAGTTTACCCGACTCGACCATTCTAATCTACCCTCATCCCAACATCTTAACCCAAGCTCCTCCCATGACCCATCTTGGAGAATCTTTCATTCAAGTCTATTCTTACTCCTACTTCTCTTAGGTTCAATGATGATAGTCCCACCCATTCCATCAGGAAAGCATCTTCTTTTCTGAACTTTCTCTCTACTACTTTCTCTTTCCCTTTCTCTTTCAATCTCCATGACTCCCATCTGTTTAGATTCTTCTGTATTCAAAGGATTTGAGATCTGACTAGTAGGAGAAGAGACAGTGGAACTAGAATGACTACTACTGTTACTACTACTTGAAGTTGTTGAATTGAAGTTGAGATTCAAGCCTTCTCTAGAAGGAGTCTTGGTGAAACCTAAAGCAGAGAGAGCAGACAATCTACCAGTTGAAAGTGAAGACGCAAAGGAAGTTCTGCGTGGTGGATTTGAATTTGAAGTGGAAGTTGAAGAATTGGAATCTTGTGGAGTTGGAGGATTGGAAGTTTGAGTAGCAGGCCAAAAACGAGGCGGTAGGAAAGTTGAAGCTGGAGTTGAAGTTCGTCTTGGTGGATGGAAAGGGTGAGAGGTTGATTGTGGTGGATTGACGTTATTATTAGTTGAATGGTTGTTTGAGAAAGGATGTTGATTGAATAGTTGATGATGGTGATGTTGATTGAAATGATCCCCAATGATTGAAGAAGATGGTGAAGAGGAAAGTGAAGATGAAGCTGTACCTGTTGTAGGTTGATTGGATCTATGACTGTGAGTATGGAGTTGATGATCGCAATCTGAAGTTGAAGTTGAAGAAGATGAAGAGGAAGATGAAGATTGCTGGTCTACCAAGTCAGGAGTGGATCTAGAGAAGCTGAAGGAGGATCGCTGACTTGTACCTGCTGCTCCCTTTGACGATGATGCTTGATCAGTTGAAGTTGGCGCCATTACTTGAATCTTCTTGGGTGAATTTACCGCTCTAAAGGTGGAGTGGGTGTGGTTCGAGGTAGTAGTATTAGGTTGAATGATGCGATGCGATGCCATGGGTTTCAAATTTCAAGTCGAGATGATTTGAGGCTGCTTTGATTGGCCATCACTCTGCAATCTAGCAGCCTAACCGTATCCTGTTCATTCATCATTCGAATTATCAAGATTATCAAGAATATCAAGGATTGAATCAACTGACTCAATTCATCAGCATCAGCGTCGGCTTCCAATGAAATGATTCTGTCAAAGTCAGCTTCACCTTTTATCTCAATCTTCTCTCTTCCACTCCTTGCACTTCTCCTGCTGTTCAACTTTCCAACTTCAATCCTCTGTTCAATAGGAGACAAATCACCAGAATATCAACTTTGCACTTCTTCCTGCTTTCAAGATTCCTGTTCTTCAAATTCACCGATCGATGATGGAACTTCGATTCCCTTCTCATCTTCTTCTCATAAGCTACCTTTCTACCTTAGAATCACCAGTTGGAACTGTCAAGATGATTGTAAATATCACTGCACTCATAGAGTCACCAATGAAGCAATAGCAACCGTTTCAAGAATCAAAGAGCAAGTCATAAGGCAGGTTGAAGCAATAGAGTTAAAAAAGGTAAAACATTCAAATCCAGGTGGAATCGATCGAGATAGGCTGTTGGATTCGAAAGAGAAGGAACAGCTGATCAACAAAATGATACAAGATGAGTTAAAAAACCTTAGAAAGGTTCAAAAACAAATGGTACAATATCATGGCAAATGGGTTTTTGTTAGGTTTTTAGGTGCTCAAGAACCGATGAGTGTCCTTTTCTCTTTACTCAATTTATCAGTCAACTTTTTATTCTTCTTTAGAATTGATAAAGAGATTTCAACCAACTTTCCATTAAAGAGGGTCTATATGGTTCATTGTTTGATTTCAATCAATGCTTGGATTTGGTCTTCAGTCTTTCATACAAGGGACAAAAATCTAACTGAAATCTTGGATTATTTTTCAGCTGGTGCAACAGTTTTGAGTAGTTTTTTCTTTACAAGTTGTAGAGTTTTTCAATTGAGTCCAAGAGACCAAGTTTTCAAACTTTTGAGAATGATTTGTTTAATAGCTATCATTCTTCATTGTAGTTATTTAAGTATAGGAAGATTTGATTATTCTTATAACATGATTGCCAATATCACTGTTGGAATCTCTCAAACTCTGCTCTGGTTGGCTTTCAGTTTGAATCCTAAAAGGTTTAGCAAAAAGTCGATTCTTCAAAAGGGATCTGAAAGAGAATTAACCAGAAAGAAGGATGAAACAACCAATCCTTTCTCTTCAACTTCAAATACTTCTTCAACATCAACTTCAAACTCCTCAATTCCTTATCCCACCTCCTTACTCTCCTCTCTCCTCCTACTCCTCCTCTTAACCCTTCTATCAACTTCCTTTGAACTTTTCGATTTTCCACCTTTCTTAAGATTACTAGATGCTCATTCTTTATGGCATCTCTCAACAGTTCCACTCACTTACAAATGGTATCAATTCTTGATCCAGGATTCCAATCATCTAGTTCAAAACCATCTTTGGCAGGACGGAGAACTTGGGGAGGAGAGGAAAAAACAAGATGAAAGGATTAGAAAAACCTTACAAGGTTCCGTTAAAAAAATCTTTAGGAATAAATGGATCAGATTGGTTGGGAATGAAGGATTTAGGATTGGGAAAAGAGGAAAGGATTGGTTGGAGTTGAAAAGTGGGGTTAGGATTGGTTGGGCTGATGAAGTTGGGAGAGAGGGGATTCCCTTGAGTGCTGATGAGGAAGAAAGGAAGAGAGTGGTTTAAAAGTTAATAATTGAGCAAGCTTGGAAAGCAGGGCAAGTTGAAAAGAGGGTAGGAGGATGATAAAGGAGCGTTCTATGGAAGAGTTAAAACGCCAATCCTCTTGATGAAGGTTTCATAACATTCGAAGACTTTTTACACTCTTTCCATTTCTCGAACGTCAAGAAATCTCACTCAAAAATAACAAAGGAACCTTGGAACTTCACTTATCAAGAGAAAAGAAAGAATCCCTCAAAAGATAGAACACCGACAGGCTGGAACCCGATCAATAGCTTCTTTTCAACTTTTCCTTCGATCAAAAGAAGGTTACAGGAAATCAGATCCCTTTTAGTCTCGGTTTATCTCTTCAAGCCCTTCAATTGCCATCAAATCCGTCTTCAAATGGCTCTCTCATAGCTGCCGAACTGGTTTTCAAGGATTTGGTAGCTTCAAGGTCCTCCTTCTCCGCACTTCTATTAGCTCCCTTCAAATTCCTGTGGGCTGATTTGATTTTGCTAGTCATTCGATTCCTCGCAGCCGTTGTAGGAAAGCGCGAGAGTGGCGCTGAGAATTATCTGAAAAGCAAACCATTCTCCTTTCGGTGAAGATTAAATCACTTTCTAATCGAAAGCAAGATTCAATCTCAGTTGCCTGACTGCAGACTTCACTTCTCTAACTTGGATTCTTCCACGCCTATTCCAATTGTCAACCCAAATCGAGAAGACTAGAGTAGCCTGTGATTCGCATGGATCTCAAGATTTTAATTCCTCACCTCCAAAAACCTCCAAATTTGCTCCTTTAGCCTCGATTCTTTCTGTTTTGTTGCTGCCTCTCAGTTTCCCGTTTCGTAATCAAGGACAGTGCCTCTTTCAGAATAATTTCCGAGTCGCTTTTTCTTTCTTCATTTGTAATCTTACAGCTAATTCTCAATCTCAGCAAGTGAAAAGTCTTTAAAAAGTGTCTGACAGAGTGGAAAGAACTCGACGAGAAATTGACTGAGTCTTCAGAAGTTCTATAGATTAGTGAAAGCAGAGATGTAAATTACAAACAGAAATGATGCGAAGCAAGGAGCCAAAAAAAAAACAACCAAGAGACAGTTTCTCAAAGACGTCTCTCAACCGTTTGCATCAGCTCCCTCTCCAATAACATCCGTGTCTAAGAATTGATCCAAAACAGAAAAGAAGGAGTCATGAGTTTGAGGTTGGGTCGAGTCGAATTGTTCGGGTCCAAGAGATTGAACAAAGTCATCGAGAGCCTTTTCCATCAATAAATCTTCCTCCATCGTCAAAGTCTCTGGCTTCGCTTCGATGTTGATATTGCGATTCGGTTGACCTCCCAACTGTCTTTGTGCGAAGATCTCACTGATGGAGCTGCTATCGAGTCCTGATTCAGCAGGGTAGTGAATCGGAGGGAGGAGATGAGAGTGCAAAAGGTCTCTAGCTTGGTTCGAAGAAATCGGCTTGATATGCTGTCCGAATCGTTTGATGGGTAGATTGCTGGGAAGTTGAGGATTGAAAGTGATTGAGGGTAGAACAGAATTTCGATTGTGTCGATTTGGAAGAGGTTTGATCAGAGGTTTGAAAATCGCTGCTTCTTCCACCGTCTTTGCGTTTCTCCATCGATGATGACTGACTCTGAAAGAGGTCCGAAGAGGAGCAAAAGAAAGCGGGCAGTTGGAGAGTCAGTCTTGGGCTTCAAAGGATCTTCGCTCGTCTCTTGCCTCCCACGATTCACTTCACTTCCTTGGGACTCACGCAGATCGAAGCGACTTGAGGACCAAAGCTTGCCTGTGGAAGAGTGCAAGCTTGCAGTCTTCAGCTGCCCTCTCTGTGTAACTGATAGCTCGATTGATGTCCGTAAGAACCTGAATGTTTCAGAGAGGAGTAGAATGTCAATCTCTTCATCTCGATCTCGATCGATACCGACACTGTTCTTCCAACGTCCTGCTCTCTCTTCCCTGCCTGGGAAGCTGAATTCTCTAACTCTCTATCTCGGCTCCTTCAACAGTTTTCTTCAGAACCAGAATCAGAGTACTCACCTCCATTGCTTCATTTCCAGTAATTGTCTCTTGCGCCAAGTGAACGAGCAAGACAGAGGTGGCGGGAAATAGAGGAACGCTACCGTAAAATCTCAGGAACAACAAATGGGAGCATTGAGAAGCTGGACCATCTAGTTTGGCACCCAATACCTCAGCATTGAGCATTCGGAGGAGCCAGGAACTTGCAGAGAGTGAGGCCTCGAGGGATCGAGAGTATTGACGATCTGAATACGATTTGGCTTGAAAGGGCTTGTGTAAATTGAGCAAAGCGATGGCGGTGTTCAGTCCCAGATAAGTCTTTGCTAGCACTAAATAGGGCTTCTCGTTTGTCTCGGAGATGACTTGAGGAAGAAACTCTGAATATCCATCAATCTTGAGGCTGAGCGGTAGAGATGAAGAGAAGGCTCGGATTTCCTCATCTAGTCCAAGTACTTCTTTATAGTTCCCAACTTTCGAGACTTCCCAGACGCGGCCTAGCACCTCAGTAGTAGCTGAAGCATCCATAAGTGACCAACGCTGGGATAGAGATGGATGAAGGGGGGGGGTCGAGCATCAGCTCCCTTTTCTTTCTCTAGCCTACTGCCGCTCTTTCTGTCTGACCATTCACTCACTCCTGAAGTCTGAAACTCAGTTGGAAGGGAGACTCCATCTCTGAGGTCGTCATCGTCAATCTTCATTGGAAGTCCAGTCACCAAAGGCACTTCAGGCTGCGTGAATCGAGAGAGACACGCATGGGCATGAGAGATGTGCTCCAGTGCTAGCAACGACCTCCAGACCCTTCTGGCTTCCTCTCTTTGAACGTGAGACTTGTAGCCAAACTCGGGTCTCGAAGGAGGAGAAGTTTCCGCGCTCCATCTAGCTTCGTCTGTCGCAGCAGTTCCAAGCATTCCAAATCCCAGGAACTCGGCCGCTCTCAGAGCTGTCGTCTGTCGGAATGAAAAGGAGATCCGAGGGGGAAGAGTATGAGAAGAAGGAGAGACGATGAAGAGCCAAGGTGCGAGATGTCCTTACATGCATGACCTTTATCGACAGAGCAAGGGAGGTTTCCGTCAGAAAGAAACGGGACAGGATATGTCAGCGAAGGAACCTAGTCCGAGTTTGATCGACACTTTCGTACTTACGGCCGTATGAGGGAATCTACTATTCCTCCAATAGAACCCTTCAAAGAGGAAGAATGGAGAAGATAAAAAAGATGAAAGTCAGGAATCGGAGAAAGAGAGGTCGTATCCGTCTTTCCTCCTCAAACTCACGTCGAACGACAATGACGGATTGAAGAGCATTGATATCAGGAGTTTGAACCCAGTCCGAAGCTGCTAGCAAGGTCAGATAAGCCAGATTCCATTTCTCCAAAATCTCGTTGAAATCTTCCAGAGATTCATTGCGAACTCCGATCATATGCCATCGATCCTTTGTTAGAATACTTGCAGATCCCAACAGAAGAGCGAAGAGCAGAGCGAGAAAACTGAGCTCCTTAGTGTCGGTTCCTTTGTTCGAAGGGTCGGTAGTCCAGAATGAGTTCAGGGAAGAGAGGAGACGTCCTCGATGAAAGCAGTGATCCATAACATCTAGCTCTTGATAATAAAACTCGATCATGGTGTCAAATTGAGGTCTAGGTGGAAGATACGAGATAAGTGCTTTATAGAGCGCAGTCCTTTGTGATTTTCCGATTGGAGAGAATGGAGATTGGAAGAGAGTTAAAGGAGAGAGGGAAGACTTTCCGTATACATCCTCGCCCGTCCGAAGCTCATCTCGACCTTTGCCCGACGACCCATTAAATCTCCAGTGGGTTTCCATCTTGGCAGAGATCTCGTCGATAACCTGGTGAAGAGGTAGGAGGTTGGAGATACGAGAAAGAAGGAAGGGAGGTAACATGAGTAATTTCTCGTCTTCTGTCGCAAGTATTGTTTAGAACAATAGTCAAAGCACTCACAGTATTTTCGGAAGGTTCATCATCTTCAGCTGCATCGCCCGCGTTCGAGTTCTTCCTTTTGGAAGTGGAGCCTGAGGTTGAGTCTGGAGGTGAGAGTCCGACGAGTTGGGTCTTCATCATCGAATTCTCCTTCTCCATATCAGCTAGTCTAGCCTCAAGTGAAGCAACTTTAGATGTATATTCATCGACTGTGCTATGAGCCTGAATTGAAGATTGCAATCCACTCGGTCGATTCATTCTATGCAAGAGGGATCCAAAAGCCGTAGAATGGTAGAAGAGGAGATGGTCGAACGAGGTGAATGTATGAAAGTCAGCCATCAACAAGAGCAGAGGAGTATTGAATGAAGTTGTAGAAGTTATAGCCATCTGAAACTTGAAGGTAAGGTTGGAAGCAACTCACCTGGATCTTTTGGAGTTGCTGTCAAAAATGTCAAAGGAACCGGAAGTTGAAGAGCTCGCATTTGAAGCAAATCGGCGCCGAAAGGTCTCTTCCACCATTATTGGCTTCGAAACTTTTGAATCCCAGGATTGAGGAGAAGGTAATTAAAGGAGCGACTTGTTGTTGGCAAGAGGTGGACTGATGTTCTGATGTTCTTGTTGATTAAAGGCCACTGAACTTCGGCTATTGGACCACTTCTTCCTTGTCTAGTCTTGGTACGCGTAGGATGAATCGATGAGTCGAGGAAATGTGATGCTGAAGGAAGAAAAGATCGAGAGAAGAAGGGAAGAAGGAATAAAAGATGAAGAGAATACTTAAGTTTGATGAATGGCGCCTCAATGGCATCGGACTTCCTGGTCCTAGTACCCCTGCTTCAAAATTGCGCCTCTTCAAGAATCGTCATCCCTTAAATCGATACCCTAAAAACCTTGAGATACATAGTGATCTAATCGATTCAATACTATTTACGGCATGAGAATGTTCAGCCAAAGCGCTCATGATTCTTTCTTTCAATCCCCGTGAGCACCGAATGGAGATGCGACCTTCTGACTCTCATCGAGATAGATTTAATGGGTATGCTAATTGAAAGGCAGAGGTCGATTACCGCAGAGAAATCGGAATGGAAGGAAGAAGAGAACAAAAGGAGTGGAAGCGAAGGAGCCGCTTGAGTATAAATTCGAGACGGGAGATTGATCTGGAGATTCCAAGCTGAATACTTCTAGCTTTCCACCCTGAACAGTAAGTTAGTAGGTACAGGTAGAATCTCGAAGTCACTTCTTCTCCCATCGAAGCCAATCTTGGTCTTAATTTTGACTCGCACACGTTCGAGAGAACGACTCCAATCTGTTTCAACTGGTTTGTCTGCAACATACACAATGGCAGAAAATGGAGCAGCAAAGATTTGGGCTGTGATACGGCCTAGCCGTTCTTATCTTTGAGAGTAACTTGGTCCTGGGAAAGTGAGTCCAATCCATATTGACAGATAGCGACGAAGGAGGATAGCTGTCCTTAGCGGCCGTTTGGTTCCAAGCACTTACCTTCTAGACGAGGAGATTGTCATGCTCCCCATGTTAAGCTGCTTAATCCCATCGATCCCTCTACCCTAGCGGAGAGACCCGTGATTGCAGCCACATAAGATGGAGGGAGAACCGACCAGAATGAGAATAGAACTCAACACCTTCCCACTGTCCCGACAGCTTCAATTTCTTTCCTGTATTTTGTTACTGTCTTGCTTGTTCCTCACACTCTGCTTTCTCTCTATAGCGGCTTCACGAGAAAGAAGTCGCGAGGGGAATTCTGGACGATGTGATTTCTGAAAAAGTAGGAGGACAAAATTATCAACTTTGAGATGAGCGGAGCGGGGCGAAAACAAAGACTCGGTAGGAGAGAAAACCGGAACGGAAAGACGAGACAAGGCCACAAGAAGCGGATGGAAGTCGAGAGCCAATAGAATGTTGAAGAGTTTAAAAAGAACAAAGAAAGACATTGAGAGAATTGAGTAGTGGCTGTGACAGTTGAAGATTTGAAGCGAAAGATTGAAGAATTGGGAGGGACCATGAGCTTGAGAAGACGTTATTGGGGAAAGAAGCTGGAACAAGAATTTATTTTAGGAGAAAATGAGAGTCGAGAAAAAGCTGGGAGTGGGAAGTCTTGAAAGCCTGATAAGAGATGAGGTTGGATTTGTATTGGTTTTGTTATTTCATCGTGGTTAGAGAAAAACGATCTTGATATTGGAAGAGAGAGCTAGCTGAGAAACGGAAACCATAGACATCGTGATTGAGGGGAAACTTGATTAGTCGATGTTCATTTGAGGAGAGCTGGGACTTTACTTGCTGGTACTTCTCGAGTTGAAGCACAGCTCTAAATCATAGAAGGAGGAGTCTCGATAGACGCCAGAGCGCAGATGAACCTTGAGTGAGAAGAGAAGTGTCAGACAGCTTACATCGCATGTGCCCATCTCCACAACACACTCGACCAACTCACCCAAATGCAACTGAAGCAACTCCAAGAGTATAGCCTACACCAACAGCAATTCCATGGAGATAGCCTCTTCTGGCTCTAATTGAGTCGGTTGGAGGAGAGACTTCAGAGCGTTGACGTTTGGCAGAGGTGATGATAGAACTTCCCAAAGCTGCTTCACAAGAGCGCTTGAGACCAGTACTAGTTTCAATCTCTTTGGATGGCCTAGTTGCTTCCAAGTTTTGAATCGCTTTTTGGATAGCGTCGTCGACTTGACTCATACTAACATTTCTTCCAGAAACTCTTGCAAGCGATTTACGAACAGCTTGAGAAGAAGCAGCCGCGTTGGAAGACTGTACGTTTGGTCTGGATGGGCGATTGATTCTCATGGCTGGGTAGAGAGCTCCTAGATTGGAAGGAGACTCAAAACCTGTCTTGGCAGAAGAAGCATCCGAGTCTGGAGTACCTTGAGATTCGCCGTTCTCGCCCATTCCGTCCCAATCATCCTCTTGAGGTGCGTCTTCTTCGTATTCACCTCTGTCCTCCCAATTGTCAGGAGCTCCATCCATGAACTCGTCAGTTTGATCAAGGAACTCCTCATCAGCGAATTCGAATCCATTGGAAGATTGGACGATTGGAGCAGAGGCGTCTACCTCTTTTTCTGCTTCCTCTTGACGACTTTCTGCCTCTTTGAATGTGAATCCCACGGTATTCCTCTGTGCTGAGATCGGTTCCATTGGCTCAGATCCAGACAGATCCATGGTGTCGTAATTGACCTGGACGTCCTCCGCCTCTGCTTCTGCTTCTGGTTGAGATGGACCTTGAGATTCGCTGTTGACGGTGAGAGACTGATCTTCTTCAGCAGCTCCTGGAGGTGGGGAAGGGGACGGAGAAACGACGGCGACCTTTCCACGAGGGGTGCTCTCAGCATGAGAGTCGGGATCCAGTTGATCGTCCTTCTTCTCTTTTCTAACTCGAGAAGCAGTTCCCTTGATTTGAAGACCAGTCCTTACACTCTTGCCACTCCTTCCCTCCCTTGGTTGTAAGATCATCTTTCTAAGCATCTTGCGTTTGCTACTCTTATTTCGAAGAGGATTGAAGAGATTAGATCTTTTGTTGAGATTGACAGACGAAGTAGAGGTAAAAGTAGAAGTACAAGCCATAGCAGAGCCTCTTGGAATTGAAGTCAAGACATGAGAACGAGCTACACCTCCATAAGGAGAGAGCTTGGATACGTAAGTAGACTTCTGGATAGAAGGTAGAACTCTTGCGGGAGCATGAGGCGAGGAGGTGACCACTGGGGAAAGGCTGCTCCTGTTGTTCTGTTGGGGAACTGGGTAACCTTTAGGAACTGGACAAGCTTGAGTGTTGGTCTTGACTTCTGCGCCAATCGTAGCCGCATCTTTGATCCCGAATTGTTGAGGAGAAGAAGCACCTTCAGAGCTGGATTCGAAGTCTTCGATCCTTTGAGCTCTTCCTCCAATGCTTTGAGCAGATTCATTACTGGTCCCCTTCTCTTCCTGATTTACTTCTCCTCCTTGATGGTCATAGTTCTCAAAGTCTCTAGAATTCGCATAGTTCTCAAAGTCTCTAGAATTCGAAGACTCTCTCTTAATCTCAACTCCAGATTCGGAAGCTCTTCCAAATCCTCTAGTTCCGAAGAGACGCCCATTAGGAGACGAATCTCTCTCCTTAATCTCATGATGTTCGTCCTGTTCTCCTTGAACTTCCAAATGCGGCTCTTGATCACCAGAGACATTGGAGTCGGAATCATCCATGTCCGAATCTAGACCGTATCTGTTTCCTCTGGTGGATTGAGGATCTCTTTGGAGAGAAGAAGAGGCTCTGCCATCGACTCTTCTGTCTTCGAAGAAGTGATCAACAGTTTTAGCTTTGAAGGGTTGAAGATGAAGATCGTAAGGACTCAATTGACTGAATCTTCCGTTGGAGGAAGAAGCGACGAGATCTCTATCCTCTCTCCAGGTGTCCTCTAGATCCTCTGAATCATCTTCCAGCTCTGGATGGATGCCCTTTTCAACACGACGAATGTCGGCCTCTTCCTCGTAGGAGAATGCAAAGCCCTTGGAACTCAAAACTGCAAGAGGTAAAGCTTCCTCCTCCTCCTCCTCTTCCATCTGTTTGACACCGGGTTCGTCGGAATCGGAATACCCTTCCTCTCTAGAATCTTCCTCTAGATTTCCTTCTTCACTTTCACTGTAAGCCTCTTCGATAGCAGCTGAACAAAGTGGAACATCGGTTCCAGAACCAATTTCAGAAGCAGATTCCGAATGGAACCCAGTTGAAGAGGATACTTCTTGATAGAGAGTAGGTTTGCGACCGAGGAATTGACGGAAACTTGGTCCGTAAGAATCTTCTTCCTCTGGAGGAGTGAGAGGTTTCTTGATTCCACTGAAGAGAGGAGCTGAATTGATGGGAGAGGTGCTACGAGTTTCTTCTTCGCAGAAAATCTGAAGGTCAAAGAAGGTGAGGTGGGTCGAAAGAGGATTGAAGAAGGTCAGTATGTGGGTGACAGACAGAGAAATGGAGGTTGAATGAGATTCGCCACCGAGGAGATGCATTGGGGTTGGGTGCAAGCTGAGGGGCTTTCGCCTCCTGCTTTTGACGTCTGATATGCTATTTATCCATTTTGATTGACTAATACGACGAAGACATCTTCTCTTTCCGGACTGAAAGAGAGTTGTACCCTATTCTACCTTATCAGTCAAGTGACTGAGCATGAGCAGTCACCATCCAATCAAGTGCTCTCCCTCCATCATATATCCAGTATGTCTGGGTTCAGTTTGTACTCACATAACCTCTAATTGCACCATGCCACATTCCATCTTTCCCAACATCTCTACCTAATTGGATGAAGTCTCCATTCTTGAGCTCAACAGCTTGACCTGGGATACATTTCTCTAGATCCTCTCCATCACCTTCTCCATCAACGTGAGGATTTCCAGTCTCGAATCGAAACTTGTTGGATCCGACTGGGGTCGGAAGTGCAGCATTTCTACGACTGATGTAACTACCATGGGAGCTATTCAGATCAGTGATTGAAAGCTTCATTCTTCCATCTTCACCCATTAGAACTGTGAATTCAGCATGTTCTCTACTCAAAACTTTGGATTGAAAGGCACCTCTATTGACGAGTTGAGATTTAGTCTGAGTCTTTTCTGGATGTTGAGACTGAGTGAATTGAGATGCTGCTGATTTTGGACTTGTTTGAGTTGAGGGACCTAAGATGTTGAAACCTTGGTCTGATTCATCAGTAGAGTAAGAAGATGAAGTTCTGACTATCATGAGAGAAGAAGAAGGAGAGATTGGTAGTAAAGCCTTGTAATAGGTTGGAGTTGCATGTGGCGAGGAGGAAGAGAAGGACTGATCTTGATCTGAAGAAGTTGAGGAAGAATGAACTTGATTGTTCCAATAGAATGTGATGGATTCCATCATTTCCAAGTTGTTAGATGGAGAAAGTTAAAGGGGTAAGGTTGAGTTGATAAGGCTTTTAAGGGGTCAGGTGGGTTGTGGTGGAAGAAGCAAGGAGAGTCAGAACAACTGGATTCTCAACCTGTAGCAAGATTCAGATGATTCCAGGAGTTACTCACAGTTTATTTGAAGTTATTTTCACTGGGTTCTTGTGGCGATGGTGAGTTGATAAGGAGGTGATTAACTTTTTTTGCTCACACTTTTGAATTTTGATTGCAGCTTGGCCGAGAACATCGTTTCCTCTTATCCCCACATCCTCTCCTTTTCTCTTCAGCTATGGTGGACTTTTTCCTTCTGATTCTTCCTTTGCTCCCTCTAGCGACATCACAATCATCAACTTTCGAACCGCCGCCCTCATCTCAAGGTACTTCTTCCACTCTCAGTCCTCAAGAGCATTGGTCTAACCTTCTAGGAGATTCTCTTTGGTTCTACGACGTTCAAAGAGCTGGTGTTTTACCTTCAGACTATCGCATCCCATGGAGAAACGACTCTACTCTACAAGACGGAAGTGACATTGGACGAAATCTCTCAGGAGGTCACTTCGATGCGGGAGATTACTTAAAGACGACTCTACCGTATTGTTGGACCTTGACTTCACTGTCTTGGGGAGCTATCACTTATGGTTCAGCTTACGATACAGCCAATCAGACGAGTTATCTGAGCGAAACTCTTCAGTGGGGTTTAGATTGGCTGATGGAAGCTCATCAAGAACCGAATCCGGATGACGAAAATGATTTGGGCTCTTTAGTTGTTATGGTTGGAGAACCTAGTAGAGATAATAATTACTGGGGTGGAGATCAAAACATTCCACTTCCTAGACCTTCTTATAGAGTCAATGCTAGTAATACGTGAGTCTGCAAGGGCCTCTCTCTCTTCCCCAAGTCTTCCGATAGCTCATCTTCTTCCGATCGTCCTTTCTTCCTCAAATCTTCATTTTTCATTCAATTAAATCTGTCACTTCATTCAACTTTAGTGGGACCGACGTTTGCGCTTCTTGTGTTGCTGCACTCGCTTCAGCTTCTATGCTCTACTCTTCGAAGTCCTTTCCTCTTTCCACCGATGGATCGACAGCATCTTCAACTGCCTCTCTTCGAAATAATTCTTACTCTTCAATCCTACTGAATCGCGCAGAATCACTTTTCAGGTTAGCTCAAGCTTCACCTCAACAAGTCTATCAAAATTCAGTTCCAGCAGTGACAGATGTCTATCCTTCAACAGATACAACAGATGATCTAATAATGGCAGCTGTATTCCTAGCAGCAGCAACCGGAAACATCTCTTACTCTCAATTAGCAGATGATCTTTATCGAAATCCTCCAAACGCAGGTCAGAAAGGGTTTGGAGGACCTTTTCCTTATGCTCAGAACGCAATGAACTGGGATCAGAAATCTCCTGCTTTGCCTTTACTTTTACTTCAACTTTCGGTATTCAACGAGGGCTTCGGATTGGATAGAGAAAAATATTTGAAAGACTCCCAAGTTTGGTTGGACGCTTTGGTAGGAAAAGATATGAACAAACAGTCTTTTACCAAGGGAGGTCTGGGTTATTGGAAGGGAGACTCTGATTCTGCAAGTTTGAATCCAGCTTTGAATTCGGTTTTCTTAGCTACGTTGACCAAAGGTTTCGTGGAGTCTGAGAAGAAGTCGGATTACGAGGCGTTGATCGATTCTCAGTTGGATTACGCCTTAGGTGACAATCCGATGAATACAGTTAGTTTGCCTTTTATATCTCTTGAGCTTTATTCTCCCCTCGATCTCACTCTCAGCTCATCGTTCCCTTTCTTCAACCCAGGTCTACATCGGAGGAATCTCTCCCAACTCCTATCAGAACCCACATTCAGCTCTAACCTCCGGAGGAAATCAAGTAGGGCAAATCAATTCTTTACCTCCTCTCAATGAAAGTTTACATATCTTTTACGGCGCAGTCGCTGGAGGTCCGAATGAAGATGACGAATTCTATGACATTAGGAATGATTATCAACAAACTGAAATAGCTCTAGATTATAACGCTCCTCTGTTAACTTTGGTCGCTAGCAAGATCGTCGAAAATGGGTCTGATCCTTTCTACGTCACTTTAATAGACAACAGAGTAGTTCCAACGAAGAAAGATAGTGGAAGTGGAGGTGGATTATCTCAAGGTGCTAAAATCGCTATTGCTGTCATTGTTATCGTGGCGTTCTTTGTTATTGCTGGATTTATCGTTTTTTGGCAGAGGGAAAACCTTAGGTGGTATCTTAGAAGGAGAAAATTAGGGTTACGACTTTGAATCAGTTCGCTTTTCTCTCTACTTTCAAATAATTCAGCTTCTCCTTGGATCAATAGCTAGGATCGTCGCTTCATTTAATTCCGTTTCGTCGACAAAGGTCATGCTTCTCATCCCTAACATCAATCTTTCTCTCCATCTCGCCTCTCTTTCGCATCTGTCGACTCTTCTCGTTCACGAAATTTTCCACGTGCTTTCTATTCTTCCATTTCATTTCCCTTCTCGAGAGTCTGATCGCGTTCTTCTGTTTCTTCTTTTGTTCTCGTATGCACGATTCGTTTTTACTCGCTTCTGCTTTCGTCGATCTCAGCCCTCTAAAAGATCTCAAAACGTCAACACAATCTTCTCCAATTTCGTTAAACACTTTTTCTGCAAAATCTGGCAATCACAAAATGGACAATGGTTAATCACTCTTTCTTCTTTCCTTGATGGTTTGAGTCACTAGCAGTCGATGCGACAAGATGCACGACGAGGTCCAGAGAGAGCAAAAATTGTCAGTGAGAGTCGAAGTACACTCAAGTATCTATGATCTCGCAAGACCACTTCACAACTTTCGAAAGACTTGTTGAAAACGAGATGAGATTGAAAGGCAAAAGAGGGGATGAAGAGAATTCTATTGGAATGTGGAAGATTGTTAGATGACTTTGGGTGTAGAGTACAGGGTGGCAAGATGGATGAACCAGTGGGCAGAGTCAGCATTAAAGTGATTTTGGATTCTAAAGTGGAGTCTTTTCAAAGGTCGTCACTTCAGTACCGTCTTGTAGTACCTCTGGTTTCGGAACGAGCTCGTACTTTCCGAGACGTGGTAGGAGCTTGGCCCAAACACTCCAGTACAGAGCTCCGGCAGACAGGATCCCAAGTGACACAGCTGGAGCCAAGGCGTACCAGATGTGTTTGTCTGAGGGAATAGAAGGAGAGGAGAGTTCGTCAGAGCAGTCCATCACTCTTTTCGACCAACTGCAGCACTCACAGACAGCATCTTCGGCTCTCTTGGGAGGGATCCAAGGAGCAACAACCAAGAAGGCAGAGACGAAGGTGAAGAACACTGCCACTGGCATTGTTGCGTTGAAAGGAGAAGTCCAATCTCTGAGATAGCTTGGTCTCCATTTTGGTGGGAGGTAGACCAGGACCAGAGAGAGTCCCACGAAGAAGTTGACGACGTTTAATGGGTAGGAAGATAAGTTGAGGATGAAGTTGTAGCTATCTCCAGCAGGTGGAGCCAGAAGAATTATCAGCTGTGAAAAAAAAGTTGGACCAGGTCAGAATCGAAAAGAGATGAGGGAAGACTTCCAGATATATGAAGCTATTACTCTACTCACAGTCACGAAGACGTGCCACCCGATACCAGCTAGAGGAGCGTTGAAAGGTCTGTTAGAGGCCAAAAACCTTGAAAATGGAACCAGACCTTCTCGTCCTAGCGCTTGATTGAGGCGACCTTGTGAGAAAATGACCGAGTAAACGTTGGCGACAGCTGAGAGAGCTACAAAGACAGACAGAGCACGAGCGGATCTCTCCCCAAACATGTTTTTGAAGAAGAGAGCGGCAATAATTTGCTCCGAACCAAGAACTTCCTCCTTTGGTACGGCAGCGTAATAAGCGACCTGAACCAAAACATAGAGAACGGTGATCTGGATATAGGCATGAGAGAGAAAAAACAGAGAAGAGGGAGTCAGAGAATTTGAGAGAGAGGACAGAGTTCGGAGAGACAGGTCTTCGACAACTCACAGATAAGAGTGCTAGGGGACCACCTAATTTGATGGTTCGAAGTGGCCGACGGCATTCGCCGATGGCATAAAACAAGTTGGAGTATCCAACGTAGGACCAACCAGCCTAGACGGAAGAGAGAGAGCGAAGGGGGGAGATAAGGAGAGGTCAGGGTCTGAAATCCAAATCAGATCTTAGAGATGGTAAAACTAACGTTGTATATGCAGTTACCGATACCATAGACGTCCGACCTGCTACCTTCGAAAGCGTTCGTGAAATTGTCTAGAGTTGGAGCTTTTGTATGACCAGCAAGAGCTCCAAAGCCGGCAAAAACGATGAGAGCCAAGATGACAACCTTGAACATTCCCAGGCCGTTCTGGAACAGAAGGCCATATTTGAGGAAACACCCATGCATGATGAGAGCGGAGAGTAGAATGGCGACTCCAATCGCTCGAGCTGCCCAGACGTTAGGTTCGCTCCCGCCACTTCGGATGAAGTATTGGCCAGCAGTGTAGGCGTTCCCTGCAGCTTGGCCAAGAAGAAGAGCTTGAGAAGCGTATATTGCCATGACCAAATGGCGAGGCTTTCGATAAGCGTATTGAAGGTAGTTCAACTCCCCGCCATTCTTTGGCAGACTACTTGCCCAACTTGCATAGCAAGCGAACCCAGCGAAGGCGATGATTCCACCGACAACCCAGTAGCTGAGGAGACGAGAGGTAATGGGTGCAGATGAGAGTGAGCGACAAAAGACAAGAGGCAAGAGGCAAGCTTTGCAGCAGGGACTTACATCAGACTCAATCCCACAGAACCTGATTGAGACAGGAGCGTGCTAGTAGTTGCGAAGACTCCAGTTCCGACAATTCTATTGACCATGAGAAACTAGAAGAAAGGGGAGAGAGTTGGATAGACCATGGAAGGAAATCAGCGCTGCCACCGTACCACGAGTCCTGCATACCGTCTCTTTCTTACTCACGACAGCAGAAACGAGACCAAGCTGTCTTCCTTGAGGAAGATCAGTGTGGTCAGGATCATCTTTGGACGCCTCTCGACTGTTCTCTACTCCTACCTCTGACTCTTGAACTGGAAGCTCAGGTGGCGAAAGGGAAAGGGAAGACGAACTGCCTTTGAGATCTGAGCTTGATCTAGCTGAAGTGACATTGGCTGTCATTTTCTGATAGTTTCAGAAAGAATAGGAATGGAGTTGAGAGGTGAAGATTGAGGGAAGGAGGGAAGGAAGTTTTTTTCCAAGGCTTGATTTTGTAGAGCTCTTCTCTGTGGCGTGCTTGATCACGCCACGTGGTTCTGCCACCAAGATCATCCCTCATTTTGAGGGTTCAAGAGTCAAGAAGGCTTGAAGACTGAAGCTAAAATATTGGTCTTGATGATCATGAGCTTCTCGTATTCGCAGAGCAGCTGCGCTATTGTAAGTCGAAATGCAAAAGAGATGCTTTTCCTATGGCTCTGACGTGCTCTCAGAGACTTCCGCTATCCCGTCATTTGGTTTCGTTTGAAAGATTTTTCACCTTCAACAGCTCAAAGCTGTTGCAATTCGTCGAAGAGGATCGAGGATGTCTTAGGATGCCTCTCTGAAGTGTCTGAGGTCTCGTGCTGGATCTGCAGTCTTTTCCCTTGATGAAGGTGAAATGCGTGATTCTAACAAAGGGATAAGGACACAGTTTAATCGAGAACTGATAAGCGCAAATTCTGTGGAGCGCCCGCCCAAATGAAAATGAGAAAAGACCTCGTTAGACCACAGTTCGTGAGATGGGCGGGTTGCCCTAAAGCGCAACTTCAAACAGAAGAGAAAGTAAATGAACTACTAGTGAGTAACAGAAATTTCAACCAACACATGGAAGCAAAGGTTTCTAGGTCGACTCTTGTGAAGGGAACACGATGACTCTGCTCTCTCTCTCCATCTCAGTGTGGACAAAGCCCCCAAATCCATCTGACTTTACTCTAGCACCATCAGTCATCGAAAAAGTTCTCTCAGTTCCATACTGTGAAATTGATTTCACCGAACCATGGCTAGATTCAGGAGGGACCGCAGACGGAAAGGGACTTCTCCTTCCAAAACCTCTCAGCAACTCCAAAGAAGCTCTTGAGAATTCTTTCCTTAAGTTCTGAGATCTTGAAGATGTAAGATGAAATGAATCTCCTGCTTTGGTCCATTGAAGTGGTTTGATAGTGGGACGAGCTGGTGTACGAGTTGAATTAAGGCTGCTAGTGGGTTCGCCACCGTCCCAGTTTGGAAGAGAACGACTGCAATGAGGACAGGACAAATGATCAGTGCTTGACAGAGGTGAAGGTAACTCTCAATATAAACACTCACGGAGTTGGAAAAGTGGCAATGGAAGCGTTCCGAAGGTGTGCTGGAGGTGGGAGTGGCTCAGAGATGGCTAGTGGAGGTTCGGCGTTGACTGGAGTTCTCCTCCGAGAAAAGATTCTACTCAAGGTAAATCTAGGCTGGCCAGAGCGAATATCCGAGTTCGGGGTATCAGCGTTGCTGAGTGCATAAGCAGGAGTGTCTTCGCACAGCTTCTCATCTTGATTGGCTCCTTCATTCTCCTTCCAAGATTGACCCTTCGCCAACAGATTGTTTCCACCAAAGCTTTCAGATAGCGTTCTGACTATCTCCACTCTCGGAGAGGAACCCCTAAACCTCTCTCTGGTATTCGAACTCGAGGACGGGATGAATAAATGATCGTCCATCAGTTTGCTGGCGACGAAGAAGTTGAAGACCAAAGACAGACCCATTATTTCGACTCTTTTCAAAGAGTCTTTAGAATCGAAGTAGATGGCTAAGAAGAATGAAAGATTCAAGATGTTGGAGCTAACCAAAAGGATGGAAGGCTTTGATTTGGAAGAGGCTGAGGCTGATTTGTGAAGAAGTGAGACGAAGACTATAGAAGAAACGAATTGAAGAATGAAGGGAACGAAGTACCAAGATGGAGGATCTTGAAGCTGACATACACCCCGAGGTCCAGAACCGTCACTGAATTTCACGAAATGAGTTGAGAGAATCATCGTCGCTAAGTGGGTTGCCAAGGTGGCAACACAGAAGAAGACGACGACGCCCTTGAGATGGCTCTTCCTCAAGTTCCATCTTGCTGCTATAGAAACATAAGTGGCTAAGCACTGTATAGGTGGAGGGTTAGATTAGAGCTGCAAATTTAAATTTGAAGGGGCAAAGAAGACGTTGGCAATCCAACTCACGAGTAAGATCCAACACAAGAGCTGTCCTACGTAGATGTAAGGTAGTAAAAGTGTGCACCTAGCCACATTGGACTCAAAGACATAGAATGCTCCAGGGATGACACCAGCAGAGACCGAAAGAACAAGCTGAGGATTTCGAAAAGGAATGATCAGCTTTGCCTTGACCACCTCTCAGTTCCAAGTGAAACTCACAGCTATTTTGACGCCTAAGCCTAAACGATTCAACTTCTCTTCCTTAAAGCCCGTAATCAGCCATGAAGTTAAAGCTAAGGAAAGAGATAGCGCTTCTGAAAGCGCGAGTCCACACGCCAATAGCCAGATTTGGGAGAAGGATTCTGCAGATGATTTGACGAGAGCGAGATGCTGAGGTTGTATTGTTCCAGCCATGGTGTTCAAAGAGGTTTGTTGGTAGTGAGGATCAAATGGGAGAATGGAACCAACGAGGAAGTCTTAAAGAAGTTTCTGGTTGTTAGGGGCCTCGCAGGTTGTCATGGCGAGACGGCCAGAGAGCCACCGAGAATTTCAATTCCAGGGACAAGTTCGAGGTCCTGATTGCACCTTTCAACTACCCAGGAGGCTTTCACTTTTAAACTGGAAGGGTGATCACCTGGCCGAGGCGAACGATGCCTTTGGGTCTTGGGAGAAAGAAGAATTTTCTCTCGACTCAGTACTCAGTCGACTCAATCTTCTCTCATTCTGCCTTCCAAGCAAAGACATCGATATAGGTCATCCATCCTTTGAATCAGGTTATGAGGTTTCTTCCATCTATAGAATCTCGTTCTCTCTCCACTCCGCTGCAACTTCTTCTCCCCCACTTTCTCCTCTTAATCTACCTAACCTTCCCTTCCATCCCTCAACTACTATCCCGGCTCCCCTTCAACTCAGGCAAGATACTCTTTGGCTCAATTCTAGTAGTCGGTCATTCGATAAACTTCCACATCTTCACCACGATTGGAGGCCCACCCATCGCGGACTTTGGAAGTGCAAGTATTTCGTGGTATCATGCAGCTAAAGCATGGAGCTTAGTGGTACTAGAAAATCCTCATGAAGATGCTAGAAGGATCGTCGTTGGGGGAGAAACAAGGAAAGAGAGGACCGGAGAAGAGAAGATGAATAAATCGAAGAACGAAGAGAAACGAGAGGAAGAATCATCAAGAGATCACGGACTTTCTCCTCTAGAGACCCAAGAAAGCGATTCTAAAAGGTTGGTAGAGCCGAAATCAACTATTTCAAGTACCTCTAGTCAAACGAAGAGATTGAGATTGGGAGAACAGCTCGAACCTCCATCAAAAACTTTCGACCTTTTCAATCGCTTCAAATGGTCTTGCGATTTAATGATGACGATGAGAGGGTTCAATTTCTCTTTTGGTCAGTCGCATCTCCGAGATCTATTAGAGAAATCGAGGGTAGATTTCAACCCATACGGAAAGGATGAGAGATCACATTGGTTGAGGCTGGAATTGAAGAGAATGCTAGTAGAGATCTTGTTGATGGACGTGATTAACTGCTACATGCAAAGTAGAGAAGTTTTCAAACCTCTTTGGTTTGTAGAAGCTAATGCAAGTGAGTTCGAAGAGGAGCGAATCCTGAGAGAGAGAGAGAGGGGGGTCCACCTCAGTCCTTCACTGATAGAATCCTCTCTCGCCTTAATCTCTCAATCTTTTCCAGATATGGTTCTTCCTCCAAGCTTCATCCAATCATCTCATTTCCCATACAACGTTCTAAATATCCTTTCAGCCTCCTCAATCTCTTACCTCTCCCTCTCAATCATCTACAGACTCCTCTCAATCTCTCTTGTGGCAATTCATCTTTCTCGACCAGAAAGCTGGTATCCACTCTTCGGAAGTATTTCGAACGCATACAGTCTAAGGGATTTCTGGAATGGGAGCATGGTGTGGCATGGGTGTTTCAGAGCAGTCTTTCTCAAGATCTCAAGATGGATTATGAGCTTTAGGTTCCGAGAAGAAGGATCTGCTTCCAGCATGGATAGTTTCAAAGAGACATCTCAACTTGGTCATTCTGCTTCAACAAGTCAAGAGAAGAGACCGAAATCCAAAGTCCAACAATTCATTCGAATCCAAATTATCTTTTTGCTGTCTGCTTTCCTTCACATGACAGGAACTTTCAGTATGAATCGAAGTTGGAAAGGATCTCTGATGTTTTTCGGAATTCAGCCTTTGGGAATATGGGTCGAGGAAGGGTTGAGAAGGAAAGGGTGCTTTGATCAGAAGTTCTGGGGTTACGTTTGGGTTGTCTCTTGGTGTAAGTTCAGTGCCCTCTCTATATGATTCGAGATTCCACAATACAAGTGCATTTACCAATACTCATCTTTTTGCCTTTGGCGCGTTACTCCAAACAGTCTATCTCACATCGCCCTTCTACTTTAACGACTTGATCGACTGCGGTTTCTGGGAAATCGACATGCTCCCAGCTCCTTTCAGTCCAACCCGGTTCCTTCTAAACCTCAATAAAAGAACCATCTGATCTGAAGTACATATAGTCAGGTTTGCCTTTCGATTTGTACTTTGCCTTTCCACGATCCTTTTTCTCAATCATTCCACCTTGCATGCTAGATTATCAGTAAACCCTGACAAAGACTTTCTGAAATATCTACGATTCATCAGCACTTGTCAATTGCTCACCTGAATTGGTCTTCCCGCTTCCTTCTATTCAACAAGGGAAATGCGAAAGGAAGCAGCGAGTGAGAGTCAATGAAAGTCGATTAAGCAGCAGCTTGAATTATGATGAATCGAAACAGAAGTAGTACAAGATTGAAAGATGAGACTTGCGGACAGTATTGAACGTAGCGAAAGAGTGAAAAAGAAGCGTGTAAAAGGTAGGGACAAAATAAACTTGAAAGATTCAGGATCTGATTTGAAGTTCTCATTTCTTGTGCTATGCTCTAGGGAATTGAGGATTTGGAAGGTTGAAAAATAGAACATTTGATGAAAGTGAAAGACAGCATTGACTTAATTTGAGGAACGACGGGATTGCAGAGCTTGAGTTGAATTTCATCAGAGGTGTTTTTGAAACTCGATCGAAGAAGTTGGAGATGTAACTGGAAGTGAAAGTTGACTCTAGAAGGTCTTGAAGTGAAAATGAAAATTGAGAATGTTTCTAGATTGAAGTGATTTTGATTTGAGAACGCTGCTCTTTCCTCTAAGGTCTAGAACTAGACCCCTCATTATCTCTCCCATGAAATCCAACATCCCATTCGATTTCCCGATCTTCATCATCCTCTAACTTAACTCCATCGACTTTCCTTTTCTTTCCCTTCTCAAATGAACTCCCACTTCCAACAGCTCGATTCTCATCCATCCCCTCCTCACTTCCTCTACTTCTAGCTCTTTCCTTTCCTTTCCCCTTCCCTTTCCCACTTTTCTCCGATTTCTTCCTTTCCTCATCTTCCTTTCTCCTCCTCTCCTCCTCAATTCTAACTTGAGGGTCCTTAGGTTTCCCAATCTTAAATTTCAATCCTCTAACTTTACTTCCAACCTCTTTGTTTTGAATGTTGAATCCATTGAGAATAGGAGTTCTACAAACAGGACAAGGACCACTTAAAGGATCTGGATAATCTCTTTCTTGGCCTCCTCCATTCCCATTCGTATTGGCATTCCTATTTCCAATTGCTTGAGGATTTGGAGGTTGAGGTAAACGAGCAGGTACAGCTACGTTTGGTTGAGCAGCTGCAACTGGAGCTCTACCATTTCGAGATCTCATAGAATTTATTAAACCTTGAGGTTGACCTTGAGGATTAGAATTTGGATTCGGTTCAACCGCAACAGGATAACCATCAGGTAAACGTGCTGGAGCTCTTTGAGGAATCTGTTGAGCTGGCCAATGAGGATGTGGTATGATTCCATTTCCGCCTTGATTTCCATTTCCATTGCCATCGGCATTGCCTCTTGCTTGACCCTGTCCGAATCTGATCAATTCAATTCCATCATCTTCTTCATCTTCAGGATCAGGAGAAGGTCTAACGTGCATCTCTCCATTTACAATCTCCCTGAGATTCCCAATTGGACCAACATTATTGAGTAAGGCTGGAAAATTAGCAGCCTGTCTTAATCCTAAAGCAGGAGCTCTACTAACTGCATATGCTCTTAAAGCACTAAATAAACAACCTCCGCAGAAAACATGTCCACAAGGAGTTGTGACAGCTGGGTTTGGAGGAGAGAAACAAATAGGACAGGAATAGGTTGATAACAATTGATGATGGATTTCTGGTGGGACTTTTCCTTTTCCTGTAGAGTTGGAGTTGGAGTTGGAAGTAGGAATTGAAACTTTAGGTTTTGAAGAAGAAGAAGGGCTTGAAAAGATAGGGATTGAACTCCCAGAAGAGTTACGATTGGAAGTTGAAAGCTGTGGCTGAATTCTTGAACCACTTGAGTTCCCGAGTAACTCATCTTCATCCTCTGAAACTTCTGCTTGTCTCAAAGGGTAACGTTGTAGAGGTGGAGAAGGTAAGAATGATGGAGGTCGAGAAGCTAAAGTAGATGGACGTGGAGCAGAGTTAACAGGAGGTGGAATGACATGAACTGAATCATCTCCTTCTTCATCTTCAGCGACTGAAAGCAATTCATCTTCTTCATCTTCTGTCACTGAATCTTCTTGATCTACTACCTCTATGTTGTTTGGCCCACTCCCACTCCCACTTGCAACTGCATTGCTTGGACCAGCTAATCCTACTGAACTCCTACTAGTCCCTCTTATTCTATCACTCAACCTTCTAGGTCGACTTGATTCGATTTGAATGTCACCTTGAGATTCATCTTGGATTTCTATTGGACTATCCCTTGCACCTCCATTCGACTGATGAGCATCTGAATCTATCATGACCACTCTTCTATACCCTCCTCCTCCTCCTCCTTCACCTGTTGCTACTAGTCCACCTGTTGAGGCTCTTGTACGACGAGTTGATGATGAAGTTGAAGGTTGTGGAACTGGAGTGGCTGAAGAAGAAGAAGCAGGTGTTCTACGATTGCCATTCAATGGGATTATGTTCATGTTCATGCTGCTGGATTGATTCAAATTCCTGCTTGATGATCTTGATCTTACTCTCGTTCCACTGGCAGTTGCCAGATTTCTTCCAACTGGAAGGCAAAGTCCAGAAAGTGTTAACTCTTCTGGCATTCGAATGAGGTGAGCTGTGTGAGGGTCCAGAGAGACAACTGTGCTTCCATTCCTTCCAGCAGCCACGCATGTACTCATCTCATCTTTGATTCAATTCTATTATTTCGATTAGCAACCCAAGTCACTTCTTAATCTATCTCAACTTTCAATGTCAAAAAGAAGTAGAAACGAAGAAACTCCATCCATTTCCAATTCCACTTCCACTTCAGCTTCATTCCAACAGCAATCAGCTGGAGCTCCTCCCATCTTCAATCCACCCACAACTGCTAACTCTGTTTCAAGAGGAAAGAAACCTTTCAATCCCAAAGATGGTGGCTTCAAGGATGATAGTAAGTATCGAACAAGCCAGACTTGCATCAGCTGAGCCGATTTCTGATCATGGAGGTGATGAGATGAGGTGACAGGATAGCCTGCATGGGATGGAAGGGGAGCTTGCTTGACTGAGAGAAGATATGGAGATTGAGAACGGTCTGAGCAGGAAGTCGAGATTGGGAATCGAGAGACTTGGGAGGGCAAGGTTAGCTTGAGAGTCATCATCAGAGCAGTCAGCTTGACTTCAGAAGGTAGGAAGGAACTGAAACTGGGAGTGTCGAAGGGCGTTTATATCTCGTTGTAGTTTTCACGCTCGAGTAAGATCCTCTAGGATAGAGCACTCCCATCTTAGAGGACGCCTTTACCAGAGGAAGGCGCTCGAAGAGGCAGGAGCACCCTATTACGAAGCTAATTGTGATTTCAGAGGAGAAATTTGGGTTTGCATTGAAGAAAACAACAATCTCTCGAGCTCAGAGGGGAGAGGAGGGAAGAGGTTGTACAGGAAGCTCGAGTCAGGAAGTACAACTCTCATTCTCAAGACCTCAGAATTAGGAAGCAAAGCTTTAGCTACCGCTTGCCCCGTTCCCTTCAATTCGTCGCTAACTTATCTGCTAGTCTCTCTTTCCAGTCACTCGTCTAATGGCAGCCTTCGGAGACACTTCCCCACCCCTCTCCTCCTCGGTCTCAATCCTAGAAGAAATCACCTTAGACTACTTAACAGACCTTATCCATCGTTCTCGACCCTCACCTTACACTCTCCCGATTTCAACTTCCAAATTCAATCCTTCGCATCCCTTGAACCATCTCATAGACGAGAGTACAGGTTTAGAAATCGGACCTTCAAATCTAAATGCACCAACAGGAAGAAGTGGATATGCCTATCCTAGTAGAGCTAAGATTAGTGTGGATGACATCAGAAGAGCTTTGAGGAAGGAGGGAGAAGGTGCTAGGGTCGTTAAACGTAAGAGAGAGGAGGATGGAGTGGAGGAAGAAGCGGTTCTGAATCGTAGATTGGAGAGATTGGAAGAAATCCTTTATTTACAGAAAATGCTCGCTGAGGCTCAGAAGGGAACTAGTAATGATATTAGTGATTTGTTTGCGGTGGGGAATAGTAAGGATGATAAATGAGATAGATGGAGGTTTTAAGGAGAAGTTTGGTGGTTGGAAAACACCCTTTAAGGAAGAAGATCACGTTTTCAAAATGAGGGTTCTCAAAGATGAGTCGCACCCGTGATTTCGAGGTCAAGAGGAAAGGGACATAACTATCTGGGAAGGTCTTGAAAGCTATGGATTCAGTGACTCGAAAAGAAAGCCTTTCGCTCTAGAAATTCATCCTCTCAAGCTCTTGATTACTCAACTGGAGACTTTGATTCGCCCATCTCCAACTTTATGTTATCACTCAACTCGAATCCAAAAGTTACGTCAAAGAAGTCAAAAGAGCTGCTTAGATTTCTCGCCTTATCCAGAATTCTCTAGGAATCAAGTTGTCTCTCTCAATAGCTTGTTCTTCTGTTTACTTCCAAGTAGTCGCTTCAAGCAGTCGATGGAGCTGGGCAAGAGTGCTGAATTTAGAAATCAAGGGGAAATGGGGAGGTAGATGAAATGTTGTGTCTCTCTGCAAGTCATTCTGTACACGTCAATGCATCTTTCTAAAACCTTTTCCTCTTTTCTGATGCTTTTTCATTCTTATGATATTGACCAGCATTTCAATTGAAGAACCCACGGAAAAACTTGCCCCCGATGGAAAACGCGGCTGCACAAGGGGTCTGCCATAATTGACATTGAAGTTGATCCAATTAACAATGTCGAAGCTAAATTTCTTTTCAGATTTGCAGGTTGTTTGACCCAAAATAAGAGTAATTAGATCGCCTTCGGCCGGTTCGAGAGAAGCGGCAGAATTTCCTTCAATCGAGTGCACAGCAACCGGCTGTCGAGATCTTCATTTAAAAGGTTAGAAAAAGGGAAGACCTTCCTCGTCTCTTCTTCTTCCTTAACCTCTTCTTCGAACTCCGCCTTATCTTCAATTCAAAAGATGATCAAGTCCTTGAATTCCATCGTCTCCCTCATTGGTTACCTCTCCCTAGCTTCCACAGCCTCGGCCTCACTCTCAGCTCCAACGACTCCCACGACCTCAGGCTCCTCTTACATCATTCGAGCTTTCGAAGGAACGGCACTTCAGCTAGCAGCAGACGTCTTCCGAGTTCCTATCTCCAAGAACTCTTCAGGAGGAGACTTCACATTCCTGGCCACTTCTGGTGGAGTTTCAGAGTCAAGAGTCACTCCTCATTACCATTTGAACGCTTATGAAACCTTCTACTGCCAAAAGGGAGCTCTGAATATCTGGGCCAATGGGGAGAGTAGAAGATTAAGTGCTGGAGACTTTGCAGCGGTGAGTACGAAAAGGAGCGAGGCGCACTAACGAGTTACATCTAAGTGCAACACGGCCACTGACTTCTTTTCTAACTTTCAATTCTCATGAAACAGGTTCCTCATCACACCAATCATAGCTACCAGCTTTTGGAGCCCGATACGCTTCTAGTTGGAGTCATTCAGCCAGGGGGATTTGAAGATGTGAGTTTCTTCCATTCGTCCCATCGTTTCTGAGTTTCACCTTCTATGACGTCTGTTGGCCTTTTCCATTTTCTCATCTGAACTTAATTTTATACAAACTCGGTCTTCTCATCTCCCCACTCATCTCCGTTCAGTTCTTCTTCAACGTCTCCACCCCTTACTCTTCGAACATCTCCACTCCCTGGCCGGCTAGTCAACCTTTAGACTTCCCCATCGCAGCCTTTGGAGCGGCCTCAGCAGATTCGAAATTCGATGTCTACGTGGAAGCCAACGCTCCACTACCAAGCAATCAAACTAATGGAACCTCTTCAAACTCAACCCCATGGCACACTGGCAACAACTCTCTACCAACCGACTCAATCACTCCTTACTTCATCGCAAACAATTGGGGGCCCAAATTTTTACACCCTTCAGGATCCGTCCTAGCACCTCTAATTAACAACGAAACGACTTCTAGCAATTGGACTCTGTCCACAATCACCTTCCAAAAGGAGAGCTTAAAAGACAGATCTTTCACATTCAACACTTCTCAAGCGATTTACGTCCTAGAAGGTTCTCTAGTCGTCGAAGTTGGATCTAATCAAACCGAAACTCTTCAGCAATCGGATCTCATTTATCTCACTCCTAACGAAGAATTCAAGGTTTATGGCGAAAGGAACTGGGCTAAAGCTTTATTGATTGGAGCTGGAATTGAAGGAGTTTCTGCTGAGCTTCTGGCTGAAAGTCAAAGTTGGGTTTACGCTGTTGGACCAGCATATAAAATCGAGTAAATCTCTCACCGATCTCATTGTACCCCCTCGTTCGACGAATTTCTTTCTTTGCCATTCGAAGTCTTGTGCTGCCTCATACTCATACATTTTCTGAGAGTAAAGCAATTGCATTCCATTCAATCATATTTCGTTCTGAGTGTGCTGGACAAACTCTAGAGATGAAAGACCACCGAAGACAAATCCGATCCCACTTCGAGAGGATATTTCATTTGAAGAGAGGAGTCCTGGGAGCTACGTCGCTTTCAAAGGAGAGATAATCCTAATCAGCCAAGCGTCGAGAGATTCTACGCAACCATCCCCATCTCCTACTCGCGCTCACTTTACTTCGAGGACAAGCTCACTCAGCTAATTTAAGGTGACTCAAATCTGCAGAGACTTTCCCTCCTGGATCTAAAAAGAGTCTGGGAACAGTGTCGATCTCCAATAGGACAGCCGCAGCTGTGGACTCTCTATGTTTCTCTTCAAATTCTTCCCTTTCGCATCTTTTCTGTGAATGTCTAAGTCCCTTATTGAGGAATCCAAAAAGATTATCTTCGTCCTCCTCCTCATCTTCACTTTCATAACAGTCATCCTCAAATTTTAAGTCTTCCAGATGAGACTTTACCCAATCAGGGGCTGGTAACTTCTCCCGTTTAACCTTCTCGGGACCATCGTTCAGAATGAACTCAAATTTGAGATTTTGTAGAATGTCAGAAACCGTAATTGGTAAGTGCAAAGTTGAGGGTAGTTGAATCAAATCTGCTGCTCTTTCTTCTTGCGATCTTTGAAGGACCTCGGTAGAATAACCTTCAATCTCTCTATCTTCAGTCTTCAAATCATCTTCTTCGGTGGTAGTCGCAGCTTCCTCTAATAAGGATGATGAGTCCGAAGCTGAAGATTGGCTGGAAGAAGTCGATTCATCCACTTCCAAATCTAATCTTTCCTCATCTCCCTCGCAAGCCACTGAGCATTCCCTAATTTCGCATTGATGATTTCCCCACCTGTCTTGAGGAGCCCACTTGTGGCACCATGTAGAGTTCCAAACCACATTTCCAAGTTCATCGGAATCCCAGTCTTGATTCAAAAATCTTGCTCTGTGCACTGGCGGATTGGTAGCATTCTCTTTTCGTAGCCTCGTTAAATCATCGATCTCTTTATCTCCGATTCTAAGGGCATCCGTTTCTCCTTCACCAAATTCCCAACCAGATGGATCCTCCCACATCCGGTAAGAGAATTCAGCTAGTGCAGGATGAAGTTGAACTGAATGACCAGCTTGATAATGAACTTGAAGAGAAGCCTCGTTGTAACTTGCTGTGAACAGAGCTTCTTGAATGGATCTAGCTTGACAGCAATCTAGGAAAGGTTTGCTTACACATCTAAACCTGTTGAGGTCGAAGTAGTCGAGGTAGGAAGAGAACTCGATCCAGATCGAGACCGGAAGAAGATTGGATTTGTGAGTCATCTTGATGGGGGGAAGGAGAGAGAAAGAGAGTAAGCACTGAAGCGAGAACAGAAGCATGCTAGTCAGTCATTTCTTTCGAGCGTCGAAGGAAGTGAAGTTGTAAGCACAACATCTTTCGGCAAAAGAATGCTGGAAGAGTCCAAGTGGGCAGAAAGAAAGGCTTCCCATGTATCATCCTACTACTTCTCCTTTGCCTACTCGCCGGGATGAAGTTCTGAGCTACCGTTAATTTTGAATTCTAGAACGATGAGGGAATAAGAAAAAAAGAAAGAAGACTTTCTTTCTTCCATCACACCCACCTGGCACGTGGCTAGTTCTATCAAGAATTCAAGACCCACTCTTTCCCAAAAACAACCTCAACAACAAACGATATTCCAAAGATGCCGATTTCAGTTGCACTCATAGCCAATTCAGAGAACAGAATCCTGTCAGAAACTCATCAACCTGGAGCTGAGAATTTCCTAGTAAGTCTTTCGAAAAGAAAGCTGAACCCAAACCACCAGCTTATCTTCTATCGTTCCATTCCGTTTTTCAGACGGCAGCTGAAACCATCATTGCTAGGATACCACCTAATTCTTCTAAACTAGTAAGGATCCAGAGATTTGATGGAAAGAGAGAAGAGAGATATAGATAGGGAAAGAGAGAAAGAGCTACAGCCCCCTGACCCTATGATCCTGATTCCCCTGACAGAGTTACGTCTACGAAGATGTTCTATTTCATTACGTACGAGAAGATAATATTATTTATCTAGCAGTTTCAGATTCAGATGCGGGTAGAAGGTTACCTTTCCTTTTCTTATCACAAGTTCAAAAATCAGTTGGTATCTCCATCCCCTCCTAATCCTTTCTTTCCCTCTTGTCGTCCGAAACCGAGTCACTAACAATCTCTCGATCCTTTCTATCCTCACATCCCCTTTCTTGCCCCCACCCGCCCTCTCTATCTCCTCTTTCCGAACCTCTCCAGTTCCTATCCTCCTACTCCCCCCAAACTCTCTCAACTTCCTCCTCCTACGATTTCTCCGATTTCTCCTCAACTCTAACTTCCCTCCTCTCAGAATTCAACACCTCTTCAGCTCAAGATCCGGTGAACCTAGCCAAGAATGAATTGAAAGAGACAAAGGACGTCATGACCAAGAATGTAGATTTGATTTTGAATAGAGGAGAGAGGATTGAATTGTTGATGGATAGAACCGATCAGGTTGCAAATCAGAGTGTTGGGTTCAGGAGGAGAGCTGTGGGGTTGAGGAGGTGAGTTGTGTGTGAGAGAGACGAGAGAAGAGGCAAGGAAAGGGGAGAGTGATGCGAGAAGGGATGGGGCTCTCTCGGGGGTTGGAGAAGCTTTGATAGGAAAGCTGATCTAGGTAATGAAAAGACTTCGATGATGAAGAATGGGAGTTTCTCAGTCTGTTTGGGAGTAGAGCGTTTTGATTGACGAATCCCTTTCAAGATCTCAAAAGATAGACTTCCGTTTCTTGAACCTTTGCCCCTAACTTTTCTTTTCCCAAAATCTCATCAGGCAAATGTGGTGGAAGAATATGAAAATCATGGCAATGGCTGGAGTTTGTTTGATTGTGAGTTGTTCTCTACCTATTTCTTTCTTGCTGTTCGAACCCATTTTGGGAAAGATCCTCTAGCCTCTCTCTCCTCTCAAATCTTCACTTACTGACCTCAATCTCCTTTATTTCTCTGGAAACTTTTGACGACTTTCCTTCCACCCTACCCAGGTCTTCCTTGTCATCTTAGCTTCTTTCTTCAAGTAGGGGCGTTTTCATCTCATTCTGACTTTCTCTCGCCATGTTCATGGACGTTTTTCAATAGAACTCTCTCCTTTAATCTCTCTTTCTCTTGGTTTCGTTGAGATACGAAGCCTTTCCCCAATACCCCTCTCTCTTGCTCTTTTGTTCATTCATCCCTTTCTTCTCCCTAGTTTCTCGTCTCCTTTTCAATAGTAAATAATATTTCATTCCAGCTCCCTTCCCCAAAGTCATACTGTTGAAAAGACGAGGGAGAGGTTAGCATGACTCATTCCAAGATGACTCGTTCATGAGCGCAGACAGATAAAGAACTTCTCGTGAAACAAAGTTGACAACAACTCCAACCTCTTACCAAGAGATGGTTGTCAATGAATCATCATCATCATCAGTTTCACAAGGACTACTAGATCGATTGGAAAGCTTGATTACCAATTCAACTCAGAGCCAATCATTTCAAGTTGAAGCTTCAGTGGAGCAAATCTCAAATCTAAGATCTGTTGTCGTTGTCCCTTCTGATCACACAACTCCAGATTCAGATGTAGATGCAGAATCTGAAGATGAATCAGAAGATGAAATCAATTCTTCCCTTTGGAACGACCTCTTAAGAGTCGCTACAGATTTAGACTTTGAGCAAGATTCTGATCCTTACCCACCACCTTCTAAGCCAAAGCAACCTCAACCTGCAGCTACTACCGCTACTACCACCTCTTCTTCAACAGCAACTAAGCTTTTGAATCATCTAAGAATCACATTTCAAGATGAAGGATTACATCAGAGTATGTCGGACGATATCATTCAAATGTTAGCTTCAAAGAAAGGTCCAGATGAAATCTCGATTGCATTGGCTGAGTTGATTGGGTTTGAACAATTGGAATTGGTCACTGAAATCATGCAGGATAGGTCAAATGTGGCCAGAGAGTTGGAGGGGATCGGAGAGGTGAGTCAGTGGAGAAGAGCAGAAGGAAGGAGGCAGCTCAGAAGATAGTCGAGGAGAAGAGAGAGAGAGAGGCTCCAAGCAGCTATACAGAATGATGCTGTTGAACAGATCAAGCTATCTCTGGAAGTTTCGTTGATTTCTGGGTCAAGTACTCTTCGATTGCTGACCCTTTCCCCTTTCCCCTCTCACTCTCTTCACACCCCAGCCCTCCTCTCTAGAACCTCAACCTCTTCCTCACTCCGACTCTCATTTTCCAGATCACCAGTCCAAACCTCAAGATTCAAGACTTCGACCAACTTCGAAACCCTACACTCCCGGTTCTTCCCTAGTCATCCAAACAGCAGAAGAACTAGTTTTAGCCAAGAAGCAACGTTCAGAACAGCGAAGACTCCATCGACAACAAAACCTAATTTCACAAGGAGATCATCAATACACAGCATCCGAACTTGAACAAATCCGACTTCAATCTTTAGAAGAAGCAGCCAACCGACCCTTATTCTCTCACGAAGGGGTTTCAACCTCAGAACCTTCTTATCCTCACGTATTTTCCTCAACAGCCACAGGAAATGTTCTTTCATCTTTTGGTCAGAAATTCGCTTTGCCTTCAGGAACCACAAGAGTAGAAAAGGCTTTCTATGAAGAAGTTACAATCCCACCTCCAAAACAAGTTCCCTTCCGATTGACAGAAAGATTAGTACCCATCCGAGAAATGGACGCTTTATCAAGAGGTGCTTTTCCGGGTTATCAATCTTTGAATCGGTTACAAAGTGTGGTTTTCCCTCTTGGTTATGGAAGTAATGAGAATCTATTGGTTTGTGCTCCAACTGGAGCGGGGAAAACTGATGTGGCTATGCTGACGGTTTTGAGAGCTATCAAACAACATTGTAGGAATCCGGAAGGTCTGGCAGGCGGTGCAGCTGATGGATTTGGGATCATGAAGGACGATTTTAAGATCGTTTATGTGGCTCCCATGAAGGCTTTGGCGGCGGAGATTGTCAGGAAGTTTAGCAAGAGATTGGCTTATTTGGGGATCAAAGTTAGGGAGCTTACTGGTGAGTTTGAGGAGCCCACTTAGAGAGAGAAGTTCTGTGCTGACCCAAACACCTCTCCTCATCTCTTCTTTTAGGTGACATGCAACTCACTCGACAAGAGATCGCTGAAACTCAAATGATAGTGACAACTCCTGAGAAATGGGACGTAGTTACCAGAAAGCCTACTGGAGAAGGAGAATTAGCAACCAAAGTCAAGTTACTAATCATCGATGAAGTTCATCTTCTACACGAAGATCGAGGAGCAGTGATCGAAACCATCGTAGCTAGAACTTTGCGATTGGTAGAATCCTCTCAATCCTTAATTCGAATCGTAGGTTTATCAGCAACTTTACCAAATTACGTAGACGTTTCAGATTTCCTAAGAGTGAATCGTTATCAAGGTTTGTTCTATTTCGATTCTTCTTTCAGACCTGTTCCTTTAGAACAACATTTCCTTGGTGTCAAAGGTAAAGCTGGAAGTCAACTTTCGAAAACCAATCTGGATAAAGCTACTTTTGAGAAATGTGAACAATTGATTAAAGATGGTCATCAGGTCATGGTTTTCGTTCACGCTAGGAAAGAAACTGTTAAGACTGCAATGGCATTAAAGGAGATGTTCCATTCTGAGGGAATGGATGAATTCTTGACTGGAACCTCGAATGATAATGAAGACGGAGGAGGAGGAGCAGGAGGAAAAAGAAAAGTCCCCAGTAAAAGTATAGATCATTTCAGAAAGGATTTACAAGCTAGTAGGAATAAGGAAATGAAGGAATTGGCGGAGAGCGGATTTGGAATCCATCATGCTGGAATGTTGAGAAGTGATAGGAATCTAAGTGAAAGAATGTTTGAATCTGGAGTTACTAAGGTGAGAGTTGAAAGAAGTTTCTTGTTCTCTAGCTTCACACGCTTTCGGACTAACCTGAATTTGACTTATGACAGGTCCTCTGCTGTACTGCCACTTTAGCTTGGGGAGTGAATCTTCCTGCTTTCGCAGTGTTGATCAAAGGAACAGAGGTTTACGATTCGAGTGTCGGAAAGTTTGTCGATCTTTCCATCTTGGATGTTCTACAAATCTTCGGAAGAGCAGGTCGACCTCAATACGAAGACTTGGGAGTCGGATATATCCTGACAAATGCTGATAAGCTATCTCACTACGTCGATGCAATTACGTCTCAACATCCAATCGAATCCAAATTCATCAAAGGTTTAATCGATTCTCTGAATGGAGAGATCAGTCTTGGAACAGTGACTTCAATCAAAGATGGAATCTCTTGGTTAGGCTACACTTATCTTTTCACGAGAATGAAGAGAAATCCTCTATCTTATGGTATGCCTCACGACGAAGTTTTAGACGATCCACATCTAGGTTCCAAAAGATTACAATTGATTAACAATGGTATCAAAGCTCTGGTAGAGGCGAAGATGTTAGACTTCGATGCTATCAATGAGAAACTGAACGTCACTGATTTAGGTAGAATCGCTGCAAGATACTACGTTTCTCACAGAACCATTGAAATCTTTAATGAGAAACTGAAACCTCAAATGAGAGAAGCTGACGTATTGGGAGTTTTATCTTTAGCAACTGATTTCGAACAGATTATTCCCCGAGATGCAGAAGAGAAAGAACTAAAGAAGATGGAGGAGAATGCTCCTTGCGACGTAGCAGGAGGTGCTTCGACTTCAGCCGGCAAAGTCAACATTTTACTTCAAGCTCACATCTCAAGAACTTTCATCGAAGATTTCGCTTTGGTTTCCGATTCTGCTTATGTAGCTCAGAATGCCGCTAGAATCATCAGAGCTCTTACTGAGATCGCTCTCAGTCGGAAATGGGCTCCGGTCACTGCTTCACTGATGGCTATGAGCAAAGCTGTTGAACGGAGGATTTGGCCTTTCGACCATCCTCTTTCACAAAGCAACCTCAATCCGGACACTATCTTCAACATCACAAGATGGGCAGATGAGGTCGAGGTTAGCACTCTGGCCAAAATGTCTGCTTCCGAAATCGCAACCCTAATTCATTCCAACGATAGAATCGGTGGTTTCGTTCTTTCAGCTGCGAAACAATTCCCATCTCTAAGTCTCAGCTTCTCTTTACGGCCTATCACAAGTGACATCCTAAGAATCGAGGTTTCAGTAGAAAGGAATTTCGAATGGAACGAGAAGACGAATGGTGGAATGGAACCTTTCTACGTGTGGGTCGAAGATTCTCAAGGTTTGGATATCCTTCAATGGTCTCAACTTCATTTAAGACCTCAAACTACTAAAACCGATTTAATGTTTGACATTCAGATACCAGAAAGTATCGAGGGAGTCAGTATTCGTTGGATTTCGGATCGTTGGATTGGTGCTGAAGATACTGTTTGGATCTCTTTTGATGATTTGGTCATGCCGGATCTTCCTCAAAATCATCTGGAGCTTCTAGATCTACCTCTACTTTCAAGTGAGATTCTCAAGAACACGCTGATAGATCAAGATCAATTGAGAAACTTTATGGCTTTCAATGCTATTCAAACTCAATGTCTTCATACGCTGATGTTTAGTTCTGCGGACACTCTTCTTTGTGCTCCTATGTCTTCTGGTAAGACCACTGTGGCGGAGCTGGCGATTTTGTGAGTCTAGGAGAATGACATGGGTTCGAAGGGTCCTCACAGCTGACTCTCTTCTTTCTCTCTCCTTTGTCTTCTTCAGGCGAACGGCCAAAGAACCTGGACAGATCTCGATCCTGGTTGTACATCCTCGTTATCTGTCAGCTCGCAGACACGCAGATAGCTTCCGATCCAAAAGCAAGTCATCTCATCTCAGCGTCTATCTAGCTAGCTCACCTCGAGACATCTCCGAAAGACGTTCGGAAGTTGAAGTCATCTTTACCACCCCTCAAGTCCTACTCCGAGCTCTGATGATGTCCTCAAGCTCACTAGATCGATTCCAGCTCGTCCTGGCTGAAGATCTACATCTTCTCTCCTCAGTCTGCGAGTTAGCACTCTCCCGACTCATCAGATCCAAGACTCCCAGCCTCCGATTAGTCGCAACTTCTTCAAGTCTTCAAGACGCAAGCAGTCTTTCCTCTTGGCTCTCCATCAAACCCTCGTCTGTCTATTCCTTTCATCCAAAAGACAGACCGTCTCCTCTTCAACTCTCATTCCAAGGATTCGACCTCCCGCACTCATTGAATCTTCTGAAGACCATGGTCAAGCCAGCTTATGACAAGATCAAAGTTACTTCCAGCAAAGGACCTACAATCATCTTCCTTCCCTCCAGAGCTCAGTGTAGGCTAGTCGCTTCAGATTTAGTCAGAAGTTCAGCAGCAGATATCGATTCAGATCCTCTAATGGGTGGAACCTCTCCAGAACAAATCGAACCGTATCTCTCAATCTTGAATGATGGGAATCTGTTCGAGCCTCTACAACACGGAATCGGGGTCTATCACGATGGAATGTCAAAGAGAGATCAAAATCTCATCATGGAAATGTTCGAGAGTGGTTTGATTAGAGTTCTGATCGCTCCTAGAGAAGCTACCTCAACTCTTCAAGTCAAAGCTCATTTGGTGATCATCATGAGTACTCAATTCATTAAGATAGTTCCCGTCGAATCTAAATCCAAAGATAACGTTTCTATGCCTCTGGTAGATAGGAAGGTCACAGATTATGATGTCACGGATTTAGTTGAGCTAGAAAGCTTCGCCTTGAGAAAGGGCACTCAGAGTCAACCGAACCCTCCAGGTGAATGTTTAGTCCTATGTCAAAGCTCTCAAATCTCTTACATTCAAAGGATGATGACCACGGGTTTACCTCTGGAATCAACTCTCTTCGAAGACGAATTTCAGAACTTGTTCAAGAACGTCTTGGAGGAAGTCAAGACCGGAAATTTGAAGAAGAAGGTCGATTTATTGGATTACTTAAGTTGGACTTATCTCTACAGGTCTTTGGAAAGGAATCCTTCTTATTACGATTGTCTCTCAAAGCAGATGGAAGATCGATCGACTTTACTTTCAAATGTTGTCGATCAAGTCATGGCGAAGCTGGTCGGAGTAGGTTGTCTCTTAGAGGGGGAGGACGGAAGTTTGGAAATCACAAGTCTAGCAAATTCAATCAGCTCAGAGATGGTTCCGGACTTAATCAATCTACAGGAGAAAGCTTTGAGCCATTCAGCTTACGCTGTCGAGATGATGCAAGCAGTAGAAAAGAGATCCTCGAGAAATCCAGCTTCGAAGGAGAAAATTTCGGAAGATGAAACTGGAATTCTTCAAGCTATTAGATCGACGATTTCTTCAGACCTCCTCTCTTCTTGGTCGATATCAAAAGGTGGCAAGAAACTCAATATCAATGGAAAGACGCCTACTTCAAATGGTGCTGCTCCTGCCTCAAGCTCCGCTCCTGAATCCGGTCACAACTCGGGTACAGACGGGACTCTTGAGGAACCTGTTTCAGTCATACTTTCAGAGTTCTCAGCTCCACAAAAGCGAGCTTTACTATTAGCCTCTTTCTTCTCCTCCAAAGCTCTCTTAGCTCCTCAAGAGTACGAGGCTCTGAAATCGAAGTATAAGAAAGGATCTCCTTCAACACTCCTAGGTAAAGATTCCCTCAAATCAAGTCTGAAGAGAATGGAGCAAGATCGGGTGAAATTGGTCCTGGAGTTGCTTGAGATCGTGAAGGAGAAGAGCTATAGCAGTGGGTGGAACGGGAGGAGTGGTGGGAGGAGGTAGGACGTTCTTCTTTGATGATACATCGTAATCTACTTCTCAAACATTTACTACTGCTACTCTCCAATTGACGTCGAACAATTCAGTGATTTTGACACATCTATTGAAGAGCTGTTCCTTGATAAGCGTCGATATAGAATAGTTTGAACGTCAGGGTAAGACAGCCTGATTTGAACGATTCTCTCTTACAAGGAGGCGTGAAGTTGCACTCATTATGTAGCATATAGTTATTAATTAAGTCTACATACATAGATAGCTGATGGACTCGTTCTTCTGAGTTTTCTTTCTTCAAAGACCAGAACTTTACACGGTCACGTCGCCTCCATTATCCCTCACGACACGTCCTCCCTCTTCCTTCACCTCCCGACCAAGTGTTGGGCTCTCGCTCTCTTCACCAGAACATTGAAGTTAAAGCGGACTCAACATTTGTCTACGTACTAATCTTTTGCAGTATTCAAGGCGGGGCACAGGCTACGATCACGACCTCTTGCTATAGAACCTTCCCTCGTCTTTCAGAGCTGTGATTCAGGAATCGTGTAGTTTCTCGACGAGAATCAAATACAAACAAAGTCTTCTGAACTCAAAAAGCACACACTGAGGATCGACATGGTTGAGGTGATCTCTCGACGTTTGCCAGGGTTTTGCTAAAGTATTTCGGTAGCTCTACATCTCTATGAGACCCAGATCAAAGGCTACATAAAACGTCGCGTCAGAGGTAACAAAAGGGTCTGATGAGGGAATCAGCGATCTAATCTCATCTTTTACTGGCGAGTCAGATGTACGCGTTCGGTTGGGTTGGTCGCGGTATAAAACGGCAACGTCGCGATACTTTCCTTCTTCTCTCCTTACCATCGCATCTTTTCTAAACTTCTTCAACTCTCTCTCAACTCTCTATTAAGTTTCAACTTTCTTATCTCTCTATCAATCAATCAATCAAATAACCTACTTGTCATCCATTCCATCTCATCTTCCTTCGCCTTCATCATTCCAACCCAACCTCACCCAAACACGACCATGTCTACTACCACTCCTTCCACTCCTCAAACTTTCGACACCCCATCCAAAAAGGTCGCTGCTTCTCTAGCTAACATTGACGTCAACTCCTCTCCATCCAAGAAGCCAACCAACTCAGCCAACACCACCATCTTAGCCTCAAACACGTTCGATGATGCCGACTTCCTAGCCAAAGCAAAAGCCAACGCTCAAGAATCAAAAGAGATCGTCAAATCACAAGGTCGTCATGGAAAGTTCGTTGGAGAAGATATTCCAGAAGAGGAAGAACCCCTTTTGGTTGAATCTAACCGTCGTTTCGTTCTCTTCCCAATCCGTTACCACGAGGTGAGTCAATCCTTTCTCTCCCCTTTCTTCTCTCTCTCGTGCTCTAGTTGGTTGGAACAAGTTTTAGATGCTAGTTTGGACGAAGTTGGATTGAAAATCACGTAGATTCGGACGTGTTTGAGTGGTTTGGACGCGACATGGTCTGAGATGGAAGTTTTTCATTAAACCTATCTCTTCCTCTTCCTCCTCTCTCCTCCCTATGCTCTCTCTCTCATTAGATCTGGCAAATGTACAAGAAAGCTGAGGCTTCATTCTGGACTGCTGAAGAGATCGATCTCTCAAAGGACATGCACGACTGGGACAACAAGTTGAATGACAATGAACGTCACTTCATCTCTCACGTCTTGGCTTTCTTCGCTGCTTCTGATGGAATCGTCAATGAGAATCTTTTGGAACGTTTCAGTGGTGAAGTCCAAGCTGCTGAGGCTCGTTGTTTCTATGGTTTCCAGATCATGATGTGAGTAGACGTGTTTGAGAAGGGAGGAAGGGTTTGTCAGCATTGGCAGAGTAAAGGAGGCTCGAAGGGGGAGGGGGATGAGCTCTCACAATTAGAATTAGAGAAAGGGATCATGAAGATGAGATTGGGACATGCTCAGTCGTTAGAAGTTGGACAGAACGTCATGGTCACGAGCTCTCGAAATCCTTCTCACCCTGCTTCCTCCTCTCATCTCCTTCCTCAACCTCTTTCCAACAGGGAGAACATCCACTCTGAGACCTACTCCCTCCTAATCGACACCTACATCCGTGATCCAGAGCAACGTACTTTCCTCTTCGACGCTCTAGAGACCATTCCAGTCGTCAAGCAAAAGGGAGAATGGGCTCTACGATGGATCAACGATCAAGAAGCCACCTTCGCTGAAAGACTAGTAGCCTTCGCTGCAGTTGAAGGAATCTTCTTCTCTGGATCTTTCGCTTCCATTTTCTGGATCAAGAAGAGAGGTTTAATGCCAGGTCTAACTTTCTCTAACGAATTAATCTCAAGAGACGAAGGATTACACACCGATTTCGCATGTCTATTGTTCTCTCACTTAAAGAAGAGAGCCCATCCAGATACTGTCTTGGCTATCATCTCGGAAGCTGTTGGAATCGAACAAGCTTTCTTAAGAGACGCTCTACCTTGCGCTCTAATCGGAATGAACTCTAAGCTTATGTGCCAATACATCGAATTCGTCGCTGATAGACTATTGGTATCTCTAGGAAACGAGAAGCACTACAATTCTACGAACCCATTCGACTTCATGGAGAACATCTCGCTGCAGGGTAAAACTAGTGAGTATCTGGGAGAGACTTCGATGGTGATAATCTCCTCTTCAGAAGAACCTCATCTCTGACCACCCTTTCTCTCTCTGTTCTTTCCGACAGACTTCTTCGAGAAGAAGGTAGCTGAATACGCCAAGGCTGGAGTTGCCAGGAAGGACCACGTCGAGGGAGATTCCAGCAACGGAACTCAACAGAACTCGCATGCCTTCAACTTGGAGGAAGACTTCTAAAGGATTCTTCAATTCTGCCCTGCTATCTTCTTCTATCTGGTTTATGTTCTTCACCTTTCAAAATTCATCACCGCTCTCGCTCAATGACGACTCTCTACTCTGCATATTTATTCTAAATTTCCAACCACTTTTCAAATCCCAACACGTCCCGCCTTTTACTTCTTCTATCATTTCCTCTTCTTGGATTCCCTTTTTCCCTTTTTCTCTCGTGCTACCCATTCATTCTTTCATTTCTTTCTTTCCGGTTCTCGTGATTTCTTGTACGTCTCGTCTCGCTCGCTCTAAATTGTACTTATGGCTCTGAATTCTCTTTTCTCGAAATATTATCTCTCTCTAAAAAATCTGAAGTGGTTTGTTTTGTGCTTAAACGGTTTTCAGAATGTAGCCGAAAGAGATCGAAAGCTCAAGGTGAGCGACGATGAGAACGTCGATGGCGATCCGTCTCACTCTCCAGAGTCATGAGTCAGAGACTTTAGGTAAGCAGATCATGAATCAAGTATGAAAATAAAGTTGGAGATGTTGAGAGCTGCACCAATCAAACGAGGGTCAGAGCTGAGAGAAACTAACGAGGAGTGTGGTGTTAGTTGTTGACAAAGGACATAGTTGGCTTCTGACTCGAGTGAAACCAAAGATGTACTGGGCTCGAGAAAGAACCGCGTGAAGGATTGAACGAGCTTATTTCAAAGTGATTCCCGAGTTTCTCCAAAAGTTAGAGAAGCTCTTTAAGAAACTCGACTTTAGGAGAGCGAGAAGGGCTATAGCATTCTAGCTTTCACCCTGTTTTCAATCCAACATGACCTCAAAGCTGAAGCTAAGAAAAGAAGACGAATGATTTTGCGAAATGATCTTGGAAGAACAACAAATGGGATTTGATGTAGAGTGTCGTGGATTGAATCATCTATCTTGAATGCTTTTGATGACAAAGAATCAGGGATATACAGTATAGTACTTTTACGACTTATCTAAATACTCGGAAAATCTTCATGATTTCTGTAACAATTATCCAGCCTCAGTCCTCCGTGGTTTCAGGAACATAACTAACCTTCCTATCAACTTTCTTACTCAAACTCTCCGAAATACTCTCAATCAACAACCAAGTCAAACCATGAGAGATAAAAGACCTCAAAGCAGAGACTCCCAAACCTCTATAGAGCCTTAAGAATCGTTTGACATTCGTGTCTTTTGAAAGTGGAGTCGTTGAGTTTGGATTAGGTTTCGGAGGTTTCTCTCTTAGTAAATGATGGAAGAGTTCTAATTCTGAAAGTTGTCTTGGATGTCCTGAGAGCGACCTTTGTTGGACGTTGGTCTTGAGAAGATCTACTGGATAAACTGAAAGGGCAAGGGAAGAAAAGGAGACAGAAGAATGTCAGCCTGTGGTTTGCTCTTGTTGCTTCTGAATCTCAGAGATTTGAGACTGACCTATAAGCCAAGAAGCGATTCCAGCAGTAGATCCACTCAAAAAAGAAACCATAGGATTTGGGATTCCATAAAGACTTGGTCCACCTTTAGAATCAGTCTTTGAATACCTTCCAACTAAACTTCGTATCGTATCATAGAATCCAAAGTAAAAGGCAGTTCCAAGAGTGTCTCTCATGATATGAAGCCGGAACCCGAGCTGATAGGACAAGGGGGAGAGAGAGAGAGCGCGATCCAATGTTTAGTTTACTCTGAGCTTTCAAAACCAAACTTCAGATTCTCAGCTTCCCTGCTTCCCTCCCCTCCCCTCCCCTCTCCTCCGCTCTCAACAACTCACATAGAACCCCCTAAACCCACCATGATTCCTCATAATATTCCTAGCGGCTTCAGCTCCCGTCATGCTCTTGTACCTTCCAGCTCCTTCCTTATTCAAAAGCCCCTTTTGCATAGCAATCAAATATTCCAGCTGTCTCTGAACTTTGACGAGTTCGAAAGGAGCGCTTCCACAAGAGATCAATACTCCAGAAGTAGCTCCACCAGCAGCACCACTCAAAGCTATGTCCCTCAGAGAATTCGGATTGGAGAGATATCCATTCGAATGAAGCTTGTCCTTGGTACCGAAATAGATCGAGAAAGATGAAGTTCTGACGAAGGAGATTGTTATGAGAGGAATGGTTACTCCTGAAAGAAGAGGGCGAGAGAGAGGGAGAGAGGGTCAGGAATTGGGAACGCTTTAGGGAGAACCGGTTTATCGAATTCACTCTCGCTAAAAGAGCGAGAGAAGGAACAAAGACAACTACTCACCTCTGAAAAACCCTCTCATCCCTTCTTCCCTAACCACAGCTTTGGCACAATCCCAAATCCCTTTATACTCTTTGACTTGAAGTCTTGATTTTAAGGAGTCGAACTATCCATTCGCCAGGATTGTTTGTTTTCATTTTTTTTGTTTATTCAAGACCGAGTGTTGGTTTTTTGAGATGATTTTTTGAGATGTTCCAGGAGGGATGGAAAAGAGTCAAGAGGGAGCGAGAGGAAGAAACAGGGTTGCAAGAGAAGAGGGAAAGGGAAGGTAAAAAGAGATCAGCCTGAGAAATGCTAAAGCATAGAGGCAATTTTGGCAGAACAATTGTTTCAAGGAGGGGCTTTTAGAGAGAAGAGCTTTCAAACATGAAACCTACAGGAAAAGAAGCAGCAGTAGAAACCAAAGATGCAGTACCTGCTGTCACCACCGTTCGGTATTCTGGCGCGTTCGAGAGGGGAGGAGAGAGGATTGAAAGATCAGTATACAATTCCTTTTGGAGGAGGCGAAAAAGGGAGATTTTAGAAAGTAAGGAAAGGTCTGATAGAGATGGGAGGAAGGCTTTGTTTGAAGAAGTCAGGTTCGCGTCTTCTTCCCTTCTAATCTTCTAAGAGAATCACTTTCAATTCACAGAGAAAGGAAGGGAATGAAGGAAGCGGGACAGCGAGAAAGAGAAGACGAGAGGATAGGACGGATCCATCTTTCGATTGTCGCTCCTTCTACGCTCAGCTATTTTTCTGATTCTTCTTCCTTCGAAATCGAACATCAAGACGAGGGAAGTAGCTTGGCAGAGCACCTTTTTGCGATTCCAAAAGACGTCTTCTCACTCCCTTTGACCGTCTAATCTTTCAGCCTCTTAGCTCATCTCTCGTTTCATCTGAGCCTCTCTTTCCTTCCTCCGTTCTCTTGCATCTCGGAGTCAATCGAAAGCTACGTATAAACCTAAATGTATGTCATCAAGAACCAGAAGGAATCCTCTCACCGAAACTCACTCCAAAGGAATTCATTCACCTCTTCTGAACCCCACCAATTCTGCAAGGACTTGAAGTGCTGATTCATCCCGTTGGAATCAGTCTTGAGGACATCGAGACCTAATGAATTGATACCAGTGACATGGTCCTGGTTTGTACTAGATAACCCTAAAGATGATGAAATGGAAGCTGAAACTTGGTTGTCAATCAAGGCTTCCCTTTCCTTTCCCTTTCGACTTGGGAGATTGAGATTGAGGGTGGATTGAGCCAATGGAGATAGAGCAGAAATAAAGGAAGTGAAAGATGAGAGGGTTGAGGATGAGGAGGAAGAGGAAGATGAAGATTGATGGTTGTTGAATTGAGATTGGTTTGAATTGGTCGGTAGATTAGGAATCGGAATCGGAATCGGAATCGGATTCCAATTAAAAGGAGAGGATTCCATTCAGATCAGATCGAATAGAGAATGGGAAAGGGAAAGGGAAAGAAAGAGGAAAGAAGAAGGAGAAGATGCGATTGGGAGATAGCGGCTAGGAAGAGTTGAGGTTACGAGAACATGGGAAGAGCAGAGCGGCTTTATCTTGACGCCTTGGGGTTGGTCTACCCTAAGATTGCACAGCACTGTTCCAAATCGGATTTGATTTGAATTGGATTGAAAAGCTGCCCTCTCGTTGGCTATGTATTAGCTAACATGAACGAAGCATTAATCCAATGGACATCGATGTAGCCATGTCCACATCATCCAGCCTTCAACCTCTGTCTCTTCCCTCTCTCTCAAAAGAATGATCCCCGACTCAAGGGATTTTGTCTCATCCAAGGACGTTGCAGAGTGGCTGCAGAGTGGCTGCTCCCTCGTTCCCCCACTTACCACCGCCTTCAGACCACGAGGTGTTTTAGACCTGAATCTTGATGGATAAGAACTAGAGCCACTCAGTTAAGAACTAGAGCCACTCAGTTTTCTTTCTTCTTCCCAACTTCTACATATCTACTAACCATTCTTAGGGTCACCCCACTATACAAGAAACAAATCTGAAGAAAGAAGCAGTCTTCAATCCCACAATGCACATTCGTTCACACTTGGCTAAACTTTTCAACTCCAAAGCAGATGGTCCAACTTCTCCTCCATCTTACGTCGATTTCAATCAACCCGTTGGTGTTTTGAGGTCATTCTCAGAGACCAAAGAAACTCTGCAGACTCAGATGGCGCTGAAAGGGGTGGAAGGCGGGAAGGTGACTCATGAAGGCTTCGTCAAAGTAAGTCTTAGAGTTGTCAAGACCCCCCTCTCTCTTTCCATTGGGCAAAATATGTCACATACAGAAATATGAAGGGTCTAAAGGGTATTTTCACTTGTTTCAGGAGAAAAGAGACTCACAGAAGGATCTCTCTAGTCTCTAGAATTTCGACTCTTTTGTTTTCTGACCTCCCTTCTTCTCTCTTTCTTTCCATTTCTTTTTCCAATCTAGGAAGCAGGGTCAGATAAAGTTCTGTTTAATTTCGGACCTGTAGAAGGAGATGATCAAGGCAAGGAATCTACATGGTCAAGCATTTTGATTTGACCACCTTGTCCATACACGCTCCTAAACTTAATTCTTACCCTTCTCTCCAACAGTAATTTCTGACTCCACCAATCTTCCCATTCTGAGAGTTCGTGCTCGTCCAATGGATGAACAAAGCAGTCTTGTCGATCAAGTTTCTTCCGATTTCAAAGTTTTCGCTTTACCTGAAGAGCCCGATGATAATCCAGTTTTGGTCATCAGAAATACTGCAACTGCATTCATGGACGTTTTCTTGAATGGAAAATTTAGAAACTCAGCTTCTGGAGTTGGTGGGATGGAGACTAGTGAGGCTGTGGAGATTGGAGTTGGGAAGAAGGGGTTTAGTAACTCGGTATGTCCATCTTATATTCATCTTCGAGTTTCCTGAACAGTTGAGAGATGGTATTCTCGAAAATCGGCTGAAAGGATCGAAAGGAACTCAGGCTTAGGTCAATGGAGTGGACCTTCGTCTGATATTGTCGTTCTTCTGGTCTCTTTCTTCACAACAACAGTTCCAAGGCACCATTCATGTTGACGTGCAACAGAGACAAGTAGCACTGATCACTTATTCTCAAGATTTAGTGAAACATCCGCTTTATGAAATCAAGATCGAACCAAAGATCGATAGCTCTTTGATTGTGGTTTGTGCTCTTGTTCATGTAAGTCCGTCAAGCTCCAAGACGCTATGGTGAAGAAGGAAGACAATGACGTCGGCAGAAGAGCAACATTTAAACAAGACCTTGGAAGCTTCAAATGTATCTTCTGACCTCTTGGCACATCTCTTTTTCTCTCTTTGTCCCACAGCATCGAATGATGGTAGATCGAAGAGGAAGTAGCACTGCGTTTGCTACCCCTGTCTGGGTATAGGCATATAGACCGACCAGGTTTTACATTTGCCACCCTCATCCCTCTCTTTTCTGATCTGAAACTGATCAACACGATTTCGATCACCCATTCTTGAGCTTATACACTTAGCCCCTCTCCTACTTTGCTGGCCATTTCTGTAAATCCAACTTTGTAAATGATCAGATTCGAGAAACGTTCTTTTCGCTTCAACGACTATGGGATTTGAATCTTTCAGATTTCTCAGCGTGTCTGATTTTTCAGACTTGAAGATGAGGCCTTCTTTGTGACACGAAGAAGAGGCTCGAGAACGTAAGCAACTGGTCTCAAGCGAGCACATGGGCACCACAGCTACTCTTGATCTCCGAAAAGGAAAGAATCCAAATTTGATCTTCCAAGAAGCAAGGATAAGTTTTTTACGTCATTGCTATCAGTACAAGCTCTTGTATCCTGTCTCTCGACCAAATCCACTTGATTTCCTTGGTCTTGATTACTTTTTCTTTCCCTCCCCTTCTCCTTCTTCTGCTTCCATTCCTAAAGCCTGTTGCATAGCTTCTGGCGAGATCTCGATCCCTGCTTTCTGAAGAGCTTCGACGACTAGAGAGGAGAGGTTTGAGATAGGAAAGGGGTCGCTTGTCAGCAAGGAACGCTGGATTTGCTAGATGGTAGGCAAGCTTGTAGTCTTCAGATTGGAGAACTTGGGTTTGTTCCCTCATAAGAAGAGATGAAGCGCTAGAAGGACACATTGCTTTGTTAGCTCAAAAGAAGTTGCTGGCCCCTTTTCGAAAACTTTCTACCAACTGCTATGCTTGCTGAATCGAATTCTTGGTGTTCATCCTTGAAGTTCCTTGACCTCATTTTCAGATATCATGAGATTATGATTCTGAAACTTCAGGAGAGCTCGAAAGGCGAGAAATCACCTTGCGAGAAGCAGAGAAGATGCTCTCATCTTCTTGCTATCGCCCTTCTGGAGCTTCTCCGAACTTCGAATGGGACTTATGAGGTCAAACACCGCCCTGAATTATCAACTGATGTACCTTTAGCTTATCCGTGAAATATCAAAGGGTCTTTTGTACCGTTGATCTTGAACTTCAGCTCCACAGCTTACAGCTCTATCTCTCTATTTCTCTAACCTGCAATCGAACAGATCGTAGTTGGTCACTTGTTTCTTAACTAGCAACTCACCTTTAGCCGTTGCCTCTCTGACATCTTCCTTCACAGCCAACTTTGCTAACTCAGCCATGCTGGGCCTTTCTCCACTCTTCAAATCGATGCCATTCTCCTGCATCTTTGCCATGAGATTCGAGATTGCTGAAAGGGCTTCTGGGTTGTTCATTAGCTTGTCCATTCCCGGAGGCAAAGAATCTTCAGATTCGGAGGCGGAAAGGGTTGAAGAGGTGGAGAAGGAAGATCGTTGTTGAAGGGAGAGTGAGACAGATGACTTGGGAAGTCGGGAAGGTAGAGTCGATTGAGAACGAATTGATGTTGTTCTTAGAGCTGAACGAACAGCTGAACTTGAGATTACTCTGAGAGATGATAAAGTCATTCTTGGAATGCGTTCTGTGGTTGAGAAGAACAGAACTGAGAACAACTTCCTCCATTTTGACCACGTCACTCTTCGAATTGCGTCCAGACTTAAAGTCGCAAGTCGTCTATTTGGCTTGCTGTTCAATATTCAATCCCGAAGATCAGTGCATTGGATGCAATTCCAACCCTCACGTACTCTTTCTCCTACCTTTCCAGGCAACTCTAATCTCGAGTCCCTTCTTCGCCATTCCTTAAAGTCTCGACAGTTGCAGTCGATTCTCAGCTCAACAGGTAGATGTCGATGAAATGCAGACAAGTCCAAGTCTCACTGATGGAGCATGCCATGGCACCGGACAGAATCTCGATTCGTCGTGCTTCTCCCTTCTCTTCATCGATCGTTCTCTCACCTTTCCTTCACCACTTTCGTACTGAATCAGTCTCGTATCTTTCTCGTTTCTTCTTTCCAGTCTACTGGACAAAGTTCTCAGTTCTACAAATCAGCCATGAACATCAACTCAGTTCTGCCTCCCGAGACACTGCTCTCCACCTTCAATCGTTTGGATTCTGGACAAGTCGTCAAAGCTAGAGCAGTCTGCAAGCACTGGTCCGAGGTAATCAACGATACTCAATCTCTCTGGAAGGTTTTCAGGCTCGAAGCCACTTTAGAGCAGGTTTTAGCGGGGATTGATTATTTCGATGGAAGGAACGGATCTACTCTAGAGCAAGTCTTTATCGATATCAAAGGAGTAGAGAACGAAGCAGACGAAGACATACATACTATTTCACTGGAACCTACCCTTCAGAAGTCGGTGTCAACACCGGCTGTGTTGGAAATAACGATCTTTGCGTGCTTGTTGGGAGCCGTTATGTCTTTGGAAAGTACAATCATAACAAGCCTCCCTAATCTTAATGTCCTAAGGAATAATGGGCAGAGCCATCTTCCTTGGATTTAGGGTTATCAAATCAACTCCAATTGAGCCTGGTCAACTCCAGGTTCTCTGGCTCCTTTCTCCTGCATCTCTTCCCACCATTCATCAACATTTGTTCAACAACTCTATTTCTCTGAGCGCACAAGCTCAAAGCAGTCATTCAAGCTGGAGAGATCTTCTTGATCAATGCTCTCCGACTTTGAAACACTTGAAGATCTGGTTTAAAGGAGTGCTGGATGGAGAAATCATTCCTTCACTGCAATCCCTATCCTTAGAGTTACTAGACGTCGACGAAGAGAAACAAGTATTTCCAAGATGGATTGAAGTTCCAAAGACTGTGAAGTTACATTCTTGTACTGTTCTATCTGGTTTACCTCCCATATCTGAAGTCTTTACTTCTACGAGCAATTGGGACAGGTTGTCGAACGCCTGCCCAACTCTTCAAGTTCTGATCTCCACAGGAAGTAGAGCTGATAATAATGAGGAGCTTCTGAGTCTCCTCGACTCTAGAAAAGAGGCAGTAGAAGCCGGATTAGAAGTGGAAGGAGTCAAGATGCAGAAGCTGGAGAAGCTGATGATTCGTTCCTCTGGATTCGAACCTGGAACTGAAAAGTGCAAGCAACAAAATCTGCCCTGGGACCTTCCTTTTACGGCATCTTCTCTCCCCTCCCCCTTCTCAATGGGTTTCTCATGTAGAATCCCCGCCCCCTTCGCTGCGACTAGGTTTTCCCATTGGGTTTTTTCCTGATCGCCTTGTTTTCTTTCTTTCTGATGTAGGTTCTAAGGCAGGCCTAATGCCTTAGACCAGTTTTTCTCGTTGTCATATCCGCCCCCCCCCCCTTTTCTGGGAATCCTCCCTGGAGGTGCCCCACATCTGTATGTCTACACCAAGACGCCGTTCAGATGTAAATCAATAATAATAATAATAATAATAACAGAGCAGAGCAGATCGAACAGCTTGGGGGCTGGTTGGGAAAATAGAAGACTTTAGTTTCGAGACCCTCGTTTGGGAGGTCAAAGTCTAGATGGAGAATTGATTGTCACATCGTAAGTATCGAACCTGTTCTAGGCCGTCTCAATTGACAACTTCTCCAACCCTGATGTGACATCCCCATTTCTTCTTTCTTCAGTGTGTCTCTTTTCTTTTGATATGATGATGGAGCTCTCATTTTCTCTGTCATTTCGAAATCTGTAAATCCAATCCTCATTTGCTTTTGCCTTGACTTACTAATCAACAGACTCCTCCAAGCTTCTGATCTGTCATGGATTGCCTGTTCTTTTGACTCGTTGCCATGTTTCACGAGACCAATTAATCTGTACCTAGTAAAAGCATGTCTCTGAACGCTTGAAAATCCGAGTGGTCATGGATTTGAGCGTCGAAAGTCAACAAGACAGAGCTCCAATTCGAGTGGCAAGCTGAAAAGCATCATCGTCTGGAATCAAAGAGCATCACTCTCCCAACTCGTTGAAGAGAGTGTATTTAGTACAATGATCACTGCTGTAACCAAGCAGCTCTTGAATCGAGGAGAGGAACATCAGCCTGTACTCTTGAATCGACAGCAGTTACCTTTGCCTGTACTGAGCTCTTCCTCTCTCCTTCTTGAGCCTATTCGAGGCAGATGGATTTCTTTCAGTCATCTTAACTCTGTTTTCAACCACCCTATCTCAATCTCTATATCTGTTTCATTGGAGGAGGGAGATCGACAGAAGGGAATTTAGCACCTTCGAGACATTCTTCTAGTTCACACCTCGCAAGACTTTCACGTTTCACCCACGTTGAATTTTTTTCATGATCTGTTTAGATCAAATAATCCTATAGGGAGCATCAGAAGGAACTTCTCAAAGATTTTCCGAATACAGGGTGCTGTGCTAATCTGGGAGCCGAGTTTGGGGATCTGCAGATTCCTGCGCTCTGAACAACTTCTTTTGCACAACGCTCCAGCTTCTTCTTTCATTCAATCTTCTAACTTCGATTGTCAATTTCACAAAAAAGTTCAAGATCTTCCAGTTCAAGAGATGAAAGATGGCAATGACAATCAAGACTCTCATCAACAATCAGATCATCCTCAACTCAACCCTCCACAATTAGATGAAGAATCAGAATCAGAAGTACCAGCAACCTCTACTTCTATCACACCTTCTGCACCGCTCTTTACTCTTCCATTTGCACTTTATTTAGAGCCTCTTCCAACTAGAGTCTATCATACAAAGTCAACCTCAAAGAGAAGGGACTCAGAAGACCCAATCGAATCTCCTCCTTCAGATCATGTTTCCTCTTCCTCTTCCTGCTCATCCTCTTCCTCTTCTTCCAATCGATCCAATTCATCAGTTAAGTCCAACAGATCATCCAAATCGCTCTCTTTAGGTCCTAATGCAAGATTATCCCCAAAGAAGCATCGATCTGCACCTCATGACCTAACTACTTTAGAAGCAGTCCTTTCAGTTGCCAACCCTCAATCTGCAAGTCATCCTGTAGCCAAGTTACTATCTTTACTCGAGAAAGCAGACGACACTCCTGGTTTTGATAGGTTGAGAGAGTTCTTTGATACAAGGTATGACCTTCCTTCAACTTCTACCACCTCCACCACCACCTCTAGATCCAATCCTCAGCGCAAACCTTCACTTCCAGCTACTCTTTCAAAGTTAAGGAAAGGTTCAACCTCTTCAAATTCCAATCGACCATCTTCATCTTCAATTCACCTCAAACATGATTTGGAAGCTTTGGAATCTGCGAATGCTTTCAATCCCAATCTCTACTCTGTGACTCTGGAAGAAGGTGAAGATCTGGAAATGCTACTTCAGTCTTCATCAGCCAGTAAGGTCAAATCATCATCTCAAAGTCGAAAAAAGAAATCATCCAAAGCTCCAAGATTAGTGCTTCCGTCCAGGAAATCAAGCTCCTCCTCTTCTCCCTCAAGAACCATTCCTCCAAAAGTCATTAGGTTCCCAGTCAGGCTGGATCTTCATTCTATCAAGTTAGCTCCTAAACCAAAGATCAACAGAGCAAGAAGGAGTAGATCGGTTCTAAGTGGAGGAAGTAGCTTGGGAAAGGGAAGTAGTCGAAAGTTCAGAGGTTTAGGTGGCAGTGGCAAAGGCAAAGGGATCAAAAATAGGCAAGTCTCAGCTGAATCGGTAGCTCTAGCTGGTAGTGGTGTTAGGAACGCTTCAACCGGTAGCTTCAGAAAGGGAGCTTTGGCTAGAACTAGGAGGGTGGCTTCGGATGGACATGCTGAATCTGGAGCTGGAAACGGAAATTCGACCAGCAACTTCAACTCTGAAATCATTGGTCATCCTTTACAACCAGTCACGAGTCCTGAAAGTGGTTACTCTGCAAGCATAGCTACTGGAGTAGGTGGAAACAGTGGCTGGGCTCTGAGTACCAGTCCAGAGAAGTCAGTTCTGGAAATCTCGAAATCTGGAGAAGATTCTAATCAATCACCTGCAAGTCTTAATGGATCTAACTCAAGAGGGAACAGTAGCGCTGTTCCATCAAGTTGGAGAGCTGGAACTGGAACTTCCGTCACTACTGCTTCAAATGCTGGTGGAGAGAGGAAGGACAGCTTCGCAAGTTCGGCTGCTGAGAAAGAAGGAACCCGAAGACCTTCGATGGTTCAACGATTCTTGGATTTTGGAGGTCTTAGGAAGAAGAATAGATCGAGGAGTGCAACTGGTGGAAGTGACATGAGTAGGAGAAGTGCTAGCAGCGCTTCTGCTTCTGAAGATCAGGGTCAAATTCAAGCAGCTCCTCCAGCACCTCCTGTACCTTCAGTCATAGCTTCAAGCAAACCATCGGACTTTCCTTCCAATCTCAAAATGTCAGAATCGAACCAAGCAAACGCTCCTCTAGCAGCTCCAATCGAACTCTCTCATACCGACACCTCAAGAATGCCTTTCTCTTCTTCCCAAAAAGAATTGGCTCTCTCAAGAACCATCTCTCCTTCTTCAAACTCAGACGATGCTCATGCTCAAGCCATAGAAGACGAAGACGATCCAGATGACGTCGAAGCTCACTGGACTAGGAGAAGAGCTGCCAAAGCTAATGGGAAACGGGTCAATGGAGGAAGTTTTGGAGAATCAGGCAGAAGGCTCTTCAAATCACCTTCTGCTTCTGGATTCGGAGCCAGCGAGCACGATTTAGGTCCAGTTAGAGAAGGTCATGCCTGGGCTGCTGATACTGGACATGGAAGAGAGTCGAGTCAAGGAGGTGGAGAGGGAGATTTAGACGATGATGATGATTCGTTTGGAGAAGAAGAAGAAGACCGATCCCTTTGGGATGGAGATCAAGACGGATCAGAAGTCTTTCCAATTACAGAAGGAGAAGATTTCCTATCTCTTTTAAGACAAGCTGCCCAACTTTCTTTATCTCCAGATTTCATTTTCTCTACCAAATCCGAGGAAGAAACCAATCCGATTCTTTCAGGTTTAGAATCTAGAGGATCCCAATCTCAAACTCCTAGAGGTGGACTCTCACCTAGGGGATCTTTTCAATTAAGTGACAGAGCACTAGGGAAACTTCCAGAAAGTAATGGATCTAGATCTCCTTTGACTCCGAACGGAAAAGCAGCTCAAACCATTCCTTCGCTCTTAAGTTCTTCCTCATCTTCTTCACTTCATCAAGTTACGCCTCCTGGATCATTCGAACTGGAACGTCAAGCTGAATTAAATGTCGACGTTGAAGCTGTAGCTGAAGCCAACGCTAGAGCTGAAGCAAGATTCAAAGATGCGGAGAAGGCTCCATGGTGGCCATCAGGAAGTTCGGATCCTTTCCCAGTCGTGGTTTCACTAGCTTTAGGTCTTCATTTCGGATGGGAAGGAATCATGAGCCTCTGTTATGGACCAGGAAGTAATTCTTGTCCTCCTCCGCCTCAAGGTCAAGATCCTTCTCTAGCTGCCGGAGACTTCGCCCCCTTAGGAAGAGCTGCTGACATGGAAGAGAGAGGGAGAAGGGGAGCTGGAAGAGTTTCGGATTGGTGGGCTGGAGTCAAGGATGCTCATCAATCGGAGGAGATCGCTTCCGAAGTTGGAATCAATGGAGACGCAAAGATCTCTTCCCCAAAAGAAGTTTCTGAACCTCTAGAACCCAATCTAGCAACTCCACAGCATCCAGAATCAGCTACTCTAGCAGATGATCTTCACCTCCACAAGACTCGGTCAGAAGTAGCAATCGAAGACAGTGAGGATGAATTCGATCCGAATCCTGGTGGAATGGAGAGATCGACTTCTACGAGATTTGGGAAATGGTTGGGAGTCAAATCTAGAGGAGGAAGGGCTGGTTCCAGGTCTTCTTCAAAAGGATCCTTTCGTCGCTCCTCAATCTCTGGAGGATCTGAAGATGAACTAGGCGCTGGTGGTCCCAATCGACCTCCTTCTCCTTCGGTCTCTCAACTGGGCGCCGTCAAGGCGAAAGAAAGAGCTCAACTCAAAGCCCAGGTGAAGGAAGCTCAAGATCGAAATCGAAATCGAACTTGGAAGGACTGGTCTAATCTAGCCAAGAGCATTAAAGGTTGGGTAGATTGCTACGAGACTGCTAGGATTAGAGCGGGTTTAGCTAGAGAGATTGGTGTTGATCCTTTATCTTCTCAAGTTAATCCAGTCGACATCAAATCAGAATCAGCTTTGACTGACGAAGAAGATGAAGGAGTCTTCCCTTCTCTAATGAACCATCTCAACCCGACCTCTTCTACTCAACCTCTGGGAATCGATTCCGGTTTTCACGAGAAGACCAAACCCAATGGAACTCAAATCGATTCATCAATGTTGAATGCCGGTTCTCACCAGAAGGATCGAGGGAGAAGACCTTCAGTTACTTCTTCCAAATCTGGTTTCTCAGAATCTTCTTCTTTAGCTCCTCCAAGATCTTCAATTTCCGACATCTCGGCATCTCAAACTTCAGCCACTTCTTCGAATCCTGTCTTTTCTCCAACTCCAATCCCAGAATGCGTTCTGAAAGACATCACGGAAAGAGAACATGGATTTAGGAGAGCTGCTGGAATACCTGATGGATTGGCAATCGGTGAAGACGGAGAAGAACATCATGATTATAGATGGTCTAAGAGTAGATTGAGAAGGAAAGAAGTTGGAACATCTGCTAGTGAGTAGTCCAATTCTCGACTGAGTTCTCTCAACCTCTCCTGCTAACATTTTTCATTGGGATCTCTTTCTCTTTTCTTCTCTGCTTTCCAGTTCTTTTCGCATCTTCACTCTCTTATCATCTATTTCAACTATCGACTTCAGACTGGGTTCATCGAGCTGCTTGGGAACTGGATTATCTAGAGATGTGTGTCTTCAGATCTCCTCTAGTTGCAGAAAGGTTTCCACCTCCCTCAACCAAAATCGTCCCTAGTTCTGAGGTCTATCAATATCAAGATCAAGCTCAGGGAGATGATAGAACTAATCTTTGTCCGATGCCTTCTACTGATGGAAGTTGGAGTTTCCTGAAGTGGAAGAACTGGCTGGGAACCATCAAGGAAGGTCAGATTATCGTTCCTGCTATCAGCTGGCAGGTGAGTTTTCAATTGGCATTGTAAAGGGGAAGGAAGGTGACTTTGGTTTGAGATAAAGTCAAAGAGCTTGCAAGTTCTGAACACATCTTTCCTTCCTTCCTCCTCTCTGATTTCTTCTTTCACAGACTTGGTGGGCTCTGATCTCGATTCTCAATGGAGCAGATGGCTCTGGGCGATCTTACAATCTTCAAGTCAAGACTGCAGAAGAAGACTTTGAGGAATTGACAGACACCAATGCTGTCTATATCTAAAATGTCAACTTTTCAACATCCGCTCTTCGCCTTTCAAATCCTCCAGACTCCAAGTTGCTTTGTCAAGTTCTTCTTTAAGTGGCTCTTTTCTTCTCCGCCCTTTTTCACCTCCCTCTCATCATTCTGGTACTCATCATTCCCCACTCAATTAAGCTTCAACGAACTGCTTTGTCTCTTTATACACTATGATATCAGCTTCTAATTCAACATTTCTCATTCTGTTCCTCTTAATTGAGAAACGATTCAACACTTCGGAAGCTTTGTTATTCTTCCTATCTAACTTCTTGACGTTTTCTGTTCCTTCTCAGAATGAACGGAGAATGATGCAAAGGGTTAGGGTTAGGGTTAGGGTTAGCATCGAACCACTACCATGTTTCCACCCCAAAATGTTCCAATCCTTCCCACCCAAAGAAAACCCCCAGACAAAAACAAAAACAGAAAAGA